>CM054142.1:26980450-27000450 GCA_028751875.1 Rapana venosa | reverse complement strand
TGGGACACCTTTACCTTATGAATCTTGCGCTCTCGCCCCTTCCTTGCTAATTTATTGAAATTGTTGTGTCTGTCGAAGTTTTTAGATTTTTTTGGTTCCTCAATTAGAGCTCCGAGGTTTACCAATGGTGAGATTATTGCGTATGCGGCTGTTTTTCCCCCAAACCTTAAGTGAGCTGCATACCGACTTAGGGTATACAGTTAAGAATGAAACCTCCCAATTTTGCCCGGACAGTAGGGTGGTACTTTCGTGTTCTTTCCGATTTTCCACTGTCATGGGTTCTTTTGACCTGCACAAGTCTTTTAAGATGGATGAGACTATCAACCGAGGCCCCGTGTGCGAACGCATGCAGAACATCTTGCGCACACGTTAAATCCTGTTCTGCTTTTCGTAAGAGTAGGCCATTGTGTGCCGGTGGGAACAGATGACAAAATTTACAAAACCGCATACACACGGGGACTGGATGTAAAAAATCACATGAGTGCTTATTCCATTATCCTCGATATAAATAAATGAATAATAAAAATAAGCGCTTGTGTCTCACTGGTTTAAGAGTCTCCTCTGAAAGACTTGATAATTATTCAGTTTTCCATTTTCCTGTCAAAACTGGAAAGAAAGGGCAAGGCTGGGAATCGAACTCGGAACCTCACGATTTACTCGTTAGGCAAGTGAAGGTCTAAACCGTCCTGCCACCTTTTCTTCATAGCTTTTAAATATTATAGGACCAAAAAAAGACAAGGAAGACAAATCGAGAGTTGTTGTAGGCTGTTCCAGAAAACTGCTTGATCTGTAGACATTGGCTTTGTTGATGGTGAGTGGTCTGATAGGAGGTTTGTCCTATAAATATTGGCCCCATCCATACCGCCCACGTCTGTGTGTTTAGATAACTAGACTAGCGCTCTACTTGGAAGGGAAAAGTTGTCGATATTTTCTCGGGGCTTTTCTTCCAGTCACAAACTTCATGGAAACTCATCCCATGTCTACTCTCTCTCTCTCTCTCTCTCTCTCTCTCTCTCTCTCTCTCTCTCTCTCTCTCTCTCTCTTGGGCTTTATTTTATTTTATTATCATATATATCCCTAAGGGCGGGGACTGGATGTAGAAAAAAGCACGTGGGTGCTTATTTATTATCCTCGAAATAAAAGAATTTGTCATTGTCGTTGTCATTGTCTCTCTTTCCTATTTCTTTATATATCATGTATATCTAGTCTCTCTAGCTCCTCCACCCCCTCCTACTCACACACAAACACAAACACACACACATACACACACACACACACACACACACACACACACACACATTCTCCCTCTTCTTCTGCCTCACACTCCTTTCTCATCATTTCTGCATGATCTGTGTCTTGGTTGTTGCTGTCTGTCTGCCTAAGAGAATGGTGGTACTCTCTTGTTGCTTGGATTCATCCCATTTCGCAATGTTTGTTTTTTCATTGCTTCAGTCTCTCAGCTTATGATTTTTTTCTGGAACTTTTTTATGTTTCTGTTTTGTGCTGCTCCTCCCCACCCACCCCCCACAGGAGAAAAGGGGGGCGGTGGGGGGTGTCTTTTTCTGTTTGGCTGTCTCTCTCTCTCTCTCTCTCTCTCTCTCTCTCTCTCTCTCTCTCTCTCTCTCTCTCTCTCTCTCTCTCTCTCCCTCCCTCTCTCTCTCTCTAAAAATTGTAATTGCCTTTCATGGGGTGAATAAATTGTTTTCGACTTGACTTTGATTTGATTTTTATAAAATACAGTGCTATATAAATTCTTTATCATCATCATCATAATCATCATCATTATTCTTTTCATCATCATCATCATCATCATCATCATCATCATCATTAATATTTTATTGAAAGTGTAGTACATGAGGAATAGAGGAAGAGAACTTGTGTGAATTTTTTTTTAACTCTCACCCCCTTCCTGTCTAGCTTCTTGATTTTTTCTCCCTATCCTATATTATTATAAAGTATAGGAGTCACAACAGAGAAAAGACAAATAGTCCTCATAGACTGTGCCAGAAAACTAACTGATCTCTAAGCGTTCATCGTGAGTGGTCTGATACGAAGTTTGTCATATAAATATTGGCCCCGCGGTCCATACGCCCACCCACGTGTGTGTGTTTAGATAACTTGCTACTTGAAGGGCAAAGTTTTGGACATTTTCTTGGTACTTTTCTGTCTGCCTGTCTGCCTGCATGCCCACATGAATTTCTCCTCCTTTTGATAATAATAATAATGTATGGAATTTATATAGCGCTGAATCTTGTAAAGCAACAAATCAAAGTGCCCATCTTTTGAGAGATGAAAGAGTTTGTATTCTCATTTGAACAGATGTGTGTGTTTTTTAATTTTATTTATTTTTTATTTATTTTCTTCTTTTATATCGAGGATAATAGAAAAATCACTTATGTGCCTTTTTACATCCAGTCCCCGTGTGTATGCGTGTGCGTGCGTGCGTTTGTGTGTATGCGCGCGTGCACGCTCACGTGTGTATATGTATGTATGTGCGCGCACGGGAGTGTGTGTGTGCATGTATGTTGTGTGTGTGTATCGGTGTGGGTGGGTGGGGGTGTAAATATTTGCGTGAGTGTGTGTGCGCCCTAGCATGTGCCCCAACATAAAAGTGAATGCAGGCACAAGTTCACAGGGAAAAAATAGACGATAACTATGTAAAGGAAGACACGGTTTGCCAGTGCTGCAGTACAAGATTACACTGCTCGGCTAGCTGCCAGACCAATAACTACTAGGTCTAACCGATCTTTAACTTTGGCCCTGCTTGGTTCTTAAGTGGTTACATCATTCAACTTTGGCTCTGCTTGGCTTCTTAAGTGGTTACATCATTCAACTTTGGCTCTGCTTGGTTCTTAAGTGGTTACATCATTCAACTTTAGCCCTGCTTGGTTCTTAAGTGCCTACATCCTTCAACTTTGGCTCTGCTTGGCTCCTAAGTGGTTACATTATTCCTAATTCCATGGTTCTAAAGTGGCTACATCATTCAACTTCGGCCCTGCTTGGCACGTAAGTGGCTACATCATTCAACTTCGTCCTTCAATAAGTGCCTACATCATTCAACTTCATCCTTCCATAAGTGCCTACATCATTCAACTTCATCCTTCAATAAGTGCCTACATCATTCAACTTCGTCCTTCTTGGCTTCTAAGTACCTACATCATTCAACTTGTCCTTCAATAAGTACCTACATCATTCAACTTTGTCCTGCTTGGCTTTTAAGTGCCTACATCATTCAACTTTGTCCTGCTTGGCTTCTGAGTGCCTAAATCATTAACTTTGTCCTGCTTGGCTTTTAAGTGTCTACATCATTCAACTTCGTCCTTCTTGGCTCCTATGTAAGTGCCTACATCATTCAACTTCGTCCTTCTTGGCTCCTATGTAAGTGCCTACATCATTCAACTTCGTCCTTCTTGGCTCCTATGTAAGTGTCTACATCATTCAACTTCGTCCTTCTTGGCTCCTATGTAAGTGTCTACATCATTCAACTTCGTCCTTCTTGGCTCCTATGTAAGTGCCTACATCATTCAACTTCGTCCTTCTTGGCTCCTATGTAAGTGCCTACATCATTCAACTTCGTCCTTCTTGGCTTCTAAGTGGCTACATCATTCAACTTCGTCCTTCAATAAGTGCCTACATCATTCAACTTCATCCTTCCATAAGTGCCTACATCATTCAACTTCGTCCTTCTTGGCTTCTAAGTACCTACATCATTCAACTTGTCCTTCAATAAGTACCTACATCATTCAACTTTGTCCTGCTTGGCTTTTAAGTGCCTACATCATTCAACTTTGTCCTGCTTGGCTTCTGAGTGCCTAAATCATTCAACTTTGTCCTGCTTGGCTTTTAAGTGTCTACATCATTCAACTTTGTCCTTCTTGGCTCCTATGTAAGTGCCTACATCATTCAACTTCGTCCTTCTTGGCTCCTATGTAAGTGCCTACATCATTCAACTTCGTCCTTCTTGGCTCCTATGTAAGTGTCTACATCATTCAACTTCGTCCTTCTTGGCTCCTATGTAAGTGTCTACATCATTCAACTTCGTCCTTCTTGGCTCCTATGTAAGTGCCTACATCATTCAACTTCGTCCTTCTTGGCTCCTATGTAAGTGCCTACATCATTCAACTTCGTCCTTCTTGGCTTCTAAGTGCCTACATCATTCAACTTTGTCCTTCAATAAGTGCCTACATCATTCAACTTCGTCCTTCAATAAGTGCCTACATCATTCAACTTCGTCCTTCAATAAGTGCCTACATCATTCAACTTCGTCTTTCAATAAGTGCCTACATCATTCAACTTCGTCCTTCAATAAGTGCCTACATCATTCAACTTCGTCCTTCTTGGCTTCTAAGTGCCTACATCATTCCAACGCGTGCTCACATAGAGACAACTTTTTGCTTGAAGGGAAGGCAGGATATTTGTGTTAGCTGTTTGATTTTGTTTTTTGTTTTTTAGAAAAATATAATTTTCTCCTTAGACCCATCTCATTTCTGCCTACATAGGTTATCCTCTCTCTCCTCCTCCTCCTCCTCCACTCTCTGTTGCTTTTCTTTTTCCCTGTCTCTGCTTTATTCCTGGGGGGTTTGTTTGTGGTTTTTGTTGGTTTGTGTCCAGGGGAGAGTGTTGATGTATGAAGTGTGTGAATTAGACGTGATCGTGATTTGATTTGAGGAGGAGAAATTCAGTTTTGAGGGTCCTGGGGGTCTTTTTGATTTTTTTAAATATCTTGTGTGAGTTGTGTGTGTTGTACGTGTGTGTGTGTGTGTGTGTGTGTGTGTGTGTGTGTGTGTGTGTGTGTGTGTGTGTGTGTTGTGTGTGTGTGTGTGTGTGTGTGTGTGTGTGTGTGTGTGTGTGTGTGTGTGCGTGCGTGCGTGTGTTGTGTGTGTTTGTGTGTGTGTTTATTGTCTGTCTGTCTGTCTGTCTGTCTGTCTGTCTGTCTGTCTGTCTCTCTCTCTCTCTCTCTCTCTCTCTCTCTCTCTCTCTCTCTGTATATATGCGTGTGTATGTCTATCTCTGTGTCTCTCTGTCTCTGTGTGTGTCTGTCTGTCTCTCCCTCTGTCTCTCTGTCTGCCCTCTCTTGTCTTTGTCTCTCTGTCTCTCTATCTCTCTGTCTGTCTCTCACGGTCTCTCTCTGAAACTTTCAAAATCAATGTCCAAATACAACAACCTTACAAGTTATCTCTTTTCACTTGTTCTTTTTCTTTTACCAGTTGATTTAAGTTTTGGGCCATGCACTCTATATTTTCCAATTTATGCCTAAACTGTAAGTTTAGCTATAAAATCCTCTCTTCAAAAGTCATTGCACTGGGGTAAACTTTTTCAAAGAGAAAAGGAAAAGGATGAAAACAAAATGTAAGTTGAAGCCTTCAACTTTGACTTTTGTTGGTTCCTAAATGACTGGATTCAAGTCTGTAATTTCCCACCAATTATAGTGCGCACGTACAGATAACTGATCTGGAGTGAAGACAGTTACTGACATTTTGTAAGTTTAATTAGGTGGTGGGGGAGGGGGGTGATGAGTTTGCTTAGAGGCTAGAGCTTTGTACTTCCTATCTGACGATCCAGGTCGAGGGGATAATGCCCCAGGAGTTAACTAACTTCAGCACCGACCCCCACTCGCCCAAAAAGCCCTTCAGGTGAGACTATAAACCGAGATCCCATCCCATGTGCAAACGCACGCAATAACATCTTGCGCACACAATAAAACCCGTTCCACCTTTCGAAAGAGTAGGCCATCGTGTCCCTGTAGAAAACGGGTGACAACATTTACGAAACTGCGTGCAGACAGGTGTCGTGTTTAAACACCATCCTCCGAAGTTGGAATGCGGCTATCTTAATGGTGGGGTAAACGGTCACTTAGGCAAAATCTCGCTATTTGGTGAACCTCGGAGCTCTAACCCAGGAATGAATGGGGAAAAAACCCAACCCTGGTCCCCCCTCCCCTTACGCCCCCCTCCACCCCCACCCCTTCCTCTGTTTTCCTTTTCTCTTTTCCATGTTTGAATAGCAGTTGGGGTTTTTTTTTTACGTTGCTCAAGGAATATAATTATAAAAAGGAGAAGTGAGTCAAACCGGAGAGGCAGGGGGTGGGGGGTGGGGGAGGGGGGGGGGGGTTAGGGAGGGATAGGAAGGGAGGGAGATGTGTATTGACAAAAAGGTTTCATCACTCAGCCTCAGGCGCGTAATCACAGATCTATCGATCTTTAAAAACCTCTGCCCCCTGCTGGCTCCAGAGTGACTTCATTCATCCAAGTTTCGCCAAATGTCCCCGCCCACTCAGTACACGCTTCGAGATAGCTTCGCTGGTGGGAAGACAGTTAGTTATTGGTAAGTGGGAAGGGGGGGGGGGGGGGGGGGGGAAGTGGAGTTGGTAGGGAAAATAGTTATTGGAGTTTTTGTAGGGAAGACGGTGTTTGGAAGACAGTGTTTTTTGTAGGTAAGACAGTGTTTTTTTTGTAGAGAAGACTTTTTTGAAGGGAAGAGTTATTGGCGTTTTTGTTTTGGTTTGGTAGGGAAGACAGTTATTGGCGTTTTTGTAGGGAAGACAGTTATTGGCGTGTTTGTAGGGAAGACAGTTATTGGCGTTTTTGGGTAGGAAAGACAGAGTTATTGGCGTTTTGGGGTAGGGAAGACAGAGTTATTGGCGTTTTGGGGTAGGGAAGACAGATATTGGCGTTTTGGGGTAGGGAAGACAGAGTTATTGGCGTTTTGGGGTAAGGAAGACAGATATTGGCGTTTTGGGGTAGGGAAGACAGATATTGGCGATTTGTAGGGAAGACAGTTATTGGCGTTTTTGGGTAGGAAAGACAGAGTTATTGGCGTTTTGGGGTAGGGAAGACAGAGTTATTGGCGTTTTGGGGTAGGGAAGACAGATATTGGCGATTTGTAGGGAAGACAGTTATTGGCGTTTTTGGCAGGGAAGACAGATATTGGCGTTTTGTAGGGAAGACAGTTATTGGCGTGTTTGTAGGGAAGACAGTTATTGGCGTTTTTGGGTAGGAAAGACAGAGTTATTGGCGTTTTGGGGTAGGGAAGACAGAGTTATTGGCGTTTTGGGGTAGGGAAGACAGATATTGGTGATTTGTAGGGAAGACAGTTATTGGCGTTTTTGGCAGGGAAGACAGATATTGGCGTTTTGTAGGGAAGACAGATATTGGCGATTTGTAGGGAAGACAGTTATTGGCGTTTTTGGTAGGAAAGATAGATAGTGGCGTTTTGTAGGGAAGATAGTTACTAGAGTTTTGTAGGGAAGACAGTTATTGGCATTTTTGTAAGGAAGACAGTTGTTGGTGTTTTTTTATTGACTTTTTTAAGGTAAGACAGTTATTGGCGTTTTGTAAGGAAGAGAAAGGTATTGGCGTTTTGTAAGGAAGAGAAAGGTATTGGCGTTTTTGTAGGGAAGAGAAAGATATTGGCGTTTTCTAAGGAAGAGAAAGTTATTGGCGTTTTTTGGTAAGAAAGAGAAAGTTATTGGCGTTTTTTAAGGAAGAGAAATTTATTGGCGTTTTGTAAGAAAGAGAAAGTTACTGTCGTTTTGTAAGGAAGAGAAAGTTACTGTCGTTTTGTAAGGAAGAGAAAATTATTGGCGTTTTTTGTAAGGAAGAGAGAGTTATTGGCGTTTTTTGTAAGGAAGAGAGAGTTATTTGCGTTTTTTGTAAGGAAGAGAGAGTTATTGGCGTTTTTTGTAGGCAAGACAGAGTTATTGGCGTTTTTTGTAAGGAAGAGAGAGTTATTGGCGTTTTGTAAGGAAGAGAAAGATATTGGCGTTTTGTAAGGAAGAGAAAGTTATCGGCGTTTTGTAAGGAAGAGAGTTATTGGCGGGTTTTTTGTAAGGAAGAGAAAGTTACTGGCTTTTTTGTAAGGAAGAGAAAGTTATCGGCGTTTTGTAAGGAAGAGAGTTATTGGCGGTTTTTTTTAAGGAAGAGAAAGTTAATGGCGTTTTTTGTAAGGAGGCGAAAGTTATTGGCGTTTTTTTTGTAAGGAAGAGAAAGTTATTGGCGTTTTTTTGTAAGGAAGAGAGAGTTATTGGCGTTTTTTTTTTGTAAGGAAGAGAAAGATATTGGCGTTTTGTAAGGAAGAGAAAGTTATTGGTGTTTTGTAAGGAAGAGAAAGTTATTGGCGCTTTTTAAGGAAGAGAAAGTTATGTGCGTTTTGTAAGGAAGAGAAAGTTATTGGCGTTTTGTAAGGAAGACAGTTATGGGCGTTTTTTTGTAGGGAAGAAAAAGTTATTGGCGTTTTTTGTAAGGAAGAGAAAGTTATTGGCGTTTTGTAAGGAAGAGAAAGATATTGGCGTTTTGTAAGGAAGAGAGAGTTATTGGCATTTTTTGTAAGGAAGAGAAAGTTATTGGCATTTTTTGTAAGGAAGAGAAAGTTATTGGCGTTTTTTTGTAAGGAAGAGAAAGTTATTGGCGTTTTTTTGTAAGGAAGAGAAAGTTATTGGCGTTTTTTTTGTAAGGAAGAGAAAGTTAATGGCGTTTTTTGTAAGGAGGAGAAAGTTATTGGCGTTTTTTTTTGTAAGGAAGAGAAAGTTATTGGCGTTTTATTGTAAGGAAGAGAGAGTTATTGGCGTTTTTTTTGTAAGGAAGAGAAAGATATTGGCGTTTTGTAAGGAAGAGAAAGTTATTGGTGTTTTGTAAGGAAGAGAAAGTTATTGGCGCTTTTTAAGGAAGAGAAAGTTATGTGCGTTTTGTAAGGAAGAGAAAGTTATTGGCGTTTTGTAAGGAAGACAGTTATGGGCGTTTTTTTGTAGGGAAGAAAAAGTTATTGGCGTTTTTTGTAAGGAAGAGAAAGTTATTGGCGTTTTGTAAGGAAGAGAAAGTTATTGGCGTTTTGTAAGGAAGAGAAAGTTATTGGCGTTTTTTTGTAAGGAAGAGAAAGTTAATGGCGTTTTTTGTAAGGAGGAGAAAGTTATTGGCGTTTTTTTTTGTAAGGAAGAGAAAGTTATTGGCGTTTTATTGTAAGGAAGAGAGAGTTATTGGCGGGTTTTTTTGTAAGGAAGAGAAAGATATTGGCGTTTTGTAAGGAAGAGAAAGTTATTGGCGTTTTGTAAGGAAGACAGTTATGGGCGTTTTTTTGTAGGGAAGAAAAAGTTATTGGCGTTTTTTGTAAGGAAGAGAAAGTTATTGGCGTTTTGTAAGGAAGAGAAAGTTATTGGCGTTTTGTAAGGAAGAGAAAGTTATTGGCGTTTTGTAAGGTAGAGAAAGTTAATGGCGTTTTGTAAGGAAGAGAAAGTTACTGGCGTTTTTTTTGTAAGGAAGAGAGAGTTATTGGCGGGTTTTTTTGTAAGGAAGAGAAAGTTATTGGCGTGTTTTTTTTAGGCAAGACAGTTATTGGCGTTTTTGGTAGGAGCTTTTTTTTTCTCCTCTCTGTCTATCTCCTCTTTGCTTTTGAATGTCCTCTATCTCTGCGGGGACTGACACTTCTGTTGCCTACATGCCCATTTTCTGCTTTAGTCATTTTTTTTATAAGTGTCCCGTGAGAGTGTGAATGTTATGAACTTTGTGAAGCAGACATGACTGTAGTTTGTTTGGTTAAAATCTCTTGAGGTATTTCGGTTTCTGATTAGTGTGTGTGTGTTGTATTGTGTTGTGTTGTGTAGTGTGTGTGTGTGTTGTGTGTGTGTGTGTGTGTGTGTGTGTGTGTGTGTGTGTGTGTGTGTGTGTGTGTGTGTGTGTGTGTGTGTGTGTTGTGTGTGTGTGTGTGTGTGTGTTGTGTGTTGTGTTGTGTAGTGTGTGTGTGTGATGTGTGTGTATTTGTTTGTGTTGTGTGTGTTTGTGTGTGTGATGTGGTGTGTGTGTATTTGTGTTGTGTGTGTGATATGGTGTCTGTGTGTGTGTATTTTGTGTGTGTGTGTGTGGGGTGTGTGTGCACGCGCGCGTGTGTGTGTTTTATGTTGTGTGTCTCTGTGTGTGCCTCTCCCTCTCTCTCTCTCCCTTTTGTTTCTGTGACTCTGTCTCTCTCTCTCTCTCTGTCTCTGTCTCTCTATCTCTGTCTCTCTGTCTCTTTTTCTCCCTGTCTTTCTGTCTTTCTCTCTCTCTCTCTCTCTCTCTCTCTCTCTCTCTCTCTCTCTCTCTCTCTCTCTCTCTCTCTCTCTCTCTCTCTCTCTGTTTCTCTCTCTCCTTTTGTTCTTGTGACTCTGTCTCTCTGTCTCTCTGTCTCTGTCTGTCTGTCTGTCTGTCTGTCTCTCTCTCTCTTCTCTCTCTCTTCTCTCTCTCTCTCTCTCTCTCTCTCTCTCTCTGTTTCTCTCTCTCCTTTTGTTTTTGTGACTTTGTCTCTCTGTCTCTCTCTCTCTGTCTCTGGCTCTCTCTCTCTCTCTGTCTCTCTCTGTCTCTCTCTGTCTCTCTCTGTCTCTCTCTCTCTCTCTCTCTCTCTCTCTCTCTCTCTCTCTCTCTCTCTCTCTCTCTCTCTGGTTTGAGTGAGTTTGTTCGCTCTCCCTCACTTGCTCTTTCCCTCATTTTACATGAGGGCAGGGATGACTTGAGAGCTAAACATGACTAGCGTTTTATGTTGCTCTTTCATGTGGCTTTCCAACAAAACACTTCGTTGTGGGGTCTCCTGGCGTTTTGTGTCATAGTTATGAGTTTGTACCATGTGTATGTGTGTGTGGTGTGGTGTATGTGTGTTGTGATGTGATGTAGTGTGTGTGTGTGTGTGTATGTGTGTGGTGTGGTGTGGTGTAGTGTGTGTGTGTGTGTGTGTGTGTTGTGTGTGTGTGTGTGTGTGTGTGTGTGTGTGTGTGTGTGTGTGTGTGTGTGTGTGTGTGTGTGTGTGTGTGTGTGGTTTAGTGTAGTGTGTGTGTGTGTGGGGGGGGGGGGGGTTAGTGTAGTGTGTGGGGTGTGTGTGTTTGTTTTATTTATTTATGCCGAGATGGATGGAGGAGGCTTACCACGGCATCGTCTTTCGTGTCTCCCCCACGACCGCCAAGGTCACAGGTCTGATGATGATGATGATGATGATGATGATGATGATGATGATGATGATGATTCTTTTATATTGAGGTTAATGGAATAAGCACTAATGCGCTTTTTTACATCCAGTCCCCATGTGTATGTGGTTTTGTAAGTTTTGTAAAATGCGATTTTGTGTGTACGTGTGTGGTGTGTGTGTGTGTGTGTGTGTGGTGTGTGGGAGTGGTGTGGTGTGGTGTGGTGTAGTGTGGTTGTGATGTAGTGTGGGGTGGTGTGGTGTGGTGTAGTGTAGTGTAGTGTAGTGTAGTTTGTTTGTGTAGTGTAGTGTAGTTTGTAGTGTAGTGTGTGTGTGTGTAGTGTAGTGTATTGAAGTGTAGTGTAGTGTAGTGTGTGTGTAGTGTAGTATAGTGTAGTGTGTGTGTAGTGTTAGTGTATTGAAGTGTAGTGTAGTGTAGTGTCTGTGTAGTGTAGTGTAGTGTAGTGTGGTGTAGTGTAGTGTATTGAAGTGTAGTGTAGTGTAGTGTGTGTGTAGTGTAGTGTAGTGTGTGTAGTGTGTGTAGTGTGTGTAGTGTAGTGTGTGTATGTGTTGTGTGTGTGTGAAGTGTAGTGTAGTGTGTGTGTATGTTGTGTGTGTGTGTGAAGTGTAGTGTGTGTGTGTAGCTGTGTGGTTTGAAGCATGTGTCTGTGGTCTATCGTCTGTTTGAATTTCTGTGCCCGTGTCTGTCTGTGTGTCTGTGTTTGCATGTATGTATGTGTCCGTGTCAGTTGCCAGTGTAAATGAGTGTATATATTGTGTGTGTGTGCACATGCTCCTGAGTGCGTGCACGCGTGCTTGCACGAGTCTCTTTGCATGTATGATTCTTCTTCTTACAACCTTCCCTTATTGCCCAACTTGATCATGTAAAACTCTTTCTCTCTCTCTCTCTCTCTTCTCTCTCTCTCTCTCTCTCTCTCTCTCTCTCTCTCTCTCTCTCTCTCTCTCTCTCTCTCTCTCTCTCTCTCTCTCTCTTCTCTCTCTCTTTCTCTGTGTGTGTCTCTCTGTCTCTGTATCTTTCTGTCTCTGTCTGTCTGTCACTCTCTCTCTCTTTCTCTCTCTCCACCTCCCCCTCTCTTCCCCACCTCTCTTTCTCACGTTCAGAGTTCAGAGTTCTCTCTCTCTCTCTCTCTCTCTCTCTCTCTCTTTCTCTTTCTCTCTCAAAGGGGCAGGCAGACAAAGTGATAAAAAGCACCAGGGTGATTAGTTGTGGTGACGGTTTTAGTGGAACTAGGAATGTCTGGAACCGGGACTGATTTCTCTCTTTTGTGTCTGCTGGAACCCGAGCATCTTTTCCATTGCAGAAGATCTTCAGCCAATTAGACCCTGGCTGGGTCTGCTTTTGCCTTCTAGCCCCTACTACCAGACCATTCTGATTGTCTTCCACTTAATTGCTAGCGTTGTCTCTCTTTTGTGCTAAGAAATTTGTCACTGGTTGTTCTGGTGTGTGTGTTTGGTGTGTGTGGGGGGGGAGGTGTATGTGTGTGTTGTGTGTATGTGTGTGTGTGTATGTGTGTGATGGTGTGGGTGTAGTGTATGTAGTGTGGTGTGTTTGGTGTGTGGGTGTAGTGTATGTAGTGTGTGTGTGTGTGCGTGCGTGGGGTGGAGGGGGTGGTGGTGTATGTATGTGTGTGTTCGGTGTGTGGGTGTAGTGTAGTGTAGTGTGTGTGTGCATGCGTGCGTGTGGGGGGGGGGGGAGGAGTATGTGCAGTGTGAGTAGTGTAGTGTAGTGTGTGTAGTGTAGTGTAGTGTGTGTGTGTGTCTGTCTGTCTGTATGCTTCTGTCTGCCTGTCTGTTTGCGTTTCTTGGGGGGTTCTTGTTCGATGTATGTTGTTTGCGATGTTGTTTGGAGCTTTGCACAATGTGTGCTCAGTTTAGTTATATTATTTATTGCCCTCCTCTTCCTCGTCCTCTATATTTTGATATGTTCCCTTCCCATCCCGTATCTCCCTGTTTTTGTCTTTGTCTTTTTGTCTGTTTGTCTGTCTGTCTGTCTGTCTGTCTGGGTGTCTGTCTGTCTGTCTGTCTTCCAGTCTCTCTCTCTCTCTCTCTCTCTCTCTCTCTCTCTCTCTCTCACTCTCCCTCCCTCTCCCCTTCTCCCCCTCTCCTTCCACACACACCCCACAACTCCCACAACCCCCACTCTACCCTCACACCCACCCACAACACACACACACCTAACTTTCCCAAGCCACAACAAGTTCAAACTTTTACGCTCTACAAAACGCTCTCACCCAACCCCAACCTCTATATATACTATCTTTTCTCTCCCCCCCCCTCCCCCCCCCCCCCCTCCTCCCCCCCCCCCCCCCCCCCCTCTCTCTCTCTCTCTCTCTCTCTCTCTCTCTCTCACGTTCAGAGTTCAGAGTTCTCTCTCTCTCCCCCACCCCACCCCTCTCTCTCTCTCTCTCTCTCTTTCTCTCTCAAAGGGGCAGGCAGACAAAGGGATAAAAAGCACCAGGGTGATATCATCCTACTCGTTTCTTTCATTAAGAAAAAAAACAAAACCCGTTTGTATTTAAAACTTCTCCAGCTGTCACTGCGCGCGCGCCTCTCAAGAGAAATAGCTTAATTCACAATGCATGCATACATTCTAACTAATGATGGCGGTCAAGCAAGCAAGCAAGCAATCAAGCAAGCAATCAAGCAAGCAAAGGAACCTTGAGGAAAGGAGGGAAGGGGGGGGGGGGGGGGCTAGAGGAGGGACATTGGGGCAGAGTTTGGGTTTGCAGGGTTCAGAACTAATGGCCGGAATGTCCGTAGCCGACATGAGATCCCTAAGGAAACGAAGGCAAGAAGCGGTTGATGGATACGATAGTGTTGTCGCTCTGTGTCCCAGGGTGGGTCTGTCTCTGTGCTTAGTGGTGAGGTTGGAATTATTACTGACTCGTTGGTGGGGAGACAGAGAGAGATGGAGGAGAGAGAGAGAGAGAGAGAGAGAGAGAGAGAGAGAGAGAGAGAGAGAGAGAGACTGGAGGGGCAGGGGGGGCGGGGGGGGCGTGGAGAAGGGGGAGATAGAGAGGTGGAAGGGTGGGGGTAGAGGAAGGGGAGAGAGAGGGTGGAGGGGGGTGGGGATGAAGGGGAGAGAGAAGAGTTGAGGTGGTGGAGAGGGGGAAGGGGAGATGGGGAGAGAGGGTGTGTGAGTGTGAGGTGGGATGGTGGTGAGGGGGGGGGGGGTTGTTTGGTGGGTGGGTTGGTGTGGGTATACAGTGTGGGTGTGGGTGGGTGTGGGTGGGTGGGGGAGTAGTGTAGTGTAGTGTAGTGTAGTGTGTGTGTGTAGTGCGCATGTATGTGAGGGGGGGGGGGTGGAGGTGGAGGTGGGGGTGTAGTATAGTGTGTGTATGTATGTATGTGTGTATGCGTGCGTGTGTGCGTGCGTGTGTGCCTGTTGTGTGTGCCAGTGTGTGTGTTTTCTCCTTTTCCCTCTGCGTCTCCTGTGTTTGTCTTTCTCTCTTTCTCTCTTTCCTTCGCTCATTGTTTTCTCTTTCCCCTTAGTTTGTTCTGCCTCTGTCTCTGCACAAATCTCCTGTCTGTCAACTCTGTAATCTGCCCCTATCTATTGTAACTCCTCTCTCTCTCTCTCTCTCTCTCTCTCTCTCTCTCTCTCTCTCTCTCTCTCTCTCTCTCTCTCTCTCTCTCTCTCTCTCTCTACTGTTAATAGGACTATACTCTGGCCTATCCTGTTAAACAATGGTATTCAAGGAAAATTATTGAGATGCATTATGAGCATGTACAGTTCTGTCAAAGCTAGAATTAGATGTGGAAGTAAGATATCTGAATGTATTCAATGTACTTTAGGTGTAAAGCAAGGTGATGTTTGTACCCCTATTCTGTTTTCTCTTTTTATTAATGAATTAACTGCAGAAGTTGTTAATAATGGAAAACATGGAGCACAGTTTATTGGTGATATGATGGAATTATTCATTCTTCTTTTGGCTGATGATGTTGTTTTGATGTCTGAAACTATTATTGGCTTGCAAACTCAATTGAATAGTTTATGTCATGCTTCTGCAGCTCTACAATTAAAAGTAAACATGTCAAAAAGCAATATAATGGTATTTAGAAAAGGGGGTTATTTGGGTAGTAGAGAAAGTTGGACTTATAATGGACAACTTATGCCAGTGGTAAACGTGTACAAATATTTAGGAATATATGTTTCAACAAAACTTAGTTTTACTGGTGCATGTAAAGACCTAGCAAGCAGAGCCAAGCGTGCATTGTTATGTATTACACAAAAGTTATCTGCCTTAGAAAATCAATCTATTGAATTATTTATAAAATTATTTGATGCTCAGGTTCAGCCCATCACACAGTATGGAGCTGAAATATGGGGTCTTTATGACTCTGCACACCAATGTGAAAAAATTCATTTATTTGCACTAAAAAAAATTCTTGGAGTAACTATGAAAACACCCAATGATCTTGTCTATGCAGAAACTAATCGCTATCCAATTATTGTGAATTCCATCGTGAGATGTGTTTTGTACTGGATGAAAATATTACGAATGGATAATCATAGGTTACCAAAAAAAGCATATCGTATGTTATATAATTTAGATGAAAGGGGGAAAATAAATTGGGTATCAAAACTGAGGTTCAAATTATGTGAGTTAGGATTTGCTTATGTATGGTTCAATCAAGGAGTAGAGGATATAAATGGGTTTATACGAGTACTGCGCACTAGATTGATAGATTGTAGGTGGCAGGAGTGTTCCAGTCATATTCAGGAGAGTGATCGTTTTAGTTTGTATAGGCAGTTTAGTTTATTAGGTAAAATTCCTGTATATTTGTCAATGGACATGGATAGACATCTTAAACATATTATGACAAAATTTAGATTTGGAGTGTCTAAATTGTTTGTGCACAATCTTCGCTATAGACAACACTGTGTTACAGATTGTCGATTTTGTAAGGGGTCTGTCGATAACGAAGTTCATTTTGTATTATGTTGTCCTATGTTAAATGATCTTAGAACTCAGTTGATACCGCAAAAATATGTGAGCTGTCCTTCCATGTTTAGACTTTGTATACTTATGTCATCTACTAAAGAACGCATTAATAAGCGACTAGCAATTTATTTGTATAAAGCTTTTAAAATTAGAAATACTATCTGTACTTGAGGTATTATTCCTCTGTTCATATATGTTTCTTATGCAACATGTTTTGGAATGTTGATTATATACACACACCCCCTTCATGAGGGGCCAAGGCCTATAATGAATAAAACTTTCGCATTCGCATTCGCATTCTCTCTCTCTCTCTCTCTCTCTCTTCTCTCTCTCTCTCTCTCTCTCTCTCTCTCTCTCTCTCTGTGTTTATCTGTGTGTTCTCTGTCTCTTTCTCTACAGCCTATCTCTATCCATATTTCTGTCTCTGTCTCTCTGTCCCTCTCTCTCTCTCTCTCTCTGAGCCTCTTAACTCCCCTCCCTCCCTCCCTCCTCTCCCTCCCTCTCTCTCTCTCTCTCTCTCTCTCTCTCTCTCTCTCTCTCTCTCTCTCTCTCTCTCTCTCTCTTTCTCTCCATCCCATCTCTACGTATCTGTCTCTGTTTTCTCTCTGCGTCTCTCTCTCTCTCTCTCTCTCTCTCTCTCTCTCTCTCTCTCTCTCTCTCTCTCTCTCTTTCTCTCTATCTCTCTATCTCTCTCTCTCTCAATCTCTCTCTCCCCGTCTCTGCCTCTTAATTCCACCCCCACCCCCTCTCTTTCTTGCTCTCCCTCTCTCTCTCTCTCTCTAGCTCTCTCGCTCTCTCTCGCTCTCTCTCTCTCTGTCTCTCGCTCTCTCTAAGAAATAAAAGCAACACAAGAAGACACACACAGAAAGTGTGCATCCAGATGAGTCAGAAGGCAAACAGGAGGAATTTTAGCCCTGACATGCAGCTGTGGTGGTGGACATAATATATAGTTCATCGATTGCGCGCACTACTAGCAATTCTGATTCCAGCATGCTCTCCTTTTTTCTTATGTATGTCACATTTTCCACTCTACTGTATTGCTATCAGGATTGTTGGCGTTATTGTTGTTTAAGGGGGGGGGAAGGATTCTTTTTTTTTCTTCTTTGCTGTCTTTTTTTTTTCTTGTCTTGTCTTTTCTTTTGCTGTGTTTTCTCTTCTCTTTTTCTCTTTTTTCCTTTTTTATCTTCGTCGTTTATCCTCTTCATTTTCTTCTTCTTTCTTCTCTTTCTTCTTGGTCCATTTCATGTTTTGGGTTTTTTTCCTTCTTTGCATTCTTTTTTGTTCAAGTCAAGTCAAAAGTCAAAAACACTTTAATCATCCCATGAAGGGCAATTACAATACTGACAGGCACATTGATACGTATAATTATCTCGAAAGACACAAGAAAATACATTCTTCTTTGTATTTGTTCTTCTTTGCGTTCTTCTTTGAATTCTTCTTTGAATTCTTCTTCTTTCCATTCTTCTTTTCCATTCTTCTTCGTCGTCGTCTTTACATGACCTTCTACTTCTTTCCATTCTTCTTTGCATTCTCCTTCTTCTTTGCATTATCTTCTCCTTCTTTTTTCCATTCTCCTTTGCATTATCTTCTACTTTGTATTCTTCTTCTGCTTTGCATTCTTCTTCTTCTGCTGTTGCTGCTTTGCATTCTTCTTCTTCTTTGCATTCTTCTTCTTCTTCTTCTTTGCATTCTTCTTCTTCTTTGCATTCTTCTTCTTCTTTGCATTATTCTTCTCCTTTGTATTCTTCTTCTTCTTTGCATTCTTCTTCTAAATGCATTCTTCTTCTTCTTTGGGGTAGGGGGGAAAGAGAGAGAGAGATAGACATGCAGACAGACATGCAGACAAAGAGACAGAGACAGACAGACAGAGAGACGGACAGAGACAATGACAATGACAAATTCTTTTATTTCGAGGATAATGAATAAGCACTCATGTGCTTTTTTAGAGAGAGAGAGATAGACAGACAGACAGAAACAGAGACAGACAGACATGCCGACGGACAGACAGAGACAGACAGACAGACAGAGAGACAGAGACAAGGCAGGGAGAGGGATAAACAAAACAAAAACAAAAGCAAAAAAGAGGAACCCAACCCAGGTAGCCAACTGACAGTGGAACCTGTTCTTAAGAGCCCCAGTATCTACGTGCCATTTGTCTTCATAATCCTGCAACTCCTTTTGTTTGTCGTTGTTAGTTTGTGCTGTTGTTTTGTTTTGTTTTGTTTTGTGTGTGTGTAGTGTGTGTGTGTGTGTGTGTGTGTGTGTGTGTGTTGTGTGTGTGTGTGTGTGTGTGTGTGTGTGTGTGTAGTGTGTGTGTGTGTGTGTGTGTGTGTTTGTGTGTATTGTAGTGTGTGTGTGTGTGTTGTGGTTTGTGTGTATTGTGTGTGTGTAGTGGTGTGTGTGTGTGGTTGTGTGTGTGGTGTAGTGTGTGTGTGTGTGTGTTTGTGTGTAGTGTTAGTTGTGTGTAGTGTGTGTGTGTGTGTAGTGAGTGTGTGTAGTGAGTGTAGTGTGGTGTGTAGTGTGTGTGTAGTGTAGTGTGTAGTGTGCGTGTGTTGCTTGTAGTGTGAGTGAATGTGTGGTTTTTGTTTGTGTTGTGTTGTAGTGTGTGTAGTGTGTGTGTACATGTGTAGTGTGTGTGTATGTTTATTTCTGTCTGTCTTTCTTTCTGTCTTTCTGTCTGTCTGTCTGTCTGCCTGCCTGTTTGTCTGTCTGTCTGTCTGTTTCTACTCATGTTGATTTACTGTACCGATCTTCCGTGGTTCCGTCACTTACTTGAGCAATTCACTGGTATAAAGCAAAGGCAGAGAACTATGTAGCCCCCCATCTGTACTTTGTCTCTGATTCCTATGTCATCATTCATTTGCCCTACGATAATTGCTTCTGGGTGTGCTGAAATGTATTGCGTTTGATGAATCATACATTTTTGCGCATTAGAATCCAGATAACATTCTTGTTAACTGTTGACGACGGATGCTCTGATTATGGGTCTGTCTGTCTCTCTCTCTGTCTCTCTCTCTCTGTCTCTCTCTCTGTCTCTCTCTCTCTCTCTCTACTCTCTCTCTCTCTTCCCTCCCTCCCTCCTTCCCCCCCCCCCTCTCTTCTCTCTCTCTCTCTTTCTCTCTGTCTCTCTCTCTGTCTCTCTCTCTCTTCCTCTTTTTGCTTCTCTCTCTCTCCCTCCCACCATCCTCTCTATCTTCCCTTCCCTCTTTCTTTCTTTTCTTTCTTCATTTCTTTCTTTCGTTCTTTCTTTCTTCCTGTAATGTCTTTCTATAATGAATATAAATAAATATAAATATAAATGTGAATAAAGCTTGTTTCTACTTGGATTGAAATTTCATGGCACGAATTTTCAAATGTGTTTTTTTTTAATGTTGTATGTGTGTGCTGGGGCATTCTCTCTCTCTCTCTCTCTCTCTTCTCTTCTCTCTTCTCTCTCTCTCTCTCTCTTCTCTCTCCTCTATTCTCTCTCTCTCTCTCTCTCTCTCTCTTTACTCCCTTCCTGTTGTGTGTGTGTGTGTCGTGCGTGTGTGTGTGTGTGTGTGTGTGTGTGTGTGTGTGTGGTGTGTGTGTGTGTGTGTGTGTGTGTGTGTGTGTATGTGTGTGTGTGTGTGTGTGTGTGTGTGTGTTGTGTGTGTGTGTGTGTGTGTATGTGAGTGCGTGTGTGCGTGTGTGTGTGTGTGTGTCTTCCACCATCATTCACCCTTCCTTCACTACTACAAAAAACCCAAAATGGTAGGCTATCACAACTCCGTGATTTCTCTATGTAGTCTATCTTCTTTCAAACTATGAGCATAGGTACTTCACTCACACAAACATACCACCACCACCACCACCACCAACAATAACAACAACAACAACAAAATCTGTTGCAATAATAATATCAGACATTTGTTCCCCACATATTCTTCTAAAACCGAGGGGGAGGGGAGAGAAGGAATCCAGACAACCAGCAACTCATCACACTAACAAAAAAACACCCCAAAAAAACAACCACCACGCTGACCTCCTTTACTGTACACTACTTGCTTATTATTGTAGCCAGCACAGCAGTTCGTTATCAATTAATCACTTTACGAAACTATGCGAAGTAAAGAAGGGTGCTAATTCCTCATG
>CM054142.1:26960450-26970450 GCA_028751875.1 Rapana venosa | reverse complement strand
TTGGGTTTTTTTAAAACTGATTTAGTTATTCTTTTATTTCGAGGATAATGGAAAAAGCACTCATGTGGGGGCTTTTTACGTCCAGACCCCGTGTGCATGCCGTTCTTTCAATTTTGTCATCTGTTCCCATTGGCACTCAATGGTCTACTCTTCTGAAAGACAGAACAGGTTTTAACGTGTGCAAAAAATGGTGTGTTTGTGTGTCTATGTGTGAGTCTATGAACAAGAGAGAAAAGGCACCAACACCTACAAACAGGCATTTTTTTCAGAAGTCCATCTAAATTAACCAACCTAACAGTTATAACAAAACCTTCCTAAATTTTTTCTTTGTTTTTGCTGAACTGCTTCCCTTTTCATGTATTCTGAGACATAGACACAGAGAGAGAGAGAGAGAGAGAGAGAGAGAGAGAGAGAGAGAGAGAGAGAGAGAGAGAGAGAGAGAGAGAGAGAGAGAGAGAGAGAGAGAGAAAACAACAACCAAATCTTCCTCTGCATAGCTCTGACTGCTGGAAAGAAGATTACACAAGAGTAAATGTGATTCCAAGACGGTTTTGCAAATAACAAATTACCAGGTGAAGAAGTACCACCGTCATAGTGCCGGGGTTATCACGTAGGGTTCCTGACTGGTAGGTCGCCGGTTCGAATCCCATAAGTGTCAAAGTTTAGGGCTTTTTCAGCCTCTGGCGGGCTCCTACCCAGAGTGATTTTGTTGAGGGCTCATTGGGAAGACTGCGACCATGCAGTCCAGCTTCATCCCTTTAAGGATGTGATTTTGAGAGATGATGTTACCTAACCAACGCTACAGGTGTCTGTATCTCTCGGGCCTGATAAATGCCAGGATTATGTTACGATTGGAAGTGTAGAGCACTGCCCTGTCAACTAGTCTCAAAACACATATTATACTTCCATAGCAGCAGCATCACCACTTCGTTCTCATTACCTTTGGTTATAGCGCAGGAAAGAAGTTTGCCTCTGATTCGGGTGGCCTCAGTTGCTCTGGTCTTATGGTGACCTCGGTGTTTAGTTTCCCCATGCTCTTCTGTGCCTTTGGTGAGTTTGAGTCAAAGCCTTCAGGGTTGCAGGTTCCAGGGAGATGGTCGCTGGAGGGAAATCGTGGAGGTTACCACCCAGGGTGGGTATCTCACGCAGTCTGGCCCCGTGACTAAGCTGTAATTGTGGTCAGTAAGGGGCTAACGAGATGGTATCCTGTGTATGTTAGCTCAGAACAGTCACTACTGAACATCATCAAAGTGATCCAGCAGTGTTGAAAGAGTCTGCATGGCCGGTGGCCTCGCGGCAGCTTAACATTGGTAAGCTCCATGTGGACTCCTGACCCTGACGATTTGACATAAGGACACTGGGTTTGATTGGGAGGGAAGGGAAGAGATCAAAATGAACGGTGGTGGCAACAAACAGGATAGGAATGCCACAGAAGATGAAGAAGAAAATATATTATATATGTATGTATGTTTGTATGAATGTATATATAGATAGATAGATAGATAGATAGATAGATAGATAGATAGATAGATAGATAGATATAGATATATATGTATATATATAGATAGATATAGATATTGTCCAATTTGAAGAGAGAGAGATAGATAGATAGATAGATAGATAGATAGATAGATAGATAGATAGATAGATAGATAGATAGATAGATAGATAGATAGATAGATAGATATGGGGGGGTGAACTACACTGATCCATGGAAACACAGATTAGCTGGTCTTGTCCTGCTATTGGCCTTTTGCGTCACTTGCCGGTCTGACAGGAAGAAGCAGATTGACTGAGGAGAGTTGTTGTAATCTTCTGTTTGTGTTGTAACAATCGCAGTCTACGGGGACTACCTTTTTAAGACCATCACGTGCAAGCGTTGCATACTATACTGCAGGTAGAAAGCTGTCTCCATCCATTTTTTTTAATGACTTTCAAAGATTTTCTACATCCAGTCCCCGTGTGTACGCGGTTTTGTCAATTTTGTCATCTGTTCTCACCAGCACACAATGGCCTACTCTTTCGAAAAGCGGAATAGGATTTAACGTGTGCGCAAGATGTTCTGGTGTGTGTGTGTGTGTGTGCACGTGCGCGCGCGCATGTGTGTATTTTGCCCAGATTGAGCTTGCTTTCAAGCAAAATTCAACAAAAATCAACCAGAGAAAGAAAAAGAAGAAAAAGATTGGCCTGTTCTCAGACATCTCTAGCTAAACGATGTCCATTCCACGCTTTCGATATATGAAAAGAAATCCAAATCTTTATTCCACTGCAAAGAATTCACTTTTTTTAAGGAAAAGTAGAAGAAGAAGAAGAAGAAGAAGAATAGGAGGAGGAAGAAGAAAAAGAAGAAGAAGAAGAAGAAGAAGAAGAAAGAAGAAGAAGAAGAAGAAGAAGAAGAAGAAGAAGAAGAAAAGAAAAAGATGATGATGATGATGATGATGATGATGATGATGATGATGATGATGATGATGAAGACGACGACGACGACGATGACAATGATGATGATGAAGAGGAAGAGGAAGAAGAAGAAGAAGAGACCAACACAAAGGCTTCACGCCAAGTGTTCTGTAGAGTCAAACAGAAACGATATACATGGAAACACAGAGAAGATTAATCTGTCTAGCATGTTACTGACCTTCTGGAAGATAGCCTAGCTCGTCTCGCCGGAAGAATGCAAGATTGCATGCGGAGAGGTCTTCTGATCCTCTTCTTTATCATCTGTTGCTGTCGTTAAACAACAGTCTGGGACGGGATAGCTCAGCGGTCAGAGCGCTCGCTTTCCCCCAGCTAAAGTTAAGCAGCATCGAGCGTGGTTACCACTTGGATGGGTGGTCGTTTTCGCGCTTTGGCTTCAGTACAATTCCCCCAGTTCACCAGCTGTTAATGGGTACCTGCCTCTTTAGGGTCAGGGAAGGTAAAGCAGCGAGGGAGAGGAGATGGGCGCCGCCCTCAATATGCTGGCCCCTAGAGAAGTGAGGTCTTTGACGCCTCGCTCCCCTACGACCTGATAGGTTATGGGACACCTTTACCTTTATGCGTTAAGGATGCAGCATGAAAGAAACTTTACATAACCCCTGTAGGACTTCGGAGCTTGGGGCCAAAGTAACTTGATAAGCTGGTATTACATGCGTTTGATGGAAGACTCCTTACCTTTTCTTCTCTGCTTAGTCTTCGGGGTTTTTTTTGTAAAAGCTTCTTGGAGGACGTGTGAGCTTTTCGTTTTACGTGAACCGTCTTCTAGACTTGCTGAATTTTCATCATTTCTTCTCTCTCTCTCTCTCCTCTCTCTCTCCCTCTCTCTCTCCTCTCTCTCTCTCTCTCTCTCCTCTCTCCTCTCTCTCCTCTCTCTCTCTCCTCTCTCTTCTTCTTCTCTTCTACTCTTCTCTCATCCCTCCTTCTCTCACACTCTCCTCTCTCTCTTCTCTCTCTCTCTTTTTATTTCTTTCTTCTAGCTTTCTATCTTCCAGCCCTGCCTTCGTTCGTCCAGCAACTCTTGCCATTGAAGATGTTCTTCATTTTCTTCTACATTTTGTAACTTTTTTTTTCAGCGTTGTTTTGTTCTGGTGACATCGTAATGGTATTACACGCTTACTGAACTGGCCCCAACATGTCCCTTCTTCTGTTAAGTTTTGCTTAGAAGGCTATTTTCCATGAATATTTGATAGCTATTGCTTTGATTTTGTGCTTTTTGTAACCGTAGATTGAAGATTAAGTGGTCTTGCCCTAACTGTCTTGAACATAAAAAAACATACCAAAAAACCCCAAAGGATAGGATTATTATGCTCTCAACTTTTGTTTTGGATTTGGTTTCTTAGGTTTGCTTCCTTTTTTTTGGTTTTCGTTCAGGCTGACAACGTTTAGTGTTGGAAAATTAAGTACATACATTTCATGCCATTGTGTTTTTTTATCTAATGTGTTGACAGCGCTGCTTTGATCTTGGCAGTCATCTGGGCTATGAATAACGCCCTACCATAATTATCAAAATTACTTTTCAAAATATGTATTTCAAGGCATGTATTCTGACTTTCGATTTCGCGTTGAAGATCAAATAAGAACATCGAAGAAGATTCCATTATTCATATAAACATTGAATTTAGTGAGTCGTGGAAACAGAAAATTATATCCAACCAAGAGTGTACTCACACATCTTGTAGGTTAGGCGGTTTACTAATCAAGCAACTTCCTACCCTCTCTTGACTATTTTCATACCATCCCCACCATCCCATCCCACCAAACACAAAACAAAACACCCCCCCCCCCCCCCCCTAACCAACCCAACAAAGCAAACAAACAATTTTTAATGGCCATAAATCTTTGACGCCCCCGGGCTTAAACTAACACAGACTGGCGATTCCAATCCTGATTGTAAACAGGAACATCGTCCATTGAAGGGCAGATCATCTCCCCTTGCCCAACATCGCCTGACCTTACCGTGATTGGCAGCAGGGCCGGAAGTTGCGGATTGGATGAGAGGTGCATGCGCAATACTCCCATCGATCAGTCATGCTGTGGTTAAAATCGTTGTCTGCTGTGACTACCTTAAATGATCAAGTCAAAACCACTTTAATCATCCCAATGAAGGGCATTTACATTACTCACAGGCACATTGATACGAATCATAATCTCGAAAAGACACAAGAAAGTTAATAATACTAATAGTAATGATAATCATACTTGGAATTTACATAGCGCTTTATCTTGTAAAAACAAAGCAAATACGATGTGGTACTGTTCTATGTTCCATTGTTTCTGGGTTTGTGGGTTTGTTTGTGTGGAGATTCAGCCACTTTTGTTTTATTTTGACGGGTCCATAAACGTAGTGTGAAGCGGGGTTAGAGAGAAGACGGGATAGGTTGTTAGTGGAATGAAGATACAATCGGATGATACATAGCAGAACATACATATATGCAGAATTTTTTTTTTGCCATGTCAAGTTTTTATTTCCAGATGGTAGCCTACATTGAATAAGTAATGCATTTGCTTTTTTTCATCAAGCCATCTATCTAGGAACAAAAACAACTTGATCAATAATGTCTAACTACATTATTACCATAACCAATAATAATAGCACAAGGCACTTGAACAGCAGCGTTCAAGTGATTTGTGACTGCTTAGTGGCAAAGTAAAACAAAAAAGGAAGCATTTAACGGTGGATATTTTTTGGTCAAAAAGTAAAGAAAAATAATGAATGTTTATTTTGACGATGAAAATGTACATGTGTGAGGGCATCCGCATGGGGTACGCACACACACGCGCGCACGCGCGCACACACACACACACACACACAGCACACGCACGCACACACATACCACCACCACCACCACACCACACAATACCTCACCATACCACACCACACCACACAATACCATACCACACCACAAAGAAATCTAGTTCGGTGTAACAAAGCCGTCCTACCAGTATCAACTCATTGCCAACGCTTGCTCAAATTGATCACAGAAAGGACCATGAGGACAGATTCCTGTTAACGAGATGACATCATCTGAAAACGTCAGCGATGACTCTATGTGATAATGACTGCCGTGACGGTGATGTCAGTGACGGAGACAATCAGTCAGTGATGTCACCTACAGCTCAGCTGCTCACTAAAGCCATCTCAGAGCTGTCAGCTCGTTGGAGAGGCGACGACACGCGTTGACCACAACTGATAGTCGCGAAGGCAATAAAATGATAATAATCCTCAACTGGAGGTGTGCCCCTGTGACACTTCTCTCATGACAGCGGAACACTTCCTTCCTCCAGACCTGTCTATCCAACACACCAAAACCTGAGGGCCAATATCTGGCCTACTGACCTGCCGATGAGGGACAAACTCTTTGGACTCCTGGAGGGCCTTCAGCGGACCGCGGCAGAATTTGTCAGGGCCTCAGGAGTTGCTGTCTGAGCGTTCGACGACAACAAAGAAGAAAATCAACTCGATGACAAAATGATGGACAGGGAGAAAACAAGATTTTAAACCATTGTTGTACATAATTGCATAACTAATTCACATTCACCACTATTTTTTGTTGATGATTATAGGTATAGTTTGTAGACGGTGATTATTGCGCGCTGTTTTCTTTGTAATTATCTCTAGGTAAACGACTTCATAATTATTAAGATGGAAGAACATAACTCTGTATTTTTGAACAGTTATGGGTAGAGAGCACAGACGTTAAAGATCGAATCGCTTAGTTGTTTGACTGGTTGGCTGGCTGTTTGGTTGGCTGATTTGGCTGGCTGGTCGGTTAGATGGATACTTGTTTCTTTGATTCCTTAACGATTTGTTTTGCTGTAAGGAAGTGAGAGTTTACTGTTTTCTTTTGTGGGCGTGTGTGTGAGGGAGGGCATGGATGATACCCCTGGGTTTTTGCTTTTTTAGACGATTATGACCCTGTTTGCATTTTTGTCTTGTTTTTTTTTCTTGGCCCAGAAGAGGGGGGGTGATAAGGGAGCAGGGATATCATATTAGTTTGGTTTGTGTTTCTGTTGCAGTGTATAGTTATACTTTCATTAACGGCAGATTTGTCTTGCGTGAAATTCTGGATGCTTTTACCGTGACGAGTGTTGACGCGAGAGCATCACCACCTACTTTTTTGTATGTGTATTTGGTGTTTTTTTCCTATCAGAGTGCCATTTTTCTGCAGAATTGTTGCAGTGGGGTTGTTTTTTTATATAGATATTTGCTGTTGTGTTAGTTTTACTGAAGGGGTGGGAGGGAGGCGAGTAGGTTCCTGTTGCTAGGCTGGATTGTTTTGTTTGTTTGTTTGTTGTTTTAATTTCCAACCCTGTCTTTCCCACTACCATGTTCTTAAAACCTCTTAGTTGTACCGCTAGAGAGAGGTCACAAAGCTGGAACGCACTCGGTAACGTTTGTCAACGGTGTAGTTTTACAGACAGTGCAGAAGAAAGCCACTCCTGCCTGTCAGCATTTCCGCAGACACTGGCACGGTATTGCGTTGGCAGAAACAACAACGGCCTGTCCGATTCCATTACACGACAGCCATAAACATGGTAATTTCTGACCGCCGACTACCCTCCCTTTATGCTCACGCTTCATTTGCATAATCAGACGCGTAACGTGATTGGTCCTCTGATGATGGATGCTGCACGAGCTTAGATGGTTAGGTTTTTCGTTCTTCGCCGTAAAGCTTTTGGTCTGTCTGTGCTTGTATTTGTGTTTGCATATTATAGGGTGGAGTTGGTGGAGGGAGAGTGAGGGGGGAAGGGGGGGATGAAGGGGAGGAAGAGAGAGAGAGAGAGAGAGAGGTGTGTGTGTGTGTGTGTGTGTGTGTGTTGTGTGTGTTTTGGTGTAGACTGTCTAGTCTGTGTGTGTAAGCGTCTGCGTCTGTGTACCTATTTTCCATCACACAAAATACAGAGAAGAGATGCCATACATTTTATCAGAGAAAAAAAATCTAACTCGACGGGCAGCTAGGCTGAATAACATATAATAAGGAAAACAGGAATCTACAAACAAATAAAAAAAGCCACCAAATACGTGAATACTACAGGCCTATTTTTTCCTGTCATAGTTCATTGCAGGATACACTCAAGTAAGTACAGGCTGCCTGCCCCTAGGGAATGATACAGCCTTGTTGCAATCCTTGGCGTATGCTCTATAGTCATGTTGTCATTCTGCTGTCATCATGTCCACCCTGGATTTTCCTGTACTGCACTGCAGGCCACATGCGGGTACTGGCCCACAGAACAGTGTCTTGTTGTTTTGCTTGTTTGTTTGAATAGTGCAATACCATTTCTGAGGACGGGACAGATCAGTGGTCAGACCACTTGCTTTCCCCCAGCTAATGTTAAGCAGCATCGAGCGTGGTTACCAGTTGGATGGGTGACCCGTTCGCGCGCCTTGGCTTTAGTACAGTCCCCCAGTTCACCCAGCTGTAAATGGGTACCTACTTCTTTAGGGTCAAAGAAGGTAAAGCAGCGAGGGAGAGGAGATGGGTGCCGCCCTCAATATGCTGGCCCCTAGAGAAGTGAGGTCTCTGACGCCTCGCTCCCCTACGATCGCATAGGTTATGATACACCTTTACCTTTACCTTTGAGCCTTTCTGATATGTCTGGGGCTAATGAGCCATGAGCATCCTTCTGTAAGTATATTACCTGTGTACACAAATACGTGTGCATGCTTGATGGGGGGAGGGGGTGTGTGTTTGGGGGTTGTTGTTTTTTTGTTTTGTTCTTGTTGTTAGGGGTTTTTGTCTTTTTTGGGGGAGGTGGGTGCTGCTGTTGGTTTTTGTGTGTTTCGGGGGAGGGGGGGGGGGAGGGCGAGTAAGTATACGGTTTTAGGAAAAAACAAACAACAACGGTTTCTTTCTTAAAAAATTTTTTAAATTATGACTAAATACTGCATCAGAATGACATCGACATCAGAACTGTTCACCCATTTCTCTGCATGACCCGAAAAGCTAGCTTTAACCGTACTTAAACTTTGATTATTGTTGTCATTTTCTTCTGCTTTTTATATTTAAATCAACACACAACACACACACACACACACACACACCACACACACACACACACACACACACACACACACAACAAACAACACACTTAACATTACCTCTACATTTCTTTTTTTAATTCTGGTAAAGGTTAGTTCCGGACACACAGCTCATGCTATATATGAATTATATATATATATATATATATATATATATATATATATATATAATATATATATATTATATGTTATGTGTGTGTGTGTGTGTGTGTGTGTGTGTGTGTGTGTGTGTCGCGCGCGCGCGAGATATAGATATAGATGTGAGTGTGAACTGGCTCATCGTCTAGGAACGCAAAGAATCCTTTCATAATGATCCTTCCCAACTTTCTCTACTACGCAAAGCAGTCACGCAGTAGATTTTCCCATACACTGAAAAAATAAGCAAAAAACATTTTTTTCAAGACACTACCTGATCCAGAAACTAGCTCTGAAGAGCGGCCTGTACTCTTCCCCTCCCCACCCCCCCTAATAGCTGACCATACTGCACTGTTTTAAACTCATGGCGGCTGGCAGATAATGCTAGGATAGAGATCGGACATGGGGATCCATGTACATTAATTTTGGGACAGTAATTTTGTCTGAACCTTTCAGCTGGAGACCAGATTTTGGAGATAGAATCAGTCTGGCTAAATCAGACTATTACTGATGCACACAGGACTGGGACTGGTGGGGCCTATCTGTGCTGTTTTCATTCCTTCACTGAGGTAGGAAACTGGGTCGTTTTTTTTTTTAAGTTGTGGAAATGCATTATTGTACTGTTGCTTTCCTGCTGGTTTGCTTTTTACTCAATCAAACGCGTACACACGGGGACTGGATGTTTTTAAAAAAAGCACGTAAATGCTTATTCCATTATCCTCGATATGGAAAATATAATAATAAAGTAATCAACACTCACTCAACTACTTACTCTCTCTCCTTTTCGCTTAGACACACTTACTTACACACTTTATTCAGAAATAAGTGGGTGACTGGCTAGGCTGCTTAAGTGGCTGGCTAGGCTGCTTTAGTGGCTGGCTATCACATTGCCTGGTTGTTTCAGAAGAGGGTAGGAATTCAGAAATAAAACATGGATATTTGTATGAAATGATAATGTCCGTGCACACTCCCACGCATATGAATCATAGTTATTATACTTGATTCTGTGGAGTGTGTGTGTTGTGGTATATATAGAGTTTCAGTTTAACGTCCTTCACTAATGTGTATCAGACGGAAGTGTGTGTGTGCGTGTGTGCGCGTGTGTGTGTGTGTGTGTGTTTCCGTGTGCGCAAATGCGATTATGAATATCTCACCTCACACGCAGATTGTTTGTGTGTGCATGCTTCTTCACTCATGTTTATTGAGCCTAGATTTTATTAAAAAGAGATCGTGATCCTCTTCATCAACGTTTAGAATCATTGTTATAGCTTTTTGCTTTTCGCTTCTTGCCTTGTTGTTATCTACACACACGCGCGCGCGCGCGCGCACCTCTTATCTTATCTCTTGCCC
>CM054142.1:26945450-26955450 GCA_028751875.1 Rapana venosa | reverse complement strand
CCAGGAGAGACCACAGAACTCTAGTTCCAGGATGGGCGGAGATTTATGTGTAGGCATGGTGCCATGAATATCCCCACAATTCACAGAAAAACAGGCCTCCACTCGGGATCTGTGTTGGCGCCAAGTCCACAGAAGTGACTTGGGTTTGGTTTGGGTTTTGGTTTTGGGTTGTTTTGTTGTTGTTGGGTTGGGTTGTTTTGTTGTGGTTTTGGTGTTGTTTTGGGTGTTGTTGTTGTTGTTTTTGGGGGGGCAATAAGAATAATTATTTTATTGGGTTTGCTGTGAAGTTGATAAAGAACAAAAGTGTTCAGGATTAGCTTGGTGTGTTTTTTCGGGGGGGGGGGGGGGGGGGAGGGGGGGGTGTGTTGAAGTTATGTTGGGTTAGTTTTGAGTTTGATGAAGGACGAAAGTGCGAAGTGAATCAGGAACGGCTTGAAATGTATTCATGAAAATGTAATTTTTAAAAAATGAATGGCTAGAAACGAGGAATCAATAGAAAGATAAAGGAATAATGTTGAACAAGCAAGCAAATAAATAGATAGATGAATAAAGAAAGCAGCATTGCCTAGCTCTTTAGGATTCATATCTTTGAGAATATATGCCAATTTATCTTAAACAACCCCCCCCCCCCACCCCCACTCTCTCTCTCTCTCTCTCTCTCTCTCTCTCTCTCTCTCTCTCTCTCTCTCTCTCTCTCTCTCTCTCTAGTGCTTGTTTATTTGTTTGCTTCTTTTTCTTCATCAAGTTGAATCCAAAGTTTGGTGGTCCTAATCCTTTCACTCTCTGTGTATGGTTGTCTCCCCACCCCCTACCACCACCCCCTCCTCCAGCTTTTTATGAATAAATCTTACAGTCCATCGGCCATTCGGTGCAGGAAAATTGTTTAGGCCAGTTCAGAATATTAACACTTTCTTCTTGTCTGCTTCTTTTTTCCCCCTAGTGTGTGGATTTTTGTTTTTTCACTCTCAGGCCTGTCCATTTGATTTCTTAGTAAAAAATGTATGTGTCTGAGAATCTGGCTGAGTAACATGGACGGGAGGTATATAGGCCCTACCCCTATGTACTGGTGCAGTGGGTCCCCCCAGCGTAATTTGTGAAGTAGATGGGTGAATGAATGAAGGTCGAAGTCAACTGCTGCTGCTGCTGGTGCTGCTGGTGATGATGATGGATGTCACGAAGGTGCATGTGTGCGTGTGTGTGTGTGTGTGTGTGTGTGTGTTGTGTGTGTGTGTGTGTGTTGTGTGTGTGTTGTGTGTGTGTGTGTGTGGTGTGTGTGTGTGTGTGTGTGTTGTGTGTGTGTGTGTGTGTGTGTGTGTGTGTGTGTGTGTGTGTGTGTGTGTGTGTGCGGCGCGCGCGTTGTGTGTGTGTGTGAAGTCTGGGGACTCTGCCTTTCTCACTGATGCTATGTCTTGTCTGTTCTGGAGCTGTGTCTGAATATGTCTCTGTCTCTATCTCTGTTTCTGTCTGTATGTCTCAGTCTCTGTCTCCTCTCTCAGTCTCTGTCTCTGTCTTCCTACCGGTCTGTCTGTCTCTCTGTCTCTGTCTCTCTGTATCCGTCTCTCTCTCAGTATCCCTCTCTGTCTCTGTCTGTCTTTGTCTCTCTTCTCACTCTCTCCTCTCTCTCTCTCTCTCTCTCTCTCTCTCTCTCTCTCTCTCTCTCTCTCTCTCTCTCTCTCTCTCTCTCAAGCTTTTAGCACATACGCGCAGCTTAACAAGTATGAAGAAACACGAGTAATTTAAAACAGAAAACTACAAATGTCAAAACACTCATCTGGCCTGTACTGCTGTATGGGTCAGAAGCCTGGCACTACGAAAATTGGAAAGAGACAAACTAAACCCAACCGAAATGTGGTTCTACAGGCGACTTCTAAGAGTCAAATGGTCAGAGAGAAGAACTGAAGAAAGCATTCTTGATGAACTCCCACTGCAAAGGCGTTGGTTGAAATTGATAAGCGCAGACAAAGACATGTTGATCATATAAGCAGATACACACAGACAAATCTGATGACGACAGTTCTCCAAAGTAAGGTTGATATGAGGGCAGAAGGTAAAGAGGCAGACCACTAACAACATCCTATATTGCCAACATCACTGAGGTCAGTGGTCTGGGAGGAGGGCTACAGGAGATCGTAGAGCTCAGCAGAGACAGACGGAGAAAGATGGCAAACCCTGGTGGTGGCATTGCGTGGAGCTCCTACCGACGACAGCGGCGATGGAGACAGTTGAGTTGAGTTGTTACTCTTTAATATAAACTATCCCCGAATTCAGAATGCAGCTACCTTAATAGTGGGCAAAAGCGGTCGCATATGCAAGAATCTACCATTAGTGAACCTCGGAGCTCTATTTAAGGAACAAAAATGTTGTTTTTTTCAAAAAAGCAAACAATCTAATTGTATTATTTGAGAAGAAACAACACAAAACGTGAATATCAATCTTGAAAACAGACGATGATAAGGTTAAAAAAAAAAACATTTTCTCCCCAAGCTCATAAATCTTTGGATATTCCAGTATAAAAATGAAACTCATCGCCAACACTTTAATGTTTACAAAGACGGTGTTTGCATGCAAAATGCCAATTCATTCCACCGGTTACAATTTCTGGTAATAATGGTAAAAGCTTGTAGGCTATTCGAGTAAACTCTAACCAATAGTGTGCGTGCTGTTCCACTGACACTTGTTGAATGTTTAGGACTGTGCAGTGTGTCTGCGCGGTGTCCGTGCCTGGATAGCCATGTCAAACAAACAAATTAGCGTTCCATCAGATTTGGGGGGGGGTTCGCAATGCTGGTGAAATGGGCTGTAAAGTTATAATGTGCCATCTCTCTGCGAAAAGAACAAAATTGTCATTGGCGACAAATTATTCTACAGCTTCAGTTTCAGTTTCAGTTGCTCTCTCTCTCTCTCTCTCTCTCTCTCTCTCTCTCTCTCTCTCTCTCCTCTCTCTCTCTCTCGCTCTTGTAATCTATTTCCATTATGCCGTGACATGAAGCCATTTTCTTAGAAATGTAAGAGAGAGGGAGGAAAGAGGAAGAGAGAAGAGAGGAGGGAGGGAGGGAGGGAGAGAGAGCCAGCAATGACCCTGTCTCCAATCTTCACACATCCAAACGTGCGCGCGCGCGCATGTGTGTATGTGTGTGTTTATATACTCTTTTATTTCTAGGATAATGAAATTATATGCCTGTTTGTGTGTCGCACGTGCACGCATATATGCTTCAAGGTTATGCAGTGCTTGCATCCATGCATGAGCACCGACCTTGTGCCCGTCTGTCTATGTGTGCCTGCCTAATTTAGTTCAGTCAGTAATGCCAGAAAAACTGGCAACAAATATGTATTGATGAGAAGAATAAGACATGCCAAAATCATGATGAATCGATATAGAATGCATGCTTAGATCCTGATGATCAAATACAGAATGCATAGCAAGATCATGATGAACAGATGCAGAATGCATAGCAAGATCCTTATGAACAGATGCAAAATGTATGTCAAGATTCTAATGAAAAAGACACCGAAAACATGCCAAGATTCTGATGAAAAAGAAAGATGCAGAACACATGCCAAGATCTTGATGAAACATGCAGAATACACTCCAAGATCCTGATGAAAAAAGCTACAGAATGCATGCCAAGATCCTGATGAAAAAGCTACAGAATGCATGCCAAGATCCTGATGAAAAAGCTACAGAATGCATGCCAAGATCCTGATGAAAAAGCTACAGAATGCATGCCAAGATCCTGATGAAAAAATACAGAATGCATGCCAAGATCCTGATGAAAAAGCTACAGAATGCATGCCAAGATCCTGATGAAAAAGCTACAGAATGCACGCCAAGATCCTGATGAAAAAGCTACAGAATGCATGCCAAGATCCTGATGAAAAAGCTACAGAATGCACGCCAAAACCATTTCACAGCCAACGAAGCACGCTGACAGCAGGGGGAAAGAACAGTGGAGTTTTATCGTTGCAAGTGTTTGTACAAGGCTGCTGTAAAGTAAACGGATTTTTTTTTGGGAAAAACGGAATTAAAGTATCTGCAGTAGGTTTTTTTCCCCTCCAGCCCAAGTGCTGGCACTTTCCCTACCCCCCCCCCCCCCCCCCCTCCTCCTCCTCCCCCCTTCCCCTTTCTTCGTTTTTGAGCATTGTTTAGTTTTCCACCCCACTCGCAGCCCCACACCACCCACCCCCGCCCACCCTTACCTTTCTTTCCATGTTTGTAGCCTTGTTATTTGTCTTTCATTCTCAGAATATTGTGACCCCCCCCCCCCCCACCTCCCTCTCTCTCCTCTCTCTCCCCTCTCTCTCTCTCTCTCTCTCTCTCTCTGTCTGTTCTCTCTCTCTGTCTTTCTTGTCTCTGTCTCTATCTCTCATATAAGTAAATAAATTATATGATTTTGAGACGAAACAGGAACACGCCTTTTTCAGTGTGCTGTGTTATTTATTTATTTATTTATTTAATTTATTCTTTTATATCAAGGATAATGGAATAAGCGCTCATGTACTTTTTTTTTACAACCAATCCCCGTGTGTATGCGGGTTTGGGTAAATTTTGTCATCTGTTCCCACCGGCACACAGTGGTCTACTCTTTCGAAAGGCGGAACAGGATTTAACCCGTACGCAAGATGTTCTGCGTACGTTCGCACACGGGGCCTGGGTTTATAGTCTCACCCGTTACTGATCCTCCAGTGACTGTGGAGAAAACGCTGACTGCCCCACTGACAGTAGATCGGTGGTCTAGAGGTAACGCGCCTGCCTAGAATGCGAAAAGTCCGGGTCGGAAGTGTGCGGTGGTTTGAATCCCGTTTGGGGCCGCCATCCCCCCCCCCCCCCACCCCCCCCCCCCCCCCCCCCCCCCCCCCCCCCCCCCCCCCATCCATTACGCCATGAGTGGTGGTCTGGGCCCTCTGTCTTCCGGATGAGACGATAAACCGAGGTCCCGTGTGTTACACAAAATTATTCAACGCACGTAAAAAGAACCCACGGCAACAAGAGAGTTGTCCCTGGCAAAATTCTTAGAAAAAAGCCACTCTGATAGGGAAACAAATACAGTTGCAGACCCAAAAAAAAGGGGGGGGTGGCGCTGCTCTTGTGGCGACGCGCTCTGACCGGCAACACCGTGTCTTAGTTGGAAGGTATCAAGCGATGAAGACCAAACTGTTTTTTATTCTTCGATTGAAACCAGACAATGGAATGTCAGCACCAAGAACGGCAGATCCTCATGTTTCAACTTTTTTGTTATTTTGTGGTGTGTAGCTACATTTCTTAAAGGCATATATATATTACTTTGTGATAGTGTGTGGGTAAGAGAGAAAGAGAGAGAGGGAGTGAGAGAGAGAGAGGGGGAGTGAGTAGGAGAGTGAGAGAGAGAGAGAGGGAGTGAGTGAGAGAGAGAGTGAGAGAGTGAGTGAGAGAGAGAGACAGAGAGAGGAGAGAGAGAGAGTGTGTGTGTGTGCGCCAGTACGTGAATATATATATATATAGTTTATATAATAGATGTTTTGTATGTTTAGCTGCATTACCTTATGTTCAAAAATATTATTTTGTTTATATTGTATTAAAAATGATTACAAAAGTTAAAAAACAAAAAGCAAAAAAAGAACGGCAGATCCTGTTTTGAACCGTCACATACATGTTGCGACACACGAAAACACCCGGTAATCAAATGGTGACCGTTTTGAGAGCAGCAAAACAACATCAACAGAAAGAACTGGAAGGGGCCGTTGACCATAATTATTATGACAGTAATAATTATCCATCGGCTCACCATCCATCATTGGAACACTTATTCGTCGCGGCAGCTTTTTGTTTTGTTTTGTTTAAAAGAGAGCTTTTTGTTCTATGTTGGTTGCCATACAGTTTATTGTTTCTCTCTCTCTCTCTCTCTCTCTCTCTCTCTCTCTATCTCTTCTGTCTGTCTGTCTCTCTCTCTCTCTCTCTCTCTCTCTCTCTCTCATTTAAGGGATTGTGTTGATACACCTTTGCATGATCTACTTAAAGCAGAAAACAGTAGCAAAAATCACTGCCTGTCTAGATATATATTCCATGCCATCAATAAGAGAAAAAGTTTGTTGTATTAGGATATTTACATCACAAACGAAGATACGGTTATCGTTTTGTTTTGATTTTGAAAAACTATAATTATGTATATTGATTTTATCCAGACATAAGGAAGGTACACTTAGATCAAAATAGTGAATTGTGTTTGATACATATGTATTTTTATGTATTTGTGCATTGTCTTTACTATTTCTTTCACTGAAAGTGAGCTTGGTATTGCGTATGTTATCCGGTTTTTGCTCACTCTATGGCATTGTCAATTTCTTCTACGCCAACCATGTATTATGGCCTAAGGCTGAGATACATTAAATTTCTGAGTTCTGAGTTCTCTCTCTCTCTCGTATCTCTAGTGGGGGGGGGGGGGTTGTTGTCTGTTTCTGTCTGTCTGTTGATCTGTCTTGTCATTTTCACATGCACGCACGCACATGTGAAACGTGAGCACCCAGCGCGCGCGTACACACACGCACATACACACACAAAAACACACACACTCACTCACACACACTCACACACACTCACACACAAATACACACAACACGTACGCATGCACACACACACTTACACACATATACACACATACATACATACACAAACACACACAACACACACACACGCGCACGCGCACACACACACACACACTCACACACACATACACACACAAACACACACAACACACACACACAAAACACACACACACACACATACGCACACACACACACTCACACACATACACACACGCACAGCGAGAGAGATGTCTGGGTATTCACAAGAGCTTAAAAATATAAGTGACACTGACAGTCCCCCCACCCCCCACCCCACCCCACCTACGAAATGGAAATCCGGCACAATTCCAACTGTTAGACACTGGCTTGGGCTGGTGGCTTTAACTGTGGAGTAGAATGGGCCCTGGCTCCAGTGTTTTTCCACTGCTGCTGTCAACCGCCCTTATCTTTCATTTCATAATGCTGAATTACGCACAAGGAGAGAGAGAGGAGAGAGAGGAGAGAGAGAGAGAGAGAGAGACAGACAGACAGACAGACCCGAGAGGAGAGGTGTGAGAGAGAGAGAAACAGACAGACAGACAGAGAGACAGACAGAGACAGACATACAAACAGACAGATTGACAGACAGACAAACAGACAGATTGACAGACAGAGAGACAGAGAGAGAGAGAGAGAGAGAGAGAGAGAGAGTGTGTTGTCTTCGGTTTTTTAGCTGTGGAGTGGAATGTGCCCGGGCTTCTGTGTTTTTTCCACTGCTGTTGTCAACTGCTGTTATTTTTTATCTAATAATGCTGAATTACAGGGCGGGGAGGGGGTATGGGGGAGGGGAGAGAGAGAAAGAGAGAGAGGGTGTGTGTTGTCTTCGGTTTTAAGTTGTAAGTGTGTGTGTTGTCTGTCTGTCTGCCTAACTGTCTGTCTGTTTAGGGGGGGGGGGGGGGGGGGGGGGAAGTCTGTGTGTCTGTGTCTGTGTGTCCGTGTCTGTTAACGTCTGTGTGTGTGTGTGTTGGGTTCATCTAAGTGTGTCTGTAACAGCATCATTTCGCACTTGTTTCTACTAAAGTAGTCATAAAGGAGAAAATAATTTTAGAAGGCTAGTCTACACAAACACGACTTTCACAAGGACATGACAACAGTATCAACCCTAATGCATGTAACAGTGCGGCAAACTATGCAGCCAGTGACAGAACATTACTTATCCCGATGTCTTTTCGCCCCTGTAAGGGTGTAATACGTCGGATGGCTTAAGGGATTAGCAATACAGGCATACATTACGAAGCACGTTTTCATGCAACACAGACGCCATGTTGCGTTCCCAAACCGGAAGTGCCGATCCATTTTATTCCCAAACGGATTAAGCCTTTTAGTTGCAAATCTCAATACTACAAAGGGTACCATAGATGTACCTGCTAACCAGCTCTCCCCATCTCTTTTTCTTCCTAGCATTGCTTCTACCAGTTCCAGACCTGTTCAGTCTGAGATATTGTCTTCCCATCTCCTTCTCTGTCTTTCTCTCATCCCTCTCATCATTTATCTAGATGCATTCCATCAAATTTGCGAGCTCTTCTTCTTTTCTTGTGAGGCCGTTGACTGTCATCAGCAAAATGCAGATCGGTGATTGTTCTGCCTCTGATGCTGACTGTTCCTCCACGATGCTCCATCTGATGTTTCAGTCATGATCCTCTCTCAAGGAGTCAAGTCAAGTCAAGTCAAAAACACTTTAATCATCCCATGAAGGGCAATTACGGGAGATAGTTATTAAAGGGAGTAGGTTATAGCAAGCAGCCTTGCCTGACTCCCAACTGTTGTCTTGAATCATTCCCCGATACTGCCGTTGAGGTAAACAGTAGAAGTGGTCTTCTGGTAGATCTTCTTCATGACTTTCATCAGGTCGGTGATGATGTTACACAGCCCTATAGCTGTTCATAACGTTGCACGCCATGCCCTGTCAAACGCCTGTCTAAGGTTTATAAAGATGGGGTAACGGTCTTCTTTGAGCACTCGCTTTCCCCCAGCTAAGGTTAATAAGCAGCGTCGAGCGTGGTTACCACTTGGATGGGTGACCGTTTGCGCACCTTGGCTCCAGTACAGTTCCCCCAGTTCACCCAGCTGTAAGTGGGTACCTGCCCCTCTTTAGGGTCAGGGAAGGTAAAGCAGCGAGGGAGAAAAGGGCGCCGCCCTCAATATGCTGGCCCCTTGAGAAGTTGAGGTCTCTGATGCCTCGCTCCCTTACGACCACATAGGTTATGGGGCACTTTCACCTTTACCTTAAAGGTCTTTGGCTGCTTGGGGCTTGAGTTTGTAAGATCTTCAGCATAACTTTGCTTAGGTGGCATGTCGGACTTTCTGTGCGGTAGTTTTGGCATTGCTGTAGTGTAAGTCGTCTTTCTTCGATAAGGTGATGACTAGTGACTGTGTCGGTGGTGTGGGCTATTCTGTGTCTGCCAGATCTTTTTATAGATTGTTTCTAGGGCATTTGGTGATGGTGGTTTTGTGCGTGTGTGTGTGTGTGTGTGTGTGTGTGTGTGTGGTGTGTGTGTCCCCTGCTTTTGCCACTTCTGCTGGATATTTACTCCAGCTAGCTTCCTTCTCTCCAATGATCTCACAGTTGCGTCCACTTCTCGAAGAATTGGATTGTTGTCGGTATTCATGATTGTAAAGACGTTAATCATTTCTGTTATACGACTGTGAGCCAACAAAGACACACCATTAACTAACTCTCTCTCTCTCTCTCTCTCTCTCTCTCTCTCTCCTTTCTCTCTCTCTCTCTTCCTCATCTGGCCTAAGGATGATGTAAATTAAAACATTGCAAAGTTCTCTCTCTCTCTCTCTCTCTCTCTCTCTCTCTCTCTCTCTCTCTCTCTTTCCGATGCTTATATACCACCGATATTGTCAGTGGTAAATGAAGCATAAATAAAACAAAATTAATCAGAAACACAGGAGGATCAGCATGTTGTGTTGGCAAGGATCATCGATAGTGCTGTATTGTGGGCTGCTGCTGCGGAGTGACCGGCCAGCCGTGTTGACCAGTTTTGCTGTGTACCGGTCAGTCCTCGCTGCTCCCATCTCCATGTTGCTGTGTTTTCTGTCGTGTCTCTTTTCAATGCCTCCCTGCTTCGTTACTACGTTCCATTTTGAATTTCTGATGTTGCAGGAATGCGTGCATGCATGGGGTCTTTGCTGTCTGGCTTTGGCTGGGTTTGGCTGGGCTGGTTTTCTTTTTGAAAGATTGTAGGAAGAAAGTGATGTGCATGGGCAGTTGTGGTAAAAAGACTCGTGCGTGTGGTCAAAAGACATGAGTGGATGTGTGTGTTTTTATTTATTTATTTATTCTTTTGTATATAATAATGGAATAAGCACTCGTGTGCTTTTTTACATCCAGTCCCTGTGTGTATGCGGTTTTGTAAATTTTGACATTTGTTCCCACCGGCATACAATGACCTAC
>CM054142.1:26902950-26935450 GCA_028751875.1 Rapana venosa | reverse complement strand
AAAACTGGGATTTTCACGTTCTAGTTGTTGCTGGAAATAACCTACCCACAATACTCGCAGATAGTATTCTTTCATTCACTCGAGATTTGTGTTTAACTCATTTATGTTTTCTTTCTTTCCCATGTTCCAGATGAAACGTACAAAACTGAAGGGTCCAAAGATGAAAATGGGGAAGTGAACGACAACGGAAACGGAAACGTACCTTTGCGCATGTCACTTCTGTTGCTAGTTCTGGGGCCTCTGGTCATCTGGGTGTTCTCATAAATTAGGCCTACAACGCTAGCTTTAGAAATGATTCTAAACAATTCCATGACAAATAAAATTTCAGTTGGGTTTTTTGTTTCGGTGTGTGTGACAAGCAAGCTATTTGACTGGTGTGAATCAATCAAATTATTATCATAAGTAAGCTGGAAGGAACACCATAGTTAATAGTATGTCATTTCACGTGTTGTATCTTTGAAAGAAAAAAAGAGAGAGGTTTTTTTCTGGTTATCAAAGATTTTAGTAACAACAGATCTCCAGAGTGTTGACTAGGTGAAAGAAAAATGACAGCACACATCTGTGGGGTGTAAACATGTTTATTTAATGGAGTGTGAACAAACAAACAAACACACACACACACACACACAATTGTGTATGTGTTCATTCTCCCTTATAGTTGTATCAAATTCAGGATGTCTTATATTTTGTTCTCTTTTATGGAGGCAGACCTAGAATAAGACGAGGGGTTATAAATGAAAAGGAAAAAAATTATACATTGCAATCTTTTTAAAAGTTGTAGTTCTTTCCCATTTGTGTATCACCTCTCCATACACAAAGCAAACAGAATATTGACAAATGCACCAATTTCAGTCACCTTTTTTTAAAGAAAAATGTTTGACCAGCCTCTAAACAATGCATGCTGAAATGATAATGGTTGAACAAGGAGACTTTTTAATTGCTTCTCCTTGCAAGGTCAAAATTTTAATTTGATTTCCAGATGGTACATTGAATAAGCAATGCATTTGCTTTTTACCATCAAGCCATCAATGAGCAAGTAAGATCAGAATGTTCGGGGGAGGGGGGTGGAAATGACCCTTGTTACTTCCCTTTGAAGGCAATATCAGGAGTATGCCACCTAAAAATAGCACACCCTGCAAGGCTGTCTGTCTGGGTAACATCTGGCTATGAGATTAAAAGTAGTACTGGTTATTGTTTAGAACGTATTTTGATGCTTGTATGTTGCTCAGAACACACACACACACACACACACACATACACACACACACACACCATAAAATCATTTAGACTGACATGATCAATGCTTTAAAAACTGCTCATATATATGCAAACTTGTCTTAGGTTTATATAAAATATTATTGAGGGATTGTTTTGCGTATTATAATATTATGGCTTTGTATGTTTTTTGTATGTGTGGCTGTTGAGGCTTCTGATAATGTTACTTAGAGAGTTCCCACACCCTCCCTACTCCTTGTTGATTAAATACCAGGGCAAAGAAAACTGTGTCTGTAAAATGGCCGTATATATCTATATTCACATGTTCTTTTACATTGTTATCATCTATTCGAGTAAGGTAAACTTGTTAATCAAACAAAACTCAAAAACAGATCAAACACAAAGTACCGTAGCTTCAAAGTAGGACATTATATCAACAATTGTGTGGAAAACATTTCTGTAATTTTTACCTGTTTTTTTTAATGATAATCCTTTTCGTGCTTTTAAAAAAGAAAAACACACACAACACATGAGCTCATTTCTCAAGAAATCTTGAATAAGTGAGCAAATGTTATATGTTTTTAAAAAATTGTTCATCTTATTATTTTGGTAACTCATAACAAACACTTTTGCTTCAGATTTTTCTCTGCTTGTTTTATGTTTGTCTTCTGCTGTGAAGGCTATATGCAATTTCCACTCTTGACTCCTGTCTACAACAAAACTCTAATGAATGTTTTGACAGCTATGTTCAAAGTCTTTGCTGCGTGTCTTGGAAACTTGTATTGCAGCTATTATCTGATCAAAACCATATCAGGATTTAAAGCAGCATAAAAATTCTCTGGAGGATGAACTGAAGAAGAAAAAGTTGTTTTTTTAAAAGAAAATTAATGATAAAACATATTTTTTTTCGCCAGCTGTGTAGCTGAAAGAGTTGTTCAATGCATGTCCCCAAATACCATGATACTGGGGTTTGGACTTACAGCCTCCCTTGAGAAATTTACCAAATCTAGAGAGATGGTTCAACAAAAACAAAAAATAAAGAAATTATCGCCATGGCCAAGCGATAAACATGGAAAAAAAAGACAGGCATTCCCTGAGCAAAGGTGACTCAGGGACCAGAACAGAAAGAAAAGATGCGGGAATGTAGGTAGCCTAGGTTCTCAGGCAATGTTAACGGGATACTTGCTGGCCGTAGCTTTTAGTTTTGATGTCCCGTGGACCAGAAACTACACATACTCGTAAGCCGAGTAGAGAGCACGGGATGGATGACACCACTGAGCAGGGTCAGAGAAACAAAGCACAGAAAGGAATACATGACAAGATAGACTGCATTAATTAAAACAACAACAGTCAATCAATCAATCAATCAATCAACTTGCTATTTTAGAAACGCCTTTCTTTGTTCTCAGGTTGCACTTGTTTTAAACTAGCACCGTCTCAATCAGTGTGCACCGTCTCAATCAGTGTGCACCGTCTCAATCAGTGTGCACCGCCTCAATCAGTGTGCAATGCACGTAATTACAATTAACACTTACCCCCCCCCCCCCCCCCCCTCTCTCTCTCTCTCTCTCTTGCCCTACAGTTCCGATTATCCTCCTCCCCCTTCTGTGCCACCCTGGCATAGTCACTACACACACACACACACAATCTCTGAAATTGTTCCGTTTTCAAGGTGTTTCTTGTTTATCATAGATGTATGTTTTATGTCGGGTTGATTTTTTTTTTTTTTTTAAATAAATTGGATCTGACAGCTTACCAACGGCAGTCAGGGAGTCTACCCTGCCTTGAAGCTTCTTCTGCTTTCAGTCATAATTATAATTGTCTGATGATGATGATGATGATGATGGACCTTCCAGTCCCTCTCTGGCTCCTAGAATGACAGGACATCTCCGCTAATGTCACCACTTTGCATTCCGTCGTGTATTATAGGCATGCAGCTGTGCGTACTGTATTATCCGCAGTCTTGTGTGAATGTTTATCGCAGTTATGTTTGTTGGTTTGTTTTAGGGGGTTGTTTTTGTGGGGGGTTTTATGTGAAAGAGGTGATGGAGTATTTATTTTTCGTCCGTGTTTTCAGGGAAGCGGTTGTCGATATTTTGTTTGCTTTTAAGCGGGGTTTTTGTTTTTATATGTATGAAATCCAGTGTCCTTTTTATTATGTGGCGTTTGTCCTCGATTTGTCACTACAAAAAAAAAATATCTTCGCTGTTTGACTTTTGTATGTTACAATCGGATTTAAAGCAATGTTTCTTGTAGATGCTTTTTATGATCATATACACTAATGAACTATTTATGAGCCAGACAAAAAGAGCTTGCAGTGGTGACCTCGCTTGGTTTTAACAAGTGAATTGCAAAGTGTTCGTCTGTGTTTCCTTCCCATTCTGTGGTCCGTGGGTTTCTGTAAGATTTTTTTTTTTTGGTTTTTGAGTCAAAAAGCTCTGAGAAGAAGAAAAATAAGGAGCACTTTTTTTTTGGTAGAGCTTTATTTGATATAGGCTTAGTGGGGGGGGGGGGGGGGGGGGGGGTAGTCCTATCTTACAAAATTAGAATGACCACCTTCATGGTGACTTAAAACGGTTGCATATACAAAATCTCACCAGTGGTGAATCTCAGAGCTCTATCCGAGGAACAACAACAACAACAAATAAACAAAGCAATACAAACAGAATGAACGGTTTTTCTTTCAATCGATTAGCTGTTAGCTAACAAACTGATCTAGTATCTTCTCTTCCCAGGGTGTATAGCATCAAGGCTTTCAGAGTATCAATACTGTCAACAGGCTGAAGGACATGTAAAAACTGACATGCAGCCTATCATGTCAACGACAGGAAATCTGGCATGAAATCTGTTTAATCTACTTCATGAAAAAGCCAAGCCATAGAAAAAAAATTATGCAATCAAACAAGAATTATTCAAATCAAAAACAGAAAGGCTCTTTTTGACACTGAACAGTTGGATCTGCCCCCCCCCCCCCCCCCCCCCCCCCCCCCCCCCCCCCCCCCCCCAAAAAAAAATCGTGGACTTGAGGATCTGATCCATACAAATCTGATGGAATGTCTCCACATTTTCTTTAGCATTTCATCATTAGCAAGATGATGTATTAAAAGTCGCGGCAATCTCTTCACCAGCTGTTTCTAATGTATACATCACTGGTGAAATCAAGTCTTAACAGCGTCAATAAAAGGAATGTTTACACAACACAGACAAAATGTTGATTTTTGTTGTGGTTTTTTTTAATTATGCTTCAAAGAAAGCTTGTGGGCAACCATGAATTTGTACAGCATCAATGCAAACCTGATCAAAGTCATCAAACAGCTGTACAGCGAGGCCACCAGTGCAGTGTACTACAACAACAACATTGGAGAATGGTTTCGAACAACAGTAGGAGTAAGGCAGGGCTGTCTACTCTCACCCACTCTTTTCAACATCTTCCTTGAGAGAATCATGGCTGATGCACTGGAACATCATGAAGGATCAGTCAGCATTGGTGGCAGAACGATCACAAACCTCCGCTTTGCAGATGACATTGATGGAATAGCAGGATCAGAAAAAGAGCTTGCCAGCCTAACAGAACACCTGAATAAGGCCTCCAAAACATATGGCATTGAAATCAGTGCAGAGAGGACAAAACTGATGACTAATAACACCAAGGGCATTAGCACTGATATCAGGGTTAATGACCAGAAGCTGGAAACAGTTCAAAGCTTCAAGTACCTGGGAGCCATTGTATCAGACCAGGGATCCAAGCCAGAAGTAGTATGCAGGACTGCACAGACAATAACAGCACTGTCAAAACTAAACACCATCTGGAGATATAAAAATATCTCACTTATCTCCAAGATCAGACTAATGCGCTCCCTTGTCATATCCATATTTCTGTATGCCTGTGAATCATGGATCCTGACTGCAGATTTGGAGAGAAGAGTACAGGCGGTGGAGATGAGATGCTTTCGGAGACTCCTTGGCATCTCCTACAAAGACCACATAAGCAACGAAAGCGTGCATAACAGAATCCAGCAAACCATTGGACCCTATGAGAACCTTCTAACGATCGTGAAAAAACGTAAACTTAAATGGTATGGGCATGTCACAAGATCCAAAGGACTTGCAAAGACAATTTTACAAGGCATTGTCCAAGGAGGAAGAAGAAGAGGCAGACCAAGGAAGAGCTGGGAGGATAACATCAGCGAATGGACAGGCCTAGAACTCAACAAAACCCTGAGAAAGGCAGAACAGAGAGAGGAATGGAGGGAACTGGTTGTTGAGTCTTTGAGGGTGCCCCCACGGTCGTCAGACTACGGGACAGATAGATAGATAGATAGATTCAAAGAAAGGATCGCATCAGCTCCGTGCAAACTGAAAATTTCAGACTAAAATTGATAACTTTTTTTCCCTTTCCTTCAAATTGTAGTCAAAATGTGTGTGCATACGGCGTCTTGGAGGGGTATAGATTCATCACAGACATACTCTTCTTGTTTTAATAATTTTGATGTGTTTCAATTATTCAGTACATGTATTGAATGAAAACCGATCCACCATACCCTGTATATGTGAAGAGTTAGAAAACAAAACAAAAATGGAAGATTTATACTTTATGTGTGTAAATGACTTCTTTTTCTTGTGTCTGTATCCTCTATTTTCCCCCTTGTCCTGTAAAATCTTTTATATTGTTTGTTTTTTATTGTTGTCCTGTAAAGCATTCTTCGTGTATATAACGGATTGCAAAATGTCTGTTGGAGATGTAGAATTTTGCTGTATAAACTCTTTGTCTTCTCTCTCTTCTTCTTTTTACACGTCTCTTTTTGCCCTGTTTAGTGAAAACTTTCGAAGTTGTGTTTTGCAGTGTTTGAGTTATTCAATACCTCCCCCCGCCCCTATAAAAAAGATCTTTGTGGTTTTAATATATCAATTTGCGAATAAAGTTCCTGTGTTTCAGTATCTGATTATCTTGTTTGTGTGCTGGAGAACTTCTTGTTGTTGTTGTTGTTGCTTTATTCTTAGAGCAATAACTATGCCTGGTCAAGTATCGGTAAAAGCAGCTTTAATTATCGCGTGAAATGTAGTTACAGAATACAGTACTGACATACACACACAAGTTAGTGAGAACCACAGACCAGAACAATCATCAATAGGCTATCAATAGAAACAAATTGCACACACATACACACATGCGCACGCGCACGCACGCACGCACAGACCCACACACCAGTAACACAAGCACGCATGCGCACGTACACACACACCACCCCCCTCACATCACAACACATTACATCACATTGTTTCACATCAAAAAAGGATTGCAAGTAAAACAATCTTTTATTTCACATTTGTTAAAAATACAATTTCACATTAGATTCATTGTTTAATCTCTCATAATCCATACTTTTCTCCAAGTTCATTCAGCAAAGGACTCCAAATGAGCAGATGTCAATATTGTGTACACACAACTTAGAAATATAATGCCAACAGATTATAATAATTACAAGCTCTCTGAATTTCATCAACCAGTTTTTAAAGAACCACAAACAACCCTGCTTTGGGGTCGTTATTTGTTTGGTTTTTTATCCAACTTGGCATACTCCACGCTCTCTGTCATAATATGTCGATGCATCATCAACCAGGCTCAAGAAACGCAGACACCTGCAGTGTTGGTCAAGTAATTTGAGCATCACTCTCAAAATCGCACCCGGTAAAGTGGATGAAGATGGACTGGGTGGTCCCAGTCTTCCCAATAATCACATAGCAAACTCACTCTGCGTAGGAAGTATTAGCTGGAGTCTGAAAAAAACCTATGACCCATTATTATGAGATTCGAAGCCATGACTTTCAAGTAAAAAGGTAAAGGTAAAAGTGTCCCATAACCTATAAGGTCATAGGGGAGCGAGGCGTCAGAGACCTCACTTCTCAAGGGGCCAGCATATTGAGGGCGGCGCCCATCTCCTCTCCCTCGCTGCTTTACCTTCTCTGACCCTAAAGAGGCAGGTACCCATTTACAGCTAGGTGAACTGGGGGACTGCACTGAAGCCAAGGTGCGCAAACGGTCACCCATCCAAGTGGTAACCACGCTCGATGCTGCTTAACATTGGCTGGGGAAAGCGAGTGCTTTGACCACTGAGCTATCCCGTCTGTAAAAACCAGACCAAACCTTCAAATATGGGAGGAGGGGGTGAGGGGGGGGGGGAGCAAACTTGCCAGATTTTGATCCTTCTCATCACAGATCTGATAAACAATAATTTGGAGCAATATCAATCATCACAATACTGAACAGAGGCATGAAATCACCACCATTTCTTCACAATGTGAGGCAAAAAGTATTCCACAACCAGACCAGAGGTACCTTTTCTTCACCAAATTTTATATCGTAGCCTACAGCTGTAAAAAAAAAAAATACAGAAAGTAGAACATCCCTTTTAAAAAGAAATATGAAAAGAAAAAAAAACCCACCTGAATGCAGGTCTCTAAGGACAGCAATGAATTTTTCTTTATCTTTTTTTAACAGATTGAAAGTCTAACCATCAAGAAAAGCAACAACAAAAACAAAATATTCTTTAAAGTAAAAAAAGTTTTTAAAACATATTTCGTGGTAAAAAAATAAATAATAATAATAATAATAATAATAATAACGTATGGAATTTATATAGCGCTGAATCTTGTAAAGCAACAAATCAAAGCGCTCAGCTGACATGATCTTTTTTTAATATCAAGAATAATGTGGTTTTGTAAATTTTGTCATCTGTTCCCACCAGCACACAATGGCCTACTCTTTTGAAAAGCGGAACAGGATTTAACGTGTGCGCAAGATGTTCTGCATGCGTTGGCACACGGGGCCTCGGTTTATAGTCTCATCCGAAGGATGTTGAGAAACCAATTTTTCAGCAACAACATCAAAAGAAAATGATTGGTGGTCAGTCAGAATATAACAGTCAAAATATACACAGATATGACTGGTTTTATATCTCCCCTATAAAAAAAAAAATATCACACAGAATACCGATGCTTTACTTTCCCTGTCCCTGGAGAGGGCAGGTACCCATCTACAGCTGGGTGAACTGGGGGACTGTACGGAAGCCAAGGAGCACGAACGGTCACCCATCTGCAAGGCGACCATGCTCAACGCTGCTTAAGCTTAGCCTGGGGAAAGCAAAGGCTCTGAGTACTGAGCTATCCTCCTATCCCATCACATGGACTAGGATAGGACAAAAATGGCACATTCAAACAAACAAAAACTCAAATCGAACCAAAATCACCCTGAAACATGTGAAATATGTATAAATATACAAAAATGAATTTTTTTTATAAAAAAGATACTGCTTTCATGACAGATTTTCAAATCTGGCAAGCCAAAATGGTGGGTTAAGCTCAAACCTGCTGAATCACTGATTTTTCCACCTGAGAATGACCACGTCCTAGCACCCTCTCTCCCTCTCCAATACCTCCCATCCCCCCCCCCCCCCACCTCCTCCTTCTTTCCCATAGCATAATCAGTGCTGTAACACCTGTTTTTATGTCACTTTTGGAAAAACAACACACACAAAAAGGTAGAACAGTTCACGTTTGTGTACAACAGCAATCAAGATTTTAATCTCATTCATAACTCAGCTGCAGGTAATCGCATATAAAAAGAACCACCAACAATCACATATTATTATGATAAGGTTATTTACGTCTCTCCGTCAATCTTTTTTTTTCCAAAATATATACATATTATGCTCATTATTTTGTCAAGATTGTTCTTTTTTTTTTTTCTCTTTAAAAAACAACAACAACATATATCCATACATAATGATTACGCTCAACATGTTGTCAAGCCTCTCAAAGACTGACAGGGCAAATGCCAGCTAACGGCTGATGTTATCCATACCATTGGTCATCGGCTGAAATCCTGTATGCTGAAGCACCTAGACTGCCTCACGTGTTGCATGTATCATAAAACAGGAGCAACTCAGATCAGCTCTGCTCTACATTGTAGCAAAAACCCTTCAGAAAGCGCACAACAATGAAATAAAAGGCCCATTGGGCTATATCAGTCTGGCATGCACACTGGGCTATATCTGTTTGGCATGCTGCAACACAACAGCAGACTTTTAGAATAAAAAGAGGGAAACATATAACATGGTCTCTATAAGCACGGCATTTTGAATGATACATAGTTATATATACTATACTAGAATCTCTGTACAACATTGGGAATCAATATAAACTTTTGGAACGAAAAATCGCTAGATATGTTACAGCAAAACATATTATTCTTGATTATTAATACATTAAAATTTTCATGGTTAATGCTGTTACATATGAAAGAAAAAAATTTTTAAACAATATTTATTATCAAAAAACTTTTTTCTCTCTCAAATATTCCGTTCTCCAAAATATTTGTAACACAGATATGGCAGCAGCAAAACATGTGAAAATTTATATGAAATAAACAATCTAATGCAGTACTCACATAATTCATGTTAAAATCATTGGCTTGGTTTTAAAGTGATATCAAATAAAAGTCTAAGTCTTTGTATGAAGTTACACATATACTCAAAAAAATGGGGGGGGGGGGGGGGTCTTTGCAATGAATCATCCACAAGCATATCAAAATTTGATATTTGTAGTCAACATTTGTAAAAAGAGAAAAAGAATGTTGGTCCAAACATTAGATTTAAACAATGTAAACAAGCAAATAATCAAACATAGTTAAATATGAAGAAAGATATACATAAAAATTGGAAACGCGATCAAGAACTTTCTCATCAAATGCTCTCTCTCTTCCCCCACCTCCCCCCCCCACACACACAAATATACATTTGCATATTCAAATATGGCTTTGGATAATATGTATGGTTAAATCAAGGTGTTGGAAATATAAAACAGTTTATTGCTGATTTAAACAAAGATGGATTGATTGTTATTGGCAATGATGGAATGATCATACATGTGTGTGTGTGTACATATAATATATATATATATATTAATATATATATATATATATATATATATATATATATATATATATATATATATAAAACTTTCAAAAATTTATCTGCTTTTGAAACAGCAAACCTTATCTAAAGCTTGAAGTGGATACGCATTTTAAAAGAATAATGGCTAGATTCAGACTGGGTGTGACATATAATAAATGTTCATAAACTTAGATACAGAATTCATAGTGATTCTGTTACAACATACTCTTTATGTAATGGAGCAACAAGAAGATGAAGTACATTTTTGTCTTAGGTTGTCCGGCCTTTAATGACATTAGGCAAAAATTTATCCCAGCAAAATATACCAGCCAGCCTTATGCATTTAGACTCTGTTTGCTCCTAGGATGCAACAATTCTTACATCATTAGCAATTTAACGCCTTTAGCATAAGAGATATTATGGTGTTCATCAGAGGTTCCCCCCCCCCCCCCCTGCCCCCACTGTGGATTTATTTGCATTTGTTTGTGACGGCTGTACTTTACTGTGCCTTCTTACCATTATTCATTGATCTGATCACCAACCCCCTTCATGTATGGGCCAATGGCCTCCTTATGAATAAAATCCTTCCAAATTCCCAAGCTCTCTCTTTTCCCCTCTCTCTTTTCCAGAGTTCAGCCGTAAAGTCACAAAATATCAAAACATTTGGTTGCGGTACCAAACAGTAAAACCAGCTGTGATTTACACGATCCTAAAAATACACGTATAAAAATTTCTGTCAACAGACTTCAATGTAACAGAGACAGAATTTAAGATAACATTTGCCGGCTAAGTAGCGACGTTATTATGATAAATATGTTGTGATATTATGTACACAAAAATGTCTTCACAAAACCAGTCAAAAAATAATTCATCTCTATGATATGTCAATCTGTATAATTATCACAACAATGTCACAAAACACATAAGACCAAAAAAAAAGAGAAAAACAAAAATAAACACACATTCACAACAACAAAAATAAAGAAAAGAAAGAAAATGGAAAAAATTTTACAACCAGGCCGTTACTCAATTTGTCTTTTATTTCCCCCCAACAGGAGTAAGGATTGTTTTATGCAATGTTGAGGGGCTGAGACTATTATAAGCAAAATGCTTTATATTACATATCTAAAATAAAACTCAGTAAAGTATTATAACTTCAAATGAGATCACATTCTCCCAATTCATGATAACATGGCAAATGCTGTGATCTTTGGCAAGGAAAGCTCTGTTATTTAGTCAACTGCAGTCACTAGCTTTTCAATCCAAGGGAAATAATGCACGTTTTTCACAGGGTTATATACAGTTCTTTCCCATAAATGATAAACTATGCATGTTGTATTGTATTGTATTGTATTGCATTGTATTGTGTTGTGTTGTATTTCCTTGCATTGCTTTGTAATTGTATTGTTTATTGTAGTATATTGCATTATTCATTAATGCATGATATTATATTGAAATGTATTAGGTATAATTGCCTCAAAACAGAGATGCAGAAGGCTCATCAATGTCAAAGCTCCCCTGGGAGAAACATGACAAAAAAGGAAGAAGAAGATTAGGTATAATTGCATTGTATTGTGATGTGATGTAGTGCATTATAGAGTACTATAAGGTATTGTATTGTGTCATATTGTATTACACACTACCATACTTCTTCTTTAGTAGCAAAGTGTCACTTGCGTGTCAGTCAATCTTCAGATCAGACAAATGAGATTTGGTTTTAGGTTACATTCATACTGCCACTCACAACCTTAAGAGCGGGCAACAAAAGTGCACACGCGTTGGAAAAAGCATTCATGCCTATCTGCATGTTCTCTGTTTAAGAGAAAGAAGGGGAAGCTGGTCAGGCTACTTGTTTTTGATGAACAAAAGCTGCCTTGACCTTCAGCACACACATACAGCGGAACAGGATAGCCTAGTGGTTAGAACATTGCGCTCGCAATCTGACAACCCAGGTTCAAATCCTGTTCAAGGGGATATTTTCCCCTGGAGTTAACATCAGTGCAGACTCCACTTTCCCCAAAAGTCCTTCGGATGAGACTATAAACCGAGGCCCAGTAAGCGACCACACGCAGAACATCTTGCGCACACATGAAATCCTGTTCCGCTTTTCAAAAGAGTAGGCCATTTTGCGCCGGTGAGAACAGATGACAAAATTTACAAAAACCATATACACACGGGGACTGGATGTGAAAAAGCATACGAGTGCTTACTCCATTATCTTCGACATAACAGAATCAATCAATAAATAGATAAATAAATAGAGCAGCATTTCTGTATGAACACCTGGAAGATTCCTAGTGATGGAAAAGTAGGGGACCCCTTCCACTAGTCTTTTTTTCCCTTTTTTTACTGTACGCAGGCCTGAACTGCAGCAAGAACATACTGGGTTTGGGGATTTTTTATGCGGGTGATTCGTGAGTGTGTGTCTGTGGCAGTATGTACACCTTCGGTAGGGTAAGTAAAAAAGAAAATAAAGAGGGGTTGAGTGTGTCCAGATGATTTTTGCCTGTGCTGGCCGTAACCCTGAGTGGCAGTACATATGTATCCTGTTTGGACCCGAAACTTTTCCCCCATCCATTAGACCATAAGTGGTGGTCTGGGTGCTAGTCTTTCGGATGAGACGATAAACTGAGGTCCCATGTGTTACACAAAAATTATTTAGCGCATGTAAAAGAACCCACTGCAACAAGAGAGTTGACCCTGGCAAAATTCTGTAGAAAAAAAAAAGCCACTCTGACAGGGAAACAAATGCAGTTGCAGACAGAAAAAAAGAAAGAAAAAAAAAGGGTGGCGCTGCTCTTGTAGCGACACGCTCTCCCCCGGGGAGAGCAGCCCGAATTTCACGAAGAGAAATCTGCCGTAACTTAAAGTGGTATAAATAAATTAATAGATAAATAAATAAATAAATAGACTACTGGCTGTGCTGTCCCATTGTAAAATGGTTTTTCCCCCGTGCGCTTCACTGTGCATAGCTAGTGTTGAAAGATGGAAGTAACTCACCCTGATAAAATTATCTTTTTTTTTATAACAAAAACAGAAAATTCTCTCTCTGGCTGGCCCGAAGCTTGCGTCACAATTATTCGCAGACCTGTTTCAAAGAGTTCAAGCTTAGGTTAAAAACAAAACAACAACAACAACAACAACAACAACAAAAACCCGAATCAATGACAAAATTTCACAATGCATGAAAACTACCACACTTAGTCATTCACACTCTAGCACCCTCAATCTGTGGTGGCCAAAGGCTCAAATTGAGAACAACCTGAATCAGTAGCAGCACGATTCCTCCACCCCCCCCCCCCCCAACACTTCATACTATAACACTTTTTTTGTGTGTGTGGTCTCGCTCACCTTCTGTGACATTCTTAACCTGCTGTTCCCACACTGCTCATTTTATTAACCTCTCCGGCCCAGCCAAAGCCAGGCTCGTCATGTGGCATCCTGAGAGTCAGAATTCCGCAGTGAGCTTATCAATGTTAGGCTGCCGCAGGGCCACCAGTCAGAGGGGCCCTGCACTGCTGCTACCTACCACAGCCCCCTTACTGAAGACAATGATAGCTTAGCTGCAAAGCCAAATGGACTTAAGATGCCCATCCAGGGTAAAAGGTGTCCCATAACCTATAAGGTCGTAGGGGAGTGAGGTGTCAGAGACCTCACTTCTCCAGGGGCCAGCGTATTGAGGGCGGCGCCCATCTCCTCTCCTTTGCTGCTTTACCTTCCCTGACCCTAAAGAGGCATATGACTCTAATGGGATATGAACTCGCAACAGCCAGGAACTGAACACACTAACCGCAGGAACTGGCGAGGCCAGGAAACCTACTCCTCCAGGCTATAACAGCCAGAGTCATTCCGGATGCTCTCAGGCGGCCATTCATGCTCCACCGGATGCCGCCTGTCGCCATACTGACCAGCCACTGCATTGGGCAGAGGGGCGGCGCCGTTTGGGAGTTGAGCCAGAGGATCACCTTGTGGGTGGTGTTGTGCAGGATCACCTTGTGGGTGATGTTGTGCAGATCACCTTGTGGGTGTTGTTGTGCAGGGTCACCTTGTGGGTGGTGTTGTGCAGGATCACCTTGTGGGTGGTGTTGTGCAGGATCACCTTGTGGGTGGTGTGCAGGATCACCTTGTGGGTGGTGTTGTGCAGGATCACCTTGTGGGTGTTGTTGTGCAGGATCACCTTGTGGGTGGTGTTGTGCAGGATCACCTTGTGGGTGGTGTTGTGCAGGATCACCTTGTGGGTGGTGTTGTGCAGGATCACCTTGTGGGTGGTGTTGTGCAGGATCACCTTGTGGGTGGTGTTGTGCAGGATCACCTTGTGGGTGGTGGTGTGCAGGATCACCTTGTGGGTGGTGGTGTGCAGGATCACCTTGTGGGTGGTGTTGTGCAGGATCACCTTGTGGGTGGTGTTGTGCAGGATCACCTTGTGGGTGGTGTGCAGGATCACCTTGTGGGTGGTGTTGTGCAGGATCACCTTGTGGGTGGTGTGCAGGATCACCTTGTGGGTGGTGTGCAGGATCACCTTGTGGGTGTTGTGCAGGATCACCTTGTGGGTGGTGGTGTGCAGGATCACCTTGTGGGTGTTGTTGTGCAGGATCACCTTGTGGGTGGTGTTGTGCAGGATCACCTTGTGGGTGGTGTGCAGGATCACCTTGTGGGTGGTGTTGTGCAGGATCACCTTGTGGGTGGTGTGCAGGATCACCTGGTGGGTGGTGTGCAGGATTACCTTGTGGGTGGTGTTGTGCAGGATCACCTGGTGGGTGGTGTGCAGGATCACCTTGTGGGTGGTGTGCAGGATCACCTTGTGGGTGGTGTGCAGGATCACCTGGTGGGTGGTGTGCAGGATCACCTGGTGGGTGGTGTTGTGCAGGATCACCTTGTGGGTGGTGGTGTGCAGGATCACCTTGTGGGTGGTGTGCAGGATCACCTGGTGGGTGGTGTTCAAGAGCATCTGCTGGGCGGTGGTGTGCATCAGCTGCCCTCTGCTGAAGGTCAGAGGCCGGGGACAGTCCAAAGTCCATGGCTGCATGCTGACTGGAATCTGCAGGCTGAAAATTTCCGGAGGGTCTGGCATCCGGAGAATGTCCAGAACTGAGTCCTGAAGAATGTCTACCATCTACAGCTGAGGGCAGTCCATTGCAAGATGCTGACAGATGCTGAGAGAGGGAAGGGCAAGACTGTCCAGCCCTATCTCCTGGAGGTTCTGGGTGAAAAGCCCTCTGTGGTTCATCAGGAGCACCTACAGGAGGTTGCCTTGGTAGATCAGCAGAGGAACCGAACGGCAATCTCTGAGGACTAACATCCACAGATCCCGGCTGCTCATGTTCACCAAAGGCTGGCTCAAAGTACCTTTCTCCTCTTTCATCCATTTCTCCAACGTAGTCTGGGTCCCCACAGTTGTCAAACTCAGCGCATGGACGTGGATGCCTGTCTACCAAACCTTCACGATGGCCTTGACCCTGCAGATCTAATAGCATTCTGGACAACTGCCCAGCAGAACCCCCCTTGCCTGCAGGAACTGAGGACTCTGCATGCTGGTTTTTGGGAAGGGACCCAGCTGAAAGATTCCCACCAGAATCACCACTTCCAGCTCTTGGAAAATTGTGGGGAAAGGGATTGAGGAGAGGGGGTGGGCCCCTAGGAACAAAACCAGAAAGTGAAACGTCCTGCATTTCATTGGATTCCTTTTCAGCAGGAGGACACCCATGAGCACCATCAACACGACCACCACTGTCTTCACCATAGCTGTTATCATGACTGGTGCCTTCACCAGACACTGACTCTTCGCTTTTCACAGAGTCATCCGTCGGTGTGGCTGAAGCTGAAGGTCTGCACTGAGAACCAATGTGGTCCAAATCATATTGACGGTTTTGAGGATCATGGTCAAACCTTCCCCTAGACTCCATGGAAGACGTTCCTGACCTTTGCGAAGCGTCAGTATTCTCTGGCTTGCTGTCAGAAGGCTGGGGTTTTAAGGCACTCTCCACTCTCTGAGAAGAAGCATTACTTTCTTGTCTGTCTTCCTCCTGTTCAGAAGAAAGGGGGATGGACTCACTCCTCAAATCTATGGCCAGATCTTGCAAGCCAGATGGACCTATGCTGTCTGAACTGGATGGGTCATCGTTTAAAGGTGGACTATCACCGTTCCTCTCCTCACAGACTCTTTCTTGCAGACTTTGTGTCTGATCTGATACTTCTGGAAGACTTTCATCCCCAATCTGTTCCCTCTCCGTGTCTTCTTCCCTGGGGACAGCAGGGCAGGACTCTTCTTCAGGCCCAATGATGTCATGATTTACATCAACAAGCTCTTTCGGGAACGTCTCACTGAGATCCTCAAATGCCCTTAGGAGAGAATCAGACTCTGTCAGGAGCTCTGACACATCCTGGTGATCCACAGGCTGTTTCCTGTGTGTTTCATGGCTGTCTCCAGTCTCCTGGTGCTCACGAAGAGGGAGATGTTCTTCAGGATCATCACATTCACCTACACTCTGAAAGGCCCCAGACATGCTGTGAGAAGAAACCTCAGAACTAGGCGACTGTTCTGGATCACCATCACTGCCCTCTTCATCCACCTCAGGCACAGCCTGGAAATACTGCTCAAATGCCTTATGCGACGGTGGCACTTGGTGTCTGGCTCTTCGTACTTCTCTGCATTCCGATTTCTCTGACGATTCAGAGACATAGCTGAATGAATCTGACAGCACCGATTCTGAGACCAAGCTCATTGTCTCCAAATCTTCCCCACCTCTGCTTTCCATGAATTCCTCATCACCTCTGTGAAACTTGACTGCTCGACGCTGATGATGCTCTGTCAAGTTCTCCACTAAGATTCGCTCATCCTCAGGCAATCTGTACACATGATTATCCAAATACCCAAGGAACTCCAGCCGATGCGAGTGATTTCTGAACTGGTTTTGCAAAATGCTGGATGGCAACAGGTGTTCGTGGCCTTCTTCAGCGTAAGAAATGACGCGCAACTTCTTCCACAAGGGTTTAGTTTCCAGGACGGTTTGAACCATTTTCAAATAAGGTCTGGGAATACTGAGAGCAGAAGGTAGAAGCAAAATGATGATATCGTGGTTTCGCATCTGCTCCACAGCTCTTGTGTCCTCTTGAAGAGCATGTGTGAGAAGAACACCCCTTTTCCGCAGAGAGTCTTCCACGTGGCTGGACTGTGGAGAGTCTGCGATCCACAGCACGGGTCCTGGCCTGTATCTGTGGCCTGCAATGCCAGACAAAATTAATGAATGCAAACAGGACCCCATTTTCTTTGCTTACTTTACTTTACTTTACCCTTCCGCTTGTACTCTGTGGCGTCGCGGGGAGATATAACTGTCTGTCTGCTGCAAGGCGGGTAGCTTGGAGGAGGGACAATCCATGGACTTTCAGTGTTTCTGCCACGGAATCACTCCAGCGTCACCTGGGTCTACCTCTGGCCCTCGTGCCAGAGTACCTCAAGTTGTAAGCACGCAAGGCTGGCTGGTTTGGCGGCATCCGTGTGAGGTGCCCGAACCACTTGGTTCGTTGTTCAATATGGTGTAGAACAGGTGTCTTTGGTGTCCCCAAATTTTACCTACCACCATTTCTGTCGATCTTGATTCACAGCAATGATGATGATGATGATGATGATGATGATGATGACGATGATGATGATGACGACGACGACGATGATAATAATGATAATATTCCTCATCATGGTGGTGGTGGTGGTGGTGGTTGGAGGTGGTGGTGAAGGTGATGATGATGATGATGATGATGACAATGATGACGGTGATAAAGATAGCAACAGTGATGATGATGATAACTAAAACAGTTTTAAAACAGATGCAATTAACAGCATAAATAGCAATACATGCATGCCCTCATTCACACACACACACACACACACATCACACACACACACACACACACACACACACACACAAGCACACTGATTCCACTTACAGAAGATGATGTCCACCATCTTGGGGGGGAAAAAAAACAACGTCACACGACATGAAGAACCAAAAACCACTATTTTCGTAACATTTAAGAGCCAGTCAGAAGCCTTGACTTAGACGTGTGGTTTAGGTATAAATGACCAGGTCATCGATAGGATGATGAACACAAACATACCCAGCATTTTACTCCTGAAGTCAGAATGCAGCTACCTTCATGATAGGTAAAAATGGTCACATACGCAGAAACTCACCACAGGTGAACCTAGGAGCTCTAGCCAAGGAACAGGGGAAAATAACCCACCACCACCACCACCAACAACAACAACAAAAACCGATGATGCTACAGCATAACGAACCTGAACATCGACGCCGTCTGTAAATAACTACAGCTATGACGACCAATGCTGCAGCTACCATTGTCCCAAGAGCAATGATGACAGAATGTTTCCAACCCCATTTGGTCACCCCTGCAACATCAGTTCCATCATCACCATCATCATCACTATCATCAACATCATCATGATGATCATGATCGTCACCACCACTTTCATCATCAACACCATCATCACTATCATCATCACTTCCATGACAACCATCATCATCATCATTCATATTGTCATCATCATCACTTCCACCATAAACATCCTCATCATCACTATTATCAACATCATCATCCCTATCATCACCAATGTCATCGCCATCATCATCATCATTGCCATCACCATCATCATCACCAACATCATCAACATCACCATAACTGAAGAAGTCACATCTTACATGCATAAAACAAAACAAAATCAGAATCATAATTAACATCATTAGGACATTTCTTCATGTTAAATGTTTTGGAAAATGCAACATGCTAAATGTAACTGAAGTATATATCTTTAAGAGTGTGTTTGTCCAAAGTCTAGTGAAATCCTCGCCCGTACGTTTGTGCATGCACACACGCATGCACACATGCATGCCCACACACATGCATGCATGCACACACACACACACACACTCACTGGGTCACATAATTGCAACTGCACAATTTCTTACTTTATTGTCTAATAAATTGAGGGACGGGATAGCCTAGTAGTCAGAACATTGAACTCACAATCTGATGACCCAGGTTCAAATCCCATTCAAGGGGACTTTTCCCCTGGAGTTAACATCAGTGCAGACTCTACTCTCCCCAAAAGTCCTTCGGATGAGACTATAAACCGAGGCCCCATGTGCGAACGCATGTAGAACACCTTGGGCACATGTTAAATCCTGTTCCGCGTTTCAAAAGAGTAGGCCATAATGTGCCGGTGGGAACAGATGACAAAATTTACAAACCACATACACACGGGGACTGGATGAAAAAAAGCACATGAGTGCTTATTCTATTATCCTTGATATAAAAGAATAGATAAATAAAATTTTAAAAATAGTACACACACACACACACACACACACACATACACAGCACCCACCCTCCTCATGAGGAGAATCAGATGACTCTATCGGCAGGTTCAGACTATTTTTGTCCATCAAGGTCAAGGTGATAGGAGAACAACGATAGTTCTGCTCCTCGCACGCTTTCTTGTCACTGGGAGTCACCGTCACCTGTACAAAGCAACTGTTCTTCTTCACAGAACGCTCAGAGAGCAACTAGTGTTGTCTGTCATATGAGAGAAGAATGCATTGCCCTGCCGTTAAGCACCTGACAAGTCAGGCCCAGCGCATCTGACTTTGGCATGGGACTGAATTGTTATCTTTTAAGTCTTTCTGGGGAAAAAGGCAGGAGAATGGACCAAGAAGGTAGAAAACAGACAAAAAGGAGGTGACAGGAAGAAAAGGAACAAGGCAGAAACAAAGACAGGGACAGAAAAGAGGGAATTCTCAGCAATGACTTTCCAGAAGGTGGGGATGCTGTTTATACAGACAGACCTCCCAGTCCCCACGGGGGAGTACAAAGCAATGAATCACTATTTCTTTTCATGCAATACACTCCAAATACTCCAATGAATTAATGTTTTATGTTATATACATTATTACTCATTGTGACAAAATTTCGCTGTATGATTAAAACTTTGGGCATGCAGTTGGCTAAAAGCAGTTCCAGAAGCCATTTATCTTTTAATTCATTTACTGATGTGTTGGGCTGGGGGATGGGGGGGGGGGGGGTGTCATAAGTCTAAGATATGGACACTGGAAAGGAAAACATAAAAACCCCAAACACAAAAGTACCTAACTTTTGTGATCATCAAGTCACAGTATGGCTTTAAGACTTGGACATTTTTTGCCTTCTTCTTCTCCATTGAACGCTCAGATGGCAACCACCATTGTCTGTCATATGAGCCAAAATGCGTTATGCTGCCATTAAGCGCCTGACAAGTCAGGCCCGGCGCATCCAACTTCGACATGGGAGGGAACTGTTCTCTTGTAAGTCTTTCTAAAAAAATATTTTAAAAAGGCATAAGAATGAACCAAGATATATTTTTTTCTGGGAATAATCAACAGCACTTTTTCTAAAGTTTGTGATGCACGGATTCCATGTCATGGTTAATGTCTAACTGCAATGTTTGTTTGAAAATTCCATATTCAATATTCCACCTTCATTCCCTGATTCTAGCTAAGTGAAAAAGAATCCACAAGATCAGTACAAACACTATGAAGCCATAAAACTCCTTCATACACTTTGCACCATGTGCTGTCTTTGTCAGATGGTAAGCGATTATAAACAGTTGAGGTTTTTTGGGGTTGCTGTTTTTTTGCATTTGACACTGATAGCATAAAGTGAGATGTCAAATATATGTGCAAGCAGATATACATTTTTTTTAAAAAGTGAAAACTCCAAAGATTTGTTGGTGAATTTTGATAACTTTTTGCTGAAAGATACACCAATTTCGTTTTTCTTTTATTCCTCAATACCACGTACTTTTGTTTTATGACAGGCAGTTAACGTGTTAAACAGCTCTTCAAAACAAAATTTTCAACAATCTTTCTTATCACAATTGTTGATTTTTTTTTTCATTGGTCAGTTAGAGCTCTGAGGTTTACTGATGGTGAAATTGTGCATATGCGACCGTTTTTGCCCTCCATTAGAGCAGCCACATTCCGGCTTCCGGGATGGTGTCTAAACTCAACACCAGTGTGCATAAAAGGTAAAGGAGTCCCATAACCTATAAGGTCGTAGGGGAGCGAGGCGTCAGAGACCTCACTTCTCTAGGGCCAGCATATTGAGGGCGGTGCCCATCTCCTCTCCCTCGCTGCTTTACCTTCCCTGACCCTAAAGAAGGCAGGTACCCATTTACAGCTGGGTGAACTGGGGGAACTGTACTGAAGCCAAGGCATGCAAACGATCACCCATCCAACTGGTAACCATGCTCGACGCTGCTTAACTTGGCTGGGGGAAAGCGAGTGCTCTGACCACTGAGCTATCCCAAACAATTCTGTAGACAGTTCCTACTGACACCCTAGGGCGCATTCCAAATGCGGAACAGGTTTTAATGTGTACGCAAAGGTATTCTGCATGTGTGTTTGCACATGGGACCTTTCTTTATGGTCTCATCCAAAGGAATTCAGGGAGAGTGGAGTCAGTGTACTGATGGTCTTAACTCCAGAGGAAAAAATCCCCTTGAACGGTGCCTCGGTTGTGGCTTAAACTCAGGCCATCAGATCATGCGTGCAACGCTCTAACCACTAGGCTATTCCCCCCACTCCCCCACCCCCCATTTTTAAGAGTGAAGGATTGCCAAGCAACAGCCTTACATCCCTCTGTGATTTCTTTACATCCTGACCTCTCTCGCTCTCTCCTCGTTTTCTTCTCTAAGATTTCATAAGACATCAAAAATGTTCTAATCTACACTGATTTTTGGTGTTGTTTTTTTATAATTTGTTTCTGGCTAGAGCTGTGAGGTTCACCAAACTTTTGCATACGCAACCATTTCTCACCCCCCCCAACATTTTAAAGTAGTCACATTCTGAATTCAGGGTTACTGTTGGGAATCAAACCTACCAATTTTGCCATGACAGTCGGGAGGTACCTCCCTGCTCTTCCTGATTTTCAACAGTCGTGGGTTCTTTTGACGTGTGCAAGTCCGTAAGCACATGGTTCTGACTGGTTTAGAGCCTTCTCCGAAAGACTTGACATTCAGTTTGATTTTCCCGTCAAACTGGGAAGATTGGGCACGGCTGGGGACTGAGCCCAGAACCTCACAGTGATAAGTTTCGTTTTATCAAAAATACCACATGGTGTCGGGCATTTCCCAGCTTAACACCCTGAGGGTCATACAGAATATGCACTCAAGTCTCACTCATCGCCCCTGGGTATCACTGTGAGACCATGAGGTATGCACTGGATGAGAAGTTTGTTTATTTTGAGTCTTCAAGTACCTTACGATATAGGCAGTTACACTCTATCTTCGGAGGATTTGTTTTTCTTTAAAAGGGGCTGCCGGCTGTTTAAAACGAAGATCTTGTCGAGGCTGAAGACAATCCGGCTGTTAAAAACTAAGATCTTGTCAAGGCTGAAGACAATCTCATCGCAACAATTTTAAACCATCTCAACGCAACAATTTTAAACCATCTCAACACAGCAATTTCAAAGTATAACACCACTTTCATGTATGCCTTGTGAATGGCACAGCTGTTGGTCTGAGCTAAAAGTAATAACGTTCTATGAATTAACACACACTTTCTTTTCTCTCACGTAACCAACACTTACAGTTATAGTGCTTGAGGAATTGGGGATGTCCGTGATGATCACTGATGGAGAGGAGATCTAAAACAAAAGAAAATGAAAACTCAGATCATTCCTCTCATCCTTTTTAGAATTGTGAAAGATTAAAGTAAGATATCAACATTAAAAACACTTAAAACTGAAGGTACAAAACTGCAACCAAAACAAACAACAACAACAACAAAAACTATGCCCACCCACTCACTCCCAAAAAGAAGGAAAACAAACCGAACCCCCTCCCCACCCCCATCCCCCCCCAAAATATTGCACAATAATTATGAAAGTGCACAGTACAATTTCAGAGTAAACAAACAACAACAACAACAACAAAAAGAAAGCCACCAAAAATACAAAACTTCAGAGTAAACAAACAACAACAATAACAAAACGAAAACCACCAAAAATACAAAACAAAAAACCAAAACCCAAAGAAAGGAGGGGTGGGGGGGGGGGGGGGGGCCAAACCAAAATCTAAAATGTAAAATATCTACCTCAACACATTACAAAAAGTACAGAGCTATTCTGACCAGCTGCCTTGGCACAGTGGTTAGAGCCTTGGGTTACAGACTGGAAGGCCACAGGTACGAATCCCATAATATGAGCCACAGGGAATTTTCAGACTCCAGCCAGTTCCAAGCCGCAGACAACAATAGTTGCTGTCTAAGTTGTCAACGAGGAGAAAAAGAAGAAGAAGAAAAAGGAGAAGAAGAACAACAAGAAGAACAAGAAGGAGAAGAACAAGAAGGAGAAAAAGAAGAAGAAGAAGAAACAACAACAACAACAACACAGAAGAAGAACAACAACAACACAGAAGAAGAAGAAAAGAAGAAGAAGAAGAAGAAGAAGAAGAAGAAGAACAACAACAACAACAACAAACATTAACAACAACAACACAGAAGAACAAAAACAACCAAACAACCAACCAACCACCACCCACCAAAACTACCACCAACCAACCTCCAACCAACCACCAACCTCCAACCAACCAACCAAACCAACCAACCACCAACAACACGACAAAAGCACAAAGACACACACACACACTACCTTCTTGGAGAAAGTCCAGCCTTTGGACCCACTCTTCATGTCAATGGTGTAGTTCTTGATGCCCTTGATCCGCATGAAAATGAAGTGGGCTCTCTGCCTGGTCAGCCATGCCCCAGCCAGCAACCGCATGGACTCCTCTTTCACGTCTGCGTCAGGTGAGGACATTTATTTATTTATCTATCTATTTATTTATTTATTCTTTTATATCGAGGATAATGGAATAAGCACTCATGTGCTTTTTTTTTTTTACATCCAGTCCCCGTGGATGTGTGAATTCTGTCCTCTGTTCCCACCGGCACACTATGGCCTACTCTTACGAAAAGCGGAACAGGATTTAATGTGTGCGCAAGATGTTCTGCGTGCGTTCGTCCACACGGGGCCTCGGTTTTTAGTCTCATCCAAAAGACTTTGGGGGAGAGTGGAGTCTGCACTGACGTTAACTCCAGGGGGAAAATATCCCCTTGAATGGGAATCGAGCCCGGGTCGTCAGATTGCGAACACAATGTTTTGACCACTAGGCTATCCCGTCCCGAAAGCCAGAAATAGAAAGCCAAACAATCACACGTGTATGGACTTGACACAAAACTGTTTTGAACATTCAGGTTCAACCCTTTGGGCGTTTCAATTCTTTTGGGCAAAAACTTTCCCTTTGGTTTTTGGATTTTAAATTTTGTTATTGTTAGTTTTTAGCCTTAACCCTTTACCATTCACATTTCTTACAGAGAAACTCTCTGTAGTATTCGGAAATTTACACTGTTTTTTCAGAGAATAAGATACCTCAAGTACACATAGTCCTGTACAGTTACTATTGTTCGCAGAGCAGTCATATTTGGCCAAAGTATTCATATGATGTCATACTTTGTTCTGCACCCCAAGATGTGTGTCCTACCTACATGTGTCGTGCTGCTGTCCCCTCTTTGTCACCAAATACAGGTAACATTGCAGTAACATCATGCTGTTAGTCTACAACTACCCTCTAACATGCGCAATATAGGTATGTGATTAAAAAAAATAATATGTGTGGTCCTGCCTGAATGTGTCCTCCATCGCATCCACCGTCATGGTAATCCAATCGAACATTCACACGTCACAAAATTACTGTCACCAAGTCTACACTTTCTCAGTGGAAAGTATTCAAACATATTGAAAACGACGTTGACTAGTGCGCGTATATACATTATTTACAAATATATGCTGACGCCTACTATTTTCACAGAAACTAGTGTGTCCTTCACCAATAGCCAGTTACATGGCTGTCACAATGCAGGTGTCACAGCCAGTGTCGCGTCCAGGTGTGTTGGCGTGTTTCTCAGGTGAAAATACTGATTAATTTTGAGAAATCTGGTTTTCGTCATAATATTACTGATCCGTGACTCAGAAAATGTCAAATCAGTAGACCAGTAGAGATGAAGCCTCGGCAAACGCTTGATCCCCATCATGATCAAAACTGACAGGTAAGCCCAAATTTTATCAGGTGTTGTTTCTGTCCGTAATGGATCTATGACTACGCCTTTCACAGCGATCTTTTGCCTGGCATAATTGTTAGTTTCATCTGCTACAATTTGAAAAAGATGTTGGGGCACAAACAAAACAAAGTAATCTAAGAGCTTGGCATTCAGTGGGAGAGTTTGTGCTGGCCCAGTCGGCAGCGTGAAGTCTTGCACTGAGCAAGGCACTTGTGCGCTGCGCCATGTCGTCTGCTATGAAGCCAACGAAATGTTATCCTCAGCATCACTTTCCGACTCACTACCTTCTCCTATTTCATCTCTTTCTTCTACATCTACTTCAACATCGGATTCAACATTTTATTCTCTTTCGAACTGTTCCACTTGAGCCAAAATAGCTTCAATTTCCACATCAGTATATTCCTCCCAAATTGTATGCTCAATCTTTGCTGCCATTGTTAGCTACAAGAAAGCGTGGGAAAGACAAAGCCAGTCACTGGCCAATTTCTTGTGAACGGGAGGCTGTGTAGCACTGAATTTTGTGCCCATTCCTTTCTTAGTTTATGCTGACCTCAGTGGAATGTTCATTCATAGTGTGCGTGTACTAGGTAGAGCTTAGTGCGTGATGGAAAATCCCCACTAGGCTGAAATGACGTCCGGCGGGCTGCGGCGGGCATAAATATATGCGGGCGAGCGGGCAGCGGCGGGTAAAAATGGGAAAGGGTTAAAATGGATCAGTGTGGATGGAAGTGGCGCCAGCATCTGAAAATAGCGCTGGAAGATTACTGGATCTTGGGGAGGAGGGGGAGTTCTTTTTCGTTCCTTGGCTAGAGCTCCGAGGTTCACCAATAGTGAGATTTTTGTATATGTGACCAGTTCCCCCCGCCCCTCCCCTTAACTATTTAAGGAGCGGAATTCCGAATGGATGACAAAACTGACAAACCCGCATACACATGGGGACTGGATGTAAAAATACATGAGTGCTTATTCCATTATCTTAGAAACAAAAGAATAAAAATAAATATATAAAAGCACACGCATGCACGCACGCATGCACACACACTTTCATTATAATTATGTCAAAAGCTATATTAGCATTTCTCATGTATTATATTGTTGTTATCATTGTTTAGTCCTTTTCTGTGTTCTGTTTAAGTTCTTTAGGAATAGATATCCATTTCACTGCACACACACCCATCAACTTAAGTCCCCCACCCCACCCCCACCCCATCCCCTCCCCTTCCAGTTGTCTAATATCACTTTGGGTGAACAGATGTAAAATCGAAGCAACAGCAACACACACACACACGCACACGCACTCACACACACACACATGCACACACATTCACACACACACACATATAAAACAAGCTCAAACCACATACAGTGCCACATCCACACACACCAAACATTTACTATCATACACACACACACACACACACTAAACTTACAACAGAAAAATGCACATGAGCACACCAACAAACTGCAGCAGCGCAGCATGCCTACCTTTAAACATGACGGTGTAGTTGACCTGCACCCCGGAAGGGAACTCGGTAAAGCAGAGGTAGTACAGGACATCAGGATACCCATCTTGAAGCCCAATAGCCATGCAGTCATCTTCCAGTTCAATCTGAACCACCCACACAGTGAGCCATTCGGTTTTACTACTATGAAGAGACTGGTGAGCTATTAGTCTTTTCTCTTTTTTTTTGTGGCTGGTGATTTAAATTTTTTTTTTTGTTTGTTCCTGTGCATTCGCATAGGGGATCTCAGTTTACAGTACCACCCCAAAGACTTTTTGGGATGAGTGGAGTTGGCACTGATGTTCACTACTCGGTGAAAAATGTCCTTGAATGGATGAAGTGGGATGGTGCTTCATCGACTACATATAAAATGCACAAATATCACAAGGGCAGACTCTTCATTGACTAGACAGCATTCATATATACAAACTTAAAGAGTGACCAACATAGGGGCCGAATCCACAATCTCTTTGTTATGACTATGGGGGATGGGATAGCCTGGTGGTTAAGAGTGATGCATTCATGATCTGCTGACCAAGGTTCGAATCTCGTTCAAGAGGATTTTTTCCTCCGGAGTTAACATCAGTGCCAACTCCACTCTCCCCAAAGGTCCTTTGGATGAGACTATAAACCTTGGTCCCAAGTGAAAACACATCAGAACATCTTGTGCACCCATTAAAACCTGTTCTGCTTTTTGGAAGAGTAGGCCATTGTAAGCCTGTGGGAACAGATGACAAAATTTACAAAACTGCATACACACAGGGACTGGATGTTAAAAAATAAGCACACGACTGCTTATTTATTCCATTATCCTCGAAATAACAGAATAAATGAATAAATAAAATCAATAAATAAAGATGGCACTCTAGCCGACTGAGCTAGTATGCTATCAAAAGAATGAAAACACGAAAAACACACACAACACTTACTGGATGGCTGCGGTTTGTCCATAAGGTGAAGTTGGAGCCAGAATAGTTGAATGTGCGGCAGATTTGATGTGAAACGTAGTAGTTACCAAGGGACTTGTTGTCCGCATTGAAATCCACTTTTACCCCTTGGGAGCTTTTGATACTATCTTCATCTGTTTCGAAAACACAGAGTTGATAGATATTTCAAAAATATGTTTTTCATACATTGATATCACACTGAATTACAAAAAATAAGGTTACATAACGATGTCCTTGAATGGTTTCAAATACATATTTGAACAGCAAAAACCAAAATGAACTAAAGGAATCCTTTTAAAAGTTCAATCACTTGTTTCATTGATGTCCTTTCCTTCTTCCATATTTCCTTTCTCTTTTCACTGCTCCCTCCATCTTCCCACTTCAGCTTCTTTGTTTCCTAATTGTCTAGAATATTCTTTTTCATTTTTCTTCCCGTGTACAAAATGGATGACCTACTCTTCCTATCTAATTGTACATGGTGGTGGTTGGTTTATTGTACAGTCCGTGAATCGGATAACTCGGCAGGGACAATATGCAGTAATTTTTTTTTAATTCTTTATTGAAAGGATAATGGAATAAGCACTCCTGCTTTTTCACATCCAGTTCCCAAGTGTATATAGTTCTGTAAATTTTGTCACCCATTCCCACTGGCGCACAATGGCCTACTCTTCCAAAAATCAGAATGGGTTTTAACGTGTGCACAAGATGTTCTGCAAGCATTCACTTACATGACCTTGGTTTATAGGCTCATCCAGAAGACTTTTAGGGAGAGTGAAGTTGGCAATGATGTTAACTCAAGAGAAAAAAATTCTCTTGAGCAAGATTTGAACCCAGGTCAGCAGATTACAAGTGCAATGCGCATCACTCTATAAATATAATCAAACCAAAGATATTCTTTTCTGATTAAATGCTGAAACATTTCTATGAATCATAATGGGAGGAGGGGGGGAGGGGTGTGACGGGATAGCCTGGTTGGTTAGAGCGTTGCGCATTGCACTCATGATCTGCTGACCCGGGTTTGAGTCCTGTTCAAGGGGATATTTTCATATCATGTAATAAAATATCACATCATATCATATCTTATCATATCATTAATTACATAACAATATACCATTTAATATCACATTAACAATAATAATAATAATAATAATATATGGAATTTATAGAGCGCTATATCTTGAAATTACAAATCAGAGCGCTTCCATTCAATCCGCTCCTACACAAGCAACAACAATGATTCACAATACTCTAACAAATTCAAATGTACACACACACACACACACACGCACAGTCTGCACACCTCAGCAGGGTGACGGAACCTTGGCCTCCAAAGGCAGGGACAGACACGAGACAAAACAAGAGGGAAAAAATCCCAGGTTCAAAACAGGCATGTCCCGAGACCGGATCTAAAACTGTCGCAAGTCGGCCCCCCCACGAAGGGAGAGAGGGAGGCCACCCCACACCGACGGACCAGAAACAGAAAAAGAGCGACGGCCAACAGTGGACCGGCCGAATCCAGGTATTCGCAAGCCCAGGGCACCTGCAGCAGAGCGGAGTGAACAAGAAGGAGTGCACAGGTGAAGACACCCACAGAGATAGGAGGGCGCTGCCCCACGGAGACACCCGCAACAGAGGGCACCGATCCCGCACTCCACTCTCCGCGGCACAGGCAACCAGCAGAGAGTCCGCAGGAGTGGAGCAATATGCCCAGGCTCTCTCCCCCTGAGGACCAATCGAGCCGCAGAGTCCCGCATGCGCCGAAGGGAGCGGACAGACGACGCCGGCAGACCAGCCAACAGAGAACTACAACAGTCCAGACGCAAAAGAACAAGAGACGTGACAAGTCCAGATGCCGCATCAGTGGACAGGCACCCTCGGATTGCACTCACACGCCGCAACTGACAGCAGCAGGACCGGCAGGCCTGGGCAATGAACCTTTGCATTGAGAGTGTGCCGTCAACAACAACACCTAGACACTCAACTGCAGCAGACAGCGGAACTGATGCATTGCCAAACTCCACCGAATCTGTTGCGATGGAAGAGAGCTTGCGCCTGGTCCCCACAATCATGGCCCCGGCCTTATCTGCACCCAGCTGCAACTTGCTTTGTATCATCCATCCCTGAACGCCCCGAATGCAAAGTGACACACTTGACAAGAGAAAAGGCAGACCCCCAGGAGTGTCACCGCCCCGAACCCGAGAGTCATCAGCGCAGAAATGATGGTTGATCCGGCGACGGCCCACCACGTATGAGAGTGGAACAGCGCAGAGAGCGAACAGGACAGGGCCCAGAACCGACCCCTGCGGGACCCCACACTCCAGGTTTGCAGGAACTGATTGAACCCCGCCCACTGTGACCGCCCGGAATCGGCCAGCGAGGTATGAACCAAACCAGGCAAGGGCTGCACCCCCGACACCAAACGCCCCCAGGAGATGGGAGAGAAGGGCAGAGCGATCCACAGCGTCAAATGCCGCAGACAAGTCGAGAAGAGCGAGAAGGGAGACCCTCCCCGAGCCAGAAGCATTTAGAAGCGTGCCCAACGCATGGACTAGGGCGGCCCCAGCTGACGCGATAGGCAGACCGAAATGCGGGAAGGAGACTATCTGAATGAAGATGGCTGCCGAGCTGCCTCAGAACCACCCCCCCCCCCAAGGACCCCGGAGACGAAAGGCAGGCTAGAAACAGGCCTGCAACTCTTCAGCATGCCAGGGCTGAGGTCGTGCCCCCTGAGTAGAGGTGTAACCATTGCAGCCTTGTGTTCTGACGGAAAACTTCCCGAAAGAAGAGATGATACAGTATCATTATCATAGTATCATTATTATTATCATATCATATATATCATTTCACATTACATTAACAACTTTACATGACATCACATGACATCATTAACAACTTTACATGACATCACATCACATCATACTCTATCAACTTACTGCAGAGAGGCAAAATAAACAAAACACCATACTATATACCTTCCCTAAGTCATAATGCAGTTACCTTTATGGTCGGCAAAAATTGTTGCATGTATACACAAAATCTCGCCATTGGTGAACCTCAGAGCACTAGCCGAGGAACAGTGGGGAGAAAATTTTATATATATATATATATATATATATATAGAGAGAGAGAGAGAGAGAGAGAGAGAGAGATAGATAGATAGATAGATAGATAGATATAGATAGATATAGATAGATATATATAGATATCTAGATATATAAACTTACTGCAAAGAGGCAAGATGAAGGCAAATCGGAGTGCTTTTTCCAAAAGGCTTTTCACCTCCCGACACTTGTAGTCATACAGTTCAAGGGCTGTCAATAGAGGCTGACATGTTTTTTCTACTGACAGATGTGGGGATGACTGTCTAGCCATCAGCATCCTTTCCACCTCTTTACAGGCTCCTGAAAAAAAAATTTTAATTAAGATAGTGCATTAAACAGATATTTAGAGGCACCAAACAAGAGAAATAATTAACAGGCCTGTCTCTGTCTCTCTCTATCACACACACACACACACACACACACACACACACACACACACACACACACACACACACACACAGATGGTATTTCATGTTCTAAATTGTACTGTATAGCAAAATACAACAAAAACAGCAATGACAAAAGAAAAAGGTTCCAGAGGTATGCATACATTCATTCATGGCAATAACGTTGGGTTTTTTAAGCAGTGTGTAACAGATAATCCTTAAAAACAAGTAAGGAAACAGGTACTCAAATTTTTTTTACATTTTAATAAAAACATGATAGGGGGGAAAAAATCAAACAGCACTCTTTGAAAGAAATCTTTATAAAAAATATTTTTAAAAACAACAGCAAACAAACCCTTAACAAAAACAGAAAATTAAATGAAACATATTTTTACTGAAACCAATTGTACAGTTTACACATGTTATAGCAATGTTGATCATAAATGACATTAACACTGCTATCATTTTTCTTTGTATTAGTTGGTTTGTTTCTTTCTTTTTTCCCCAGGTCTTCCTCCCCCCCCCCCCCCCCCCCCCCCCCCCCCCCCCCCCCCCCTTTTTGGGGGGCATGTTTGTTTGAAAAAATCATACCTGGCATTTGGTCTTTGTAATTGCCAATACTGCAGGTGAAACCAGGAGTTGAAGCCTGCAAAAACAAAGAGTTATGAATATAAAACAGCTGTCATTCTATCCAATAAATAGTAGAATCACCGCAACTATCATCCCAATGACAATTATGACGATTACTCAAATAAATCTTTTCCCTTCAATTTTCATGTGGTTCACATCATACTATACATATCACTATCAAACATAATTTTCAAAACAAACCCCAAAAAAAGTCTGGGGGGAACTTGGGGGGGGGGGGGGGGGGGGGGGTTAGGAATCAAGTCTGTCAATATCACAGTCAAGATCAAGTTATGAGAGAGGGGAATGATGGTATCTTTTTTTTTTAAAGTGACAATGCTTGAAACCCCCCCCCCCCCCCCCCAAAAAAAAAAAAATGTTTTAAATAAACACTAGGAAAGAAAAAGTGGGGATGGGAAAAATGAGCAAGGGTACGGTCACATGGGGAAGGGGAGGGGGTGGGAAAAGAGGGGCCGGTACTATGTCAATCTACAAAATTTTTAAAACCCTCCACGACCATCACAAAATGGGTCAAATAATACCTTATGTCAATTTTAAGTAATTTCCTTGTTATTTAATCTGCAAGAAGAAGAACAACAACAACAAC
>CM054142.1:26807950-26897950 GCA_028751875.1 Rapana venosa | reverse complement strand
AAAATGTTGTGTTGTAAAATGTTGTGTTGAATTTGCCTTCAGCCATGACAAGCTCTTAATATAACAACCTGCACTCTCCTATAAAGGAGAAAAAAAATCATCTGAAGTCGGAGTGTGTCTGCCTAAACAGCGAGCTAGGTGCTTGAAAAGAGTCATACATGCAAACTTCTCATCCTGTGTACTTCCTATCTCACAGTGATTCCCAGGTGGGATGAGTGAGTCAGAGTGCATGTTCTGGGTGACCCCCAGGGTGTAAAGCTGGGGAATGCACAACAACAACAACACTGTAGATTGTAGATAGCCTACTGTAGCTTGTAGGCTAGGCACATACACATGTATGTAACAAGAGACACCTGTTAAAGGGACACAGAATGTCCTACTCTTCCAAAAACCTGAACAGATTCTTACATGTGCTTAAGATGTTCTGGGTGCATTCACACACCAGGTCTTGGTTCATGATTTCAAGTTTTAATAACTTTTGATGCATGTTTTTTTTTAGGGGGGGGGGGGGGGGGGGTTGTTTTGGTTTCTTTTTGGTGGTGGTGGGGGAGGGGGGGGGACAAAAAAAGGGTAAACAAGTACAGTTAGCAGTAAACAATGTTACGTAATGCCGGGATAGCCTAGTGGTTAGAACATTGCGCTCGCAATTTGACGACCCGGGTTCGATTCCCGCTCAAGGGGAATATTTTCCCCTGGAGTTAACATCAGTGCAGACTCCACTCTCCCCAAAAGTCCTTCGGATGAGACTATAAACCGAGGCCCCGTGTGCGAACGCACGCAGAACATCTTGCACACATGTTAAATCCTGTTCCGCTTTTCGTAAGAGTAGGCCATTGTGTGCCGGTGGGAACAGATGACAGAATTTACAAAACCACAAACACACAGGGATTAGATGTAAAAAAGCACACAAGTGCTTATTCCATTATCCTGATATAAAAGAATAAATAAATGAATAAATAAAGTAAATGCCTGTGTAGTTTAGGCCACCCTCTAGCTTGGATTTTGGGGGGCCCATTTCTTAAAGTATTTTTATTTTCGTTCCTCGGCTAGAGCTCTGAGGTTCACCAAAGGTGAAATTTTGCATATGCTACCGTTTTTGCCCACAATGAAAGTAGCTGCATTCCAAATTACAGGGGTGTATGCTGAGTATGTTTGTGTTTCTGTAACCCACTAAATGCTGGCATTAGCTTGGGATCTTTAGTGGGCACATTTAATCTTCTGCATGTGTATACACAAAGGGATTTAAGACACTAGTAAGCCAGAACTTGAAGTTGACCTGGGAGATGGTAAAATTCCCCACTCTTAATTCACAAGACGCCGCCAGATTTGAACTCAACTTCATAGACCACTCAGCTATAGCATCTGTCTGTAGTTCAAATAAACTTAAACAAAAACAGCATTTACCTTTGCATCCCTCAAAATAAATAAACAGTGTGTGTGTGGGTGGGTGTGTGTGTGTGTGTGTGAAAGTCAAGTTCCTGGATCACATAATTTTGTACACCATTAGGTAGGCTTGAATTTCTGAAAAAAAAAAAATCAGACTGATTGAGACGCCCACCCAGATAGTGACCACCACAACATCCCTCCAACAATCCTGAAGGCATGGAGAAACTGAAACTGAGGTGACCATGAGACCAGAGCAACTTGGGCTACAGAATCAGATACTTTTAAAAAAAATACTTTTTAACTGCTTGATGACCAATGATGATAAGAATGGAGTAATGCTGCTGCTGGGAAAGTGCACATGCTTTGAGACTACTTGACAAGAGCTGTACTCTACACTCCCTATCATAATATATCCAAACATCAACCAGGCCTGAGAGATACAGATATATGCAGTGTTGGTCGGGTAATTTGAGCAAGACTCAAGTTGCATCCATGTGGGTGAAGCTTGACTGTGTAGTCCCAGTCTTCCCAAGAAGCCCACAGCAAACTCACTCAGGGTAGGAGCCTGATGAAGTCCCCAAAAATCCTTTGACCCTAGTGGGATTTGAACCAACAACTTTCAAGTCCATAACCCGAGGCCCTAACCACTGTGCCATGGCGGCTGGTGGAGCGTGATCTTTTACTCACACTCCCCTAACTCACAAGGGAGTTACTGAGGAAAAACACAAAAGCAGAGCATCTTGGCTAACCTAAACAAAATACTAAATAATTTTTTTTTAATACTGACTTCAAAGATTTTTATGTGAATCAGTGGTCTAGAGGTAACGCACCTGCCTAGAAAGCAAAAAGTTTGGGTCAGAAGTGTGCAGTGGTTTCCCCCATCCATTAGACTATGAGTGGTGGTCTGGGTGCTAGTCTTTCAGATGAGACGATAAACTGAGGTCCCATGTATTACACGTAATCATTTAGTACACGTAAAAGAACCCACAGCAGCGAGAGAGTTGTCCCTGGTAAAATGCTGTAGATAGGGAAACAAATACAGTTGCAGACAGGAATAGAAAAAAAATAATGGGTGGCGCTGCTCTTTCCCCAGGGAGAGTGGCCTAAATTTCACACAGAGAAGTCTGCTGTGACTTAAAGTGGTATAACATATATTAAAAAAAATTTTTTAAACACAAGTTTTTAAAACATTTTCTTTTTTAAACTGACAGAGGCAATCTCTCTGGGTCACAGATAGCATGGAAAAGTTTGTGTCATCTAGACCACAAGCCATAGCTGGGCCACTCTTCTAAAAAAACAAAACAAAATTGAATTTTTAATTTATTTTTTTTGAGTGCATGGTATGCATGTGTTTTCATCGTTGTTTCTTGTTTGGTTTGTTGGGTTTTTTTCTCTGTTCCTCAGCTAGAGCTTTGTGGTTCACCAATGATGGGATTTTGCATATGCCACCATTTTTATCCACCATTTAAGGTAGCTACATTCCGATTTCAAGGGTGTTCACACATTATTTTGATTAGTGGTGATGGCGGTGGAGGTGTGTGTGTGTGTATACATGTGAGAGTGTGATATGATGTACACATGTGTATGTGAGTGCGTGTGTGTGTTTTTCTTAAATTATTTAATTTTGAGGAAAATGGAATAAGCACTTTTGTGCTTTTTTATATCCAGTCCCCGTGTGTATGCACTTATGTAAATTTTGTCATATGTTCCCACCGGCAGACAATGGCCTACTCTTCCAAAAAGCGGAACAGGTTTTAACACGTGCGCAAGATGTTCTGCGTGACATGGGACCTCGGTTTAACCCTCTTGTCCCCGATCCGGCCGCAGCCGACAGTAATGGAAGCTGCCGCTAGATTCCAATACGACCGCAGCCGACAGTTGGTGCTGCCCACGTGGGCAGTACTTTTCCATCACACACAGACCTCGTGGTTTTCACACTATGTGTCTGAAAATTGGTGGGGCGATGCAGGGAGGGTGTCAGAGGATGCCAGTGATAAATTTAGACCACTAACATGCGTGTAGTGGGGAGGGAAGGAAGAAATAACAGTCAGCGACCGGAACGCTTTTCAATGGTGCAGCGTGGCGAAAAAAAATGGCGTTTTCTTTAGTAGGGGATGATTCATCTGATTAGCGAGACGATAAATTGAATGTTATTGTCTTGGAAGTAGAAACATTTGAACGAGAATTGTTAAGCGAGTCCGATATTAAACGATTACGAGGAAGAGGAGGAAGGAAATGCTGCAGTTAGGGAGAAGAGTGAGCCAGAAAATAACGTACTACATGGCACATTCCTGACCTGTGCTACACACACCGACTGTGGAGAAATTTGACCTCCCGGCCGGTCTGCGGCATAGACGCCTGAAAGCGTGATGCCTTTTGACTGTTTTCTCATTATTACCACACTTTTGCTTTGAAACTGCAATGGCAGAAACGAACAGATATGCTGATAATGAAAATAGCAATAAGGAAAATAAAATAGGTCTCCATCTGCCAAGGTTCGACAGGTGAGAGCAATGGGTACACCCCCCCTCCCTTCGCCCCCCCCCCCCCCCACATCCATAATTTGTGCTTTTTGTGATGTGATGTGACCCTGTGCCACCACTACGACTACTTTAGAGACTACCAACATTAAAATTTTGTAGAGTTACAGAAGTTCTGTGTTGTTTCGAATTTGTCACACCTGTGCTGTGACAATGGTGACAGTGTGACAGTCAAGAACAATAATACACTTATGTACACTTAACAAACATGTGGTAGCACACGCAGATATGAACTGCAGTATAAAGGTCACATGTCGATTGAATATGACTTGTTTTCAAAAGAAAAAATAGTTGAACAAAACTTCTGTCTCCTCGAGACTTACCATAAAACAACAGGTGCTATGGGGACATTGTGTGACACATCCTTGAAGTACTATTGCACATAACTGTTGGTAAACACATCAGCTGGGTATCACTTCCTTATTCAACACTAATATGCTTGAACTATTGTCAAATCCATGCAGGATTTGCATTTTTATCATATATACCATATTTTTACCTGTGATTGGTGACAAATAAGGTGACAATGACAAGACATCTGGTGACCAGACACATAAACTTGCGCCTAAATGCAAGTACAAAGACATACCTAGCTTGTGACAAAATTTCAGCTTGATAACTTGTCATGCACACACACAATTGCCTTAGGAGTAAAGTAAGTCAGATGGAGGTAGAAAACCTGCAAAGAATTCAAAATCTACAGGCAGTTTAGCTCTGTAGAATCCAACAACAAGAGGGTTAAAGTCTCATCCGAAAGACTTTTATAGGGAATGGAGTCGGCACTGATGTTAATTCCAGAGGAAAAATCCTCTTGAATGAGGTTGTTTGTTTTTGTTATTAGATGGTCAAAATGTAAGGAGAATGCATTCAAAAATATGAACACTGTTAACTTTTTGCTTTTTGAAGTTTTCTGTTTTTGTATTTTCATAAATTACTTTTTAATGTTAGGGAGATTCGTAAGTACAGCACTAAATTAAATCTACATTATGAGTATATATTTAGAGACAGATAGAGAGTGGGGGAGACAGACAGACAAAAAAGAGACAGAGAGAGAAACAGTACCCACAGGACAGATTCGTCAAAATTTTACAACAGAGGTAAAGTTTTTTCAGTTAGTGTATTGAAACAAGATATATATATATAAACACATAATAACCAAGCCCAATTATCAGCGTGCTATGCTCTTCTTTTATTTAACGTCCCATCACGATTGACCACCATGTTCCAAAAATCATGCATAGAATGAGCTGCAACATTGTTTTCCACATCTTATCTTATTCATACCATGGCTAAAATTTCACACACACATGCGTGTGCACGTGCACACACACAGAATCAACTGCCAGAAAAATATGTTACAAACATAATGCCGTGTTAAAATTCGGAAAAAGGCAAAAACCAAACTAAACTGGCCACACTTTTTGTTCAAATTATACGTGTTTTTTTGTCTTCCAAACTCATTACGGAAGATTGCAACGACTCTGGTGTCATGCAATGGCTGCATACAAATTTAATTGCCATTTATAATTTATTTGATTAGCTTTTGAGGCTGAGAATAACAGCTTACAATGTTCAATGTTGAAGCAAGTCGAGTAGTTTAAAAAAAAAAAAGAGAGATGAGGGGAGGAAGACAGACGAGAAGGAGAGAGAGAGAGAGGGAGAGAGAGAGAGAGAGAGAGAGAGAGAGAGAGAGAGAGAGAGAGAGAGAGAGAGAGAGAGAGGGAGGGAGAGAGAGAGAGATTTTTTGTTTTTGTTTTTCCTTCCTCAGCAAGACCTCCAAGTTTCACCTATGGTGAGATTTTTGCACATGCGACTATTTTTTAACCCCTACCATTTAGGTACCATTTAGGTAGCCACATTCCAACTTTGTGGTTTCTTTTAAAAAAAATTTTTTTTTTATCAGTATGTCGTTTATAGTCTACCCACCTAGGAGGCCAGCAATACACATGGCTATCACCACACTCAGTTCCACCAGCTCGCATCATTAGTCAAAATAAAAAAAGAAAAACAAGTTTTTCCAAATGTCCCCACATGGTTTTAAAAAAATATTTTCCAAGCCTAGAGAAACACTTTTCTTTCTGTGCCACCCCTCCCCTAACACATTTACTTCAAGCTCAGAATCAACACCTCCTCCTAATCCCCTCACATATTCAACACCGTCAATCAGGAAAAAAAAATCACGTTAAATGACACAGCGTGCATATATACATGTCATTTATGACGGCAAACAAAACCAGCCATGCTGATGATGCCAGCTATGCCCAAAATACAAGCAGAATAAAGATAACAAAAAACATTTTAAAGTAAAAAATTTTAAGATCCCAAAACAAATCATGTGAGTGAAACGTCATACGGGCAAACAACACTGCAGAATGCATTCCCCGTGTCCCATTTCAGTGGTTTCAACTTTACTACCTGGCTGCCAGAACAAACCATGACACAACAGGCAAAATGCCATGTCATGTGTTAAGAGAAAAATGTCAGACTTTTTTTTTTTTTAAATAGGCGGGAGGTGGGCTGGAAAGACATTAAAATAAGCACGAGAGTAAGGATAGAAATATAAAGGGGGGAAAAGAAACAAAGAAAGTGATAGAAAAGGGGAAATTTAGGACACAGAATTTCTAGAAGGTGGAGATGCTCATTATAACTGAAAGAACCCCCACATCACATCACCACAGGGAATTTTATCAACTGAAAACACCCTGACACACAATTTGAGGACTACAGATTTATTTTTCGAAAGACGCACAACAAAACTGTACACTCCATGCAAACCACAACAACAAAAATTCTATGATTATCTTTTGTTTCCTCTTCTCACTACAGTCCAACCGTCCTCTTCTTCAACATCCATAGCGTGAGCTCCTGTAACAGGTAAAATTACATATAAAGTGTTAAGAGAAAAATCCTTTTATAAAATGGCATCAGATAGGATTAAGAATGGAAAAAAAAGGCAAGACAGTGAGGATAAAAAGATAAAGAAATAGACAGAGTGATAGAAAAGGGGACATTAAGGGCAGAACATTTCAAGAACATGGGGATGATCTTTATACTGAAAGACACCCCCCTCCCCACCCACCCACCCCCCTGCATATATATCGGGTAGTTATTTATAAACAGTCCTTTGCCTAGCTCAATACTGACTGACACAGGGAAATGTCTGAAAATTGATTTTAAAATACTTTTCTATCATTCTATAACTTATGTGTACAACTGTAGGCTATAAGTCAAAATCAGCCCCAAACATTTTTTGAAGAATACTGAAAGGAAACAATCCCGTGCGCACTATGAATACAAAACTTTTTTTTTTTATAATAATTTTTTAGCAGTACCAAGATATGTACAGATATAGTGCAAAAGGTGCACTTGAAATGGTTGTGTTGAAAATGGATTAAACTGTGTGTTTTTTTCTCTTCTAAACTGACTGTTTACCTCTTCTTGGTGGCCTTTCATGCCTTGTTCTGCCGTCACTGTTACTGCCTTGCTGTGGTAAATGCTGCTGTGGCTGACATGGTAAGTTTTCCCCGGATGGCGAGTTTTCCTGAGTTGGGTGGTGTAGAGATGGTGAAACTTCCATACCATCATCATCATCCTCGTCGTCATCCTGTAATAAAACGACTGGAAGATATAGCTGAACAACTGGACACCAGAGAGACATTACACCTTTTGTAGTTTATATAAAACTACTTAGAAAGCCTGTCACACAATGTGTGAGACTGGCTTATAAAACCTTGTGAGTGACTGAGAAAATAAAGAAACATATACAGTTGGGTTTGGTGTTTTTTTGTTCCTTGGCTAGAACTCTGAGGTTCACCAATGGTGAGATTTTGCAAATGCAACAGTTTTTGCCCACCGTGAAGGCAGCCACATTCTGACTTCAGGGATGCATGCTGGGTATGATCATGTTTCCGTAACCCACCGAACACCAAGTTGAATTATGGAATATTTAAAGTGCACATTTCAACTTTTCTGTGTGTGTGTGTGTGTGTGTGTGTGTGTGTGTGTGTGTGTGTGTGTGTGTGTGTGTGTGTGTGTATAGATAGATAGATAGATATATTGAGATAGATAGATAGAGATAGATATATACATAGAGATAGATATTGATACACATACAGATTATTGGGTGGTCAGTACTAATGTACCACAAAAGCCTGGCTTATAGAAAAGTATTCTTGAAAACAAACAACTTATGAACACTGGATTGAGCTTTTTAGCAGCATATTCAAACGCAAAGATGGCTACAGCCGCTCAGTTGTACCTCATCTGAACTGTCATCTGCTCCATCGAACTGGACTCTGCTCTGTGCAGCACCTGGCAGCCCTTGCAAGAACTGTTCCACTTCTGCCACTCGACCCTCCATCAGTAGTGTGAAGCACTGACAGATATGACTGGCTATCTGAAAATAACATCCACACAACAGATGTGACTGGTTATCTGAAAATAACATCCACACAACAGATGGGACTGGCTATCTGAAAATAACATCCACACTAACAGATGGGACTGGCTATCTGAAAATAACATCCACACAACAGATGGGACTGGCTATCTGAAAATAACATCCACACAACAGATGGGACTGGCTATCTGAAAATAACATCCACACAAACAGATGGGACTGGCTATCTGAAAATAACATCCACACAAACAGATGGGACTGGCTATCTGAAAATAACATCCACACAACAGATGGGACTGGTTATCTGAAAATAACATCCACACAACAGATGGGACTGGCTATCTGAAAATAACATCCACACAAACAGATGGGACTGGCTATCTGAAAATAACATCCACACAACAGATGGGACTGGCTATCTGAAAATAACATCCACACAACAGATGGGACTGGTTATCTGAAAATAACATCCACACAACAGATGGGACTGGCTATCTGAAAATAACATCCACACTAACAGATGGGACTGGCTATCTGAAAATAACATCCACACAACAGATGGGACTGGCTATCTGAAAATAACATCCACACAACAGATGGGACTGGTTATCTGAAAATAACATCCACACAACAGATGGGACTGGCTATCTGAAAATAACATCCACACAAACAGATGGGACTGGCTATCTGAAAATAACATCCACACAACAGATGGGACTGGTTATCTGAAAATACTCCACACACAGATGGGACTGTATCTGAAAATAACACCAACAACAGATGGACTGGCTATCTGAAAATAACATCCATACAACAGATGTGACTGGCTATCTGAAAATAACATCCACACAACAGATGGGACTGGCTATCTGAAAATAACATCCACACAACAGATGGGACTGGCTATCTGAAAATAACACATACACAACAGATGGGACTGTCTATTTGAAAATAAAACCTACACAACAGATGTGACTAGCTATCTGAAAATAACATCCACACAACAGATGTCACTGGCTATCTGAAAATAAAACCCACGCAACAGATGTGACTGGCTATCTGAAAATAAAATCCACAGAACAGATGTCACTGGCTATCTGAAACTAAGATCCACAAATTTTTTTTTTTAACCCTGCCTCATCTTCTGGCATTCCTGTTCTGCTGTTCCCATGTTGCTCATTCTGATCTCTCCATCCCCAGCCATACTTACTAGGTCACATCCTCAGTGTCAAAAGTCCAAAAGAAAATTGCCGGCCACCTGCCTGAAAGGCCCTGCACTGCTGTTGGATTTCTTTGGCGGTACTGGGTCTCTTTGGTGGTATTCAGTCATGCCTGTTATGAGCTAACACACCCAGAACACCCACTACTAAGCCCCCTACTAAAGACAATAACACTTTGGCTGCAAAGCAAGACTGCGTGAGACACCCATCTGGTTTGAGGGCAACCACAGGGTCCCTACCAATAGGCCTTCTCTCATGAACCTCCAGCCTTGAAGATTTGACACTAACTCACTGGAGGCAGGTAAGTGTATGGCGAATCCGAAACTGAGGTCACCATGAGACCTTAGCAACCAAGCAACCAGGGCTACTGAATCAGTGGCAATTTTCTGTTACTGCATGGCGATCAATGACGATGAGAATGATATCATGATGATACTAAAGGGATGCACCAGCTTTAGGTCTGTTTTACGCAAATGCACATGTATAAAATGATTTTAGTAAATACTCTTTAAAACAAAAACAAAGGAACTTTTTATTTAAAACACTCACACATGTATATAGTTTTATGAAATTCATGCACACATACATATTGCAGAGTGCATGCACACACATACACAAGTAAACAAGCAAACGCATGCACACATAAATATTACACACACGCATGCACGCACACATGTACAAACACACAATTTTGATTAAAACAAAAATTAATTAAACTGAGCATGCGCCTGAGGAGATATATATCAACTAGGCTTCTTTTTTTCATAAAAATACCCATGTACATATAACAAAAGCATTGGTTGCTGTTATAAGCTAACTCACATTACCATTTGCACGCTGCCATCCTCAAGAACCAGACTGAATCGGTCATCCACCTCATCTTCAAGGAAGTCAGCAAAGTCATACGGATCGAGTTTGGCTGGAGAAAAAACAACAACAACAAGAAGCATGAAAACCCAAATTTAGATTGGAACATAAAACACTGAGCCAGTCTGTACCGTGAATAATGTTTACCCATTTTGTACGGTCGGTGTATTACTTAGGCAGAAGAAGAAAACCTATTAACCGAATAACTTGTCATGGTACAAACTTCTGATTTGCTGACCCCCTTCTAATCTTAAATAACACTGTAGCTATTATGTTGTTGTTGTTGTTGTTGTTGTTGAGTGCTCCTCAGACTGGGAGTCACCCAAAACATGCCCACTGTCTCACTCATCACACAGATCTTGGAACCACTGAGAAAATAATCCTCCTCCTTTACTTAGTCCCTCATTATTCTCCGACAGTCTGAGGCTAGTTTCAGCTAAATCCAAAGCTTCCCACTGGAGTACAGGTCCTGGAATTCTATGCTTTTGGGAGGACATGCCTCCACTTTAAACTTAATTCACAGCACACCAATCCAGCATAACTCAAATCAAGGGTCCAGAGCTTAAACAAGCAAGTCCCTTCTTTTTTTCCGCCACCCTCCCCCCCCCCCCCCCCCCCTTTTTTCTTCACCCCCTCTCCTTTACTGCATCTTAAAACTTCCTATCCCTTTCCCCACTGTATGTAAAGGAGTCCCATAACCTATAAGGTCGTAGGGGAGCGAGGCGTCAGAGACCTCACTTCTCTAGGGCCAGCATATTGAGGGCGGCGCCCATCTCCTCTCCCTCACTGCTTTACCTTCCCTGACCCTAAAGAGGGCAGGTACCCATTTACAGCTGGGGGAACTGGTGGAACTGTACTGAAGCCAAGGCGCGCAAACGGTCACCCATCCAACTGGTAACCACGCTCAACGCTGCTTAACTTGGCTGGGGGAAAGCGAGTGCTCCGACCACTGAGCTATCCCCACTGTATCATTGTATGTATATTTTATTATTTATGTGTGAAGCTGTCCAGTCCAAGAGTGGTCAGTTCTAGCTATGATTGGCAACAGATGGCCCCAGCTGGGCTGGGATAGAATGGAATGGACTGCAGCTGAGAGTAGCTTAAAAAGTGGGGGAATCTGACAGCCGTGACTTTCAATATCATCAATGATTACGTAATGTAGCATCTCAGAAAAAAGTCCAATGCAAACATTGTGAAATAAATTTTCAGCTCTTCATTCATTGTTTATAGTGTTACTGTTATGCAAACGGCAAATAATTCTATTGTAGAATAGTATGACAATGGAATTTTAATCATTTGAGTTTCATAGAGCTCTAAAAAACATTTTCTTAAAAGACTTATTTACAATTGAAAATGGATACAAATTTACATCGTTTCACTCACCTCACAAAACTCACTATACATCAAAACTATTTTTTTCAAACTAACCATTTACACTAGTAGTATTCAGTATCAACTGACAGAACTTACACAGTCAGTCACACACACACACATACACACACACAAACACAACAACATGGTAATTTTTTTTTTTAACATCAAAAAACCCCACCACCAACAGAAATAAGTATCACAACTGAGTAGATCTCCATATTGTGTACAAAATACAGTCATGAAATAGATTACAAAATAAAGGTTACAAATAGCTTCCCCATCAACAGACTCACATTTTGCTCTAAAGATCCCTTCTATATCGTTGACAAGGTCTTGGGCCTTTTGCTTGCTATTTGAACCTCCAAATCCATGCTCCACTGCAATCTGACAAGCAAAAACATCAAAGTACAAAATGTCTGTAGAGTGTTGAGTAACCTTCTCTGATATACAATAATACCCTGTACAGCATGGTGATTCATCATTAGCTTTAAGTTTGACTTAGTTTTGAGTACATCATTTAAGAAAAGAAAATCTCAATAACTGAATAAGGACCCCCCCCCCCCCCCCCCCCCCCCAACAAGAACAACAAAACCACCAGTAATAACCAATCAACAAAAACAAAACAAAATTCAGTTTCAGAAGTCTTTGTTTGTTTGTTTGTTTGAAATTCAACAACTGAAACTTATTCTTTACATTTTTCATGGGAATTACTGACTTTGTTAACAATTGTAAAGTTAGTAACTGCATTTTTCTATTTGTTTATTGTAGTTCAGTAAATTAGTAAAGGTGTTTTTTAAAATCTATGTTTCACATGTACTGATCCTCTGAAATTCCTTCTCCCATACATAAACAACAACACCCTTCAGCTTCTATTCTTTTCATTTATTGTAGTTCAGAAGGTTAGAAAATTCAGGTTGTCCAAAGTCAAAGTCAAAGTCAAAAACACTTTAATCATCCCATGAAGGGCAATTACAATACTGACAGGCAGATTGATACACATCAAATATATCAAGACACAAAAGCTATATTTCATATTGGTTTTCAAATAAAATGTCACGAACACACACACACACCACACACACGCGCGCATGCGCACACACACGCAAACGCCCGCACGCACACACATCAATTGTGAACACAATTTTAAACCCATTGACTAGAAGACATAAAAACTTATTTTTACGTACGGTTGTTGTTTTTCTTAATCATTTCACATACATTGATCCTCTGAAATTCCTTCTCCGTTACAGTTACATGACCAACTATACGGTATACCCTCCTCCCCTGACACACACCCTCCTCTCTCTTTCCTGTCTATCAATATCACAACTTGTAATATGATGTTAAATGAATAAAATTTGAACGCACACTCATGACATGAGTACACACACACACACACATTTGACACATCACCACCAAATTGTGCAAAATCACATGAGTTGTGAGTGAGGAACTAGTCTTTCACACACACACACATACACACACACACATGGGGGATGGGATAGCCTAGTGGTCAGAACATTGCGCTCACAATCGGACGACCTGGGTTCGATTCCTGTTCAAATGTATATTTTCCTCTGGAGTTAACATCAGTGCAGACTCCACACTTCCCAAAAGTCCTTCGGATGAGACTATAAACCGAGGCCCCGTGTGCAAACACATGCAGAACATCTTGCGCACACATTAAATCCTGTCCCGCTTTTCGTAAGAGTAGGCCATTGTGTGCTGGTGGGAACAGATGACAGATTTACAAAATTGATTACACACGGAGACTGGATGTAAAAAAGCATGTAACTGCTTATTCCATTATCCTTGATATAAAAGAATATTTTTCAAAATTTTAAAAACACACACACACAAAATTCAATTTCATTTTCATGGATGCAATGGTTTATAAATTATACTAAATGGTTTATAAATGTGTGCTTGCACTGCTTGTCAATATGAAGATCAGTAGGTAATGAGCAAAACATTAAAGGTAGAAAAAGAAGGTGGCCCAAGCAAGGTGATTTTTGAGACAATGCCGAATGGGTATCAGTATCACAGAATCAGTATCACAGTATCAGCATGGTTCATTGGTCGATACTCGCGATCGTCGACCGTGGACATGTGGCGGGACTCAATACACTGATCAATTCAGTCATCCTCAAAGTCAAACGGCATTTCGATTTGTATTGCTTTATAACTGTTACGTGCCCAACATTGGGCGTTGTTTTTTTATGGTGGCCCGTGGCGAAAAAGTGGGATTACTTGCGGCTACCACAGTCCTAAATCGGATATCTCCACTGAGACTAATCGTCAAATTCAAAACAAAAGCAAAGACGATTACACTGGCTTCTGATGAATAGTGGTCAACGTCAATCTACTGATTATTCAATTCAAAAGAAGAAACAGTAAAAGAGTAACTATTACAATAGTTTTGTTTACCTGTAAAGCTGACCAGCTGCTTAAAATTCTTGAAACAGCTTGGTTGAACAACGTGGGCTGTGGAGCGGTCGCCATCTTGTTTAAGTTATCTCAACTAGAGTAGCTTCCCTCGGATGACCAAGGCCAGAAAGAACCTAATTGAAGAAGTGTGTAGAGTTATTTCCCTTGCGGATGTAGACGATGCGCATGCTTCAGCAGAGATAGTTGTTGACAACTGGGAAACAAGTAACCAAAAATAACATACAAGCTCTGCATCTTTGAGGGCAACTGGGCGACTGATGTCAAGTGTTCGGTGACACGTAAAGCATCGCAAAAAAGAATATGAGCTTTGGGTGAGTGGATCTGATTAAATCTGTAGCTAACTTATATTATGACTATGTTACTGAAAAGCAAGTCGAAACATGATCAAACAAGAGAGACTGCTATTTGGTTCTGAACTGGAAGACTGTAAGCACACCAAGACCATGCTTAGACTATCACGTTGTTGCCGGCAAAGTGGATAAGTTCCAACTTGTATCTATGCCAAGAGTGCTGAAGTTCTAGGCTATTATTTCAACGTTGTAAAGGAATAGTATTTACAAGTACTGTAAGGACCTTCAGTTTAAATGTGTTTTACAGGAAACAAAAATCAACATTATTAACAATTAGGTGTTAACCCGTTTATAAAATAGAGGAGCAGGGATGACAGATTTGCTGTATCTAAGTGTGCATAATATCTGTGAGGTTCAAACAGGCCATGTGTGTGTGGGATATTTTTATTTTACCCTTTTATTTTGAGGATCATAGTCCTAACATGTTTTAGTGTGTGCGCAAGATGTTCTGCATGTGTTCACACACAAGACCTCAGTTTATAATCTCAGCCAAAGGACTTTAGCTCTTTAGGGGGGAGTGGTGTCAGCACTGATGTTAACTCCAGAGGAAAAATCTGTGTGCGTGTGTGTGTGTGTGGTGTGACTGAGTGTGTGTGTGTGACTGTGTGTGACTCACTGACTGTGTGTGTGTTACTGTGTGTGACTCTGTGTGTGAGAGAGAGAGTTTTCTAGGCTGTGGTATATTAGTGACTCTGTATGTATGTGTTTTATTTATTTTATTTTGTTGTTTTATTTCAAGGATAATGGAAAAAGCACTCATGTGCTTTTTTTATATTTTTACATTAGTCCCCGCATGTATATGTGTTTTTGTGAATTTTGTCATCTGTTCCCACTGGCACACAATGGCCTACTCTTCCGAAAAGCAGAACGTGTTTTATCATGTGCACAAGATGATCTGCGTACGCTCGCATACACAACCTCGGCTTATAGTCTCGTCTGAAGGACTTTTAGGGGGAGTGGAGTCAGCACTGATGTTAACTCCAGAGGAAAAATCCTCTTGTATGTGTCACTTTTTGTGTGTGTGTGCATGTGTGTGTCTGTGTGCATGCATGCATTTTATTTATTTATTAATTTAAAATTTTATTCTTTTATGTCAAGGATAATGGAATAAGCACTTGTGTGCTTTTTTACATCTAGTCCCCGTGTGTATGCAGTTTTGTAGATTTTGTCACCTGTTCCCACTGGCACACAATGGCCTACTCTTACAAAAAGCGGAACAGGATTTAATATGTGCGCAAGATGTTCTGCGTGCTTTCGCACACGGTGCCTCGGTTTATAGTCTCATCTGAAGGACTTTTGGGGAGAGTGGAGTCTGCACTGATGTTAACTGAATAACTCCAGGGGAAAATATCCCCTTGAACGGGAATCAAATCTGGTTCGTCAGATTGCAAGCGCAATGTTCTAACCACTAGGCTATCCCATCCCCCCCATGCATGCATGTGTGCGTGCATGCATGCGTGTGTGTGTGTTTGTGTGTGTGTGTGGTTGGTGTTGTTGTTGTTGCTTTGATTTTACGTTGGTTCACTCAAAGTGATATTAGATAATGGGAAGGGGAGAGGGCATTTATGTTGATGGTTGTGTGCAGTGAAATGGGTATCTGTTGCTAAATATCATAGGAAGTACACAGAAAAGGGCTAAACAATAATAACAAAATAAACACATAACAAATATGAATATGACATAACTAAAACATCTTCAGAGGAAAAAATCCTCTTTTGTATTTGTGTGTGTGACCTTTTCTTGTTGTGTGTTGAATTTTTTCTGGTTCTTCAGCTAGAGCTCTAATGTTTACCAGTGGTGAGATTTTGCATAATATGCATTTTTGCTCACTATGAAGGTAGAGCTCTGCATTCCAATTTCATGGATGTATGCTTGCTTGGTATTTTCGTGTTTTTGTAACCCACCATATGCTGACATGAAGTATAAGATATTTAACGATAACATGCATATTTCATTATTTGATCGTCTGCATGTGCATAAATACATGAAGGGAATCAAGGCACCAGATTGCAACCAAGATTCAAACCCATGACTTGATGGACCCATGGGATTGAAGTCAAGCAGTCTTAACCACTCAGCTATTAACTTAATTAAGTGTCCATCCTTTCTCTTTTTTAAAGGAAAAAGATTTGTCACTATCAGAATAGTATTAGTAAAGAAAACTATGAAGAGAGTAAAACAGCAGAAGGACAGTAGAGCGAGAGAAAAAAAAAAGAAGCCTCCTTCTAGCCATTGTTTCAGCCTAAGGTCTAGATAGAAGAAGACAGACCCACGACTCTTGGAATCATTTCTGCTGTTGTCTTTTTGCCCCTCTCTGTGTAGACCTGGGATAGTTGCCCACCCAGCTGTGGGGACTCCTTTGGATTGTAGGAAAATGATTCATATATAGAAGTTCATTTTTATTCTGGACAACACAACAATATCCAGACTTTTCTTCCTTGTCCTCTTCTTCTCCAAAATCAAGAATTTTTTCATGAGACAGTTTTTTGCTTATTGTTTTTTTTTTTTTTGGGGGGGGGGGGTGGGATGGGGTGTTCTGGGGGATTGGGGGGGAAGCTGATTCCTCCTCTAAAGCTCCAAGGTTCACTAATAGTGAGATTTTGTGTATACGACCATTTGCCCACCATTAAGGCAGTCAGTCACATTCCAGCTTTGGGACCCGTATGAGAGCATATGATAATAACGCTGCAATTGTGCCTACTAATTCTCTTGCTCCTACTTCTAAAGTGCGTTAGTGGGGACCTTTGCATGTTTGCTGAAAATTAATCTTTGATTTTTTTTTTTGGATTTTTTTTTGGAGGGGGAGGGGGGAGTTTCTTACCATATGCTTATAGATTCAGTGATGTGTTAAAGAGAGCATGATGGAAGTTTGGCTTTGGGCTTTTAAAATTTTTTATCAAATGTATTTTTTACTTATAAAACAATTCATCATTTTTATGTTCAAGCTGGAAAGAGAAAGGAAAGGGTACAGGAGTTATAGAACAATCTTAGGACAGAGACAAAGGTGATTTGTGAGGGTTTGGTGGGGGTGGGGGGGGGGGGGGGGGGGTTCGTTCCTCTGTTAGAGTTCTGAGGTTCGCCAGTGGTGAGATTTAGCTATGTCAGTATATGCCACTGTTTTTGCCCACCATGAAGGTAGCTGCATTCCAGCTTCAAGGATAGATTTGACCAAAAGTGTGTTCCGTTATATAATTATGTCTTCAGGTCATCCATGCGATTCGAAGTGAAGGATGGGGGTAAAGGAGGAATATTCTGGCAGAAAGGTGAGTTAAGTGGAATTTGAATAAGCAACAACAACAACAACAACACAAAAGAGAGATGGATAAAAAGAAAGTTTATTTAGTCTTTTATTTTGAGGATACTGGAATAAGCACTTATGTGCTTTTTTTCATCCAGTCCCCATGTGTATGCAGTTTTGTAAATATTGTGATCCATTCCTACTGGCACACAATGGCCTACTCTTCTGAAAAGTGGAGCCGGTTTTAACGTGCGCGCAAGATGTTCTGCATGTGTTCGCGTATGGAATCTCGGTTTATAGTCTCATCTGAAGGACTTTTGGTGGGAGTGGAATTGGCACTGATGTTAACTCCAGAGGAAAAATCCTCTTGAACGGGAATCGAACTCAGGTCAGCAGATCACAAGTGCATCACTCTAACCACAAGGCTATCCCATCTCCAAGAACTAAGGTGTGCCTTCTCTCTGCTGCCAGTTATCATGCAGTTTTACCAGTAAGATCTTTGTCACAAGCTATGTAGATACTGTTAATTATGTAACTATTTCTGATAATAATGGAAAATATCTTTTGCTGATACACCTTTGATATTTTCATAACTGCAAAGTGTAATGACTTGCCAGTATATTATTTTGTCATGTTGTTAGAAATATAGGGAAGGAAAGCATGAAGTAGATATTTTCATTACTTCTTTTTGATAATGTGAGGCAAATATTATCGTGAACTAAAGATGCAAAATCTAATTCAGGGGCTAAGGTATAGAAGATCAATGGTGTGTATCTCAGTGTTGTGTTCTGAGAAATAAGCACAAATCTGAGGAACAGAACTGACATCAGAAGTTTTGACTGACATATGATACACAATGATTTTTGCTTGTTTCAGAGAAACCAAAACAACCTAGAAAGGTAAGTTGTTCAATGTGACATTGATATTTGTCTTCTGATGCTAGTCTTATGCAGGCTTGTGCACTAATAATATTCACATGCATGCTCCTGTGCACTTGCACACACACACACACACACACACACACACACACACACACACACACACACACACACACACACACACACCACAGACACGTACACACACAGACACGCTCACACGCACTCGTGCGCAAGCAAAAGCATGTATACTTTGCCAGAAATTTATTTTCCTGTTACTTATTTTGCCCGGATCAGTTAATCTTTTTCTTCACTTTTCTAAGATACATGTTGCAATTGTTTATGTAAAAGGTAAAGGTGTCCCATAACCTATAAGGTTGTAGAGAAGTGAGGTGTCGGAGACCTCACTTCTCTAGGGGCCAGCATATTGAGGGTTGCGCCCATCTCCTCTCCCTCCCAGCTTTACCTTCCCTGACCCTAAATAGGCAGGTACCCAGTTACAGCTGGGTGAACTGAAGGATTGTACTAAAGCCAAGGCGCGCAAACGGTCATCCAATCCAACTGGTAACCACACTTGATGCTGCTTGACCTTGGTTGGGGAAAGCGAGTGCTCTGACCACTGAGCCATCCCATCCCCAATTGTTTAGTTGTGTACTAAACATGTTTTGTAAATGTGTCAAACTTTATTTATTTGTTTTGATATATAAGTCCCTTTAAAAACATTTTGAAAAGGTACGGTGAGCTTTTAAACACTTTCATATGTTTAGAGGGTTTTTAATTTTGTTAAAAAAATCTGTTTACAAATATCAACATCAGAACAATTCCATTGCCAGAATATGCCTGTATTCTGATTAACTCTCTTCCAGTTTGGATACAAAAGCAAAGAGCTTCGACATGCCATTCGCAGGCCAGAGCAAGAGTACATTGAAGAACCCCAAGAGAAACCCAAGCCCTCCAAGGATTTCATCAGAAGAAACCGAGATCAGTACAAGAAACCCAGACCAGAGGAGGACAAGGAAAATCATCGCAGCAGCAGCATGGCCTCAGGTCGTGCCTCTTCCTCCATCAAACCAGGGACGGTGACCTTGACCCAGGATCAGCTGAATGCTCTGCTGACCACGGTGGGCAAGTTGAAGCCCGGCGAAGGAAGTAATATCCGCATCAGCATAGGTCAGTATCAGGCAAGATTGAAGGATGAAGCGAAACATTACTGAGTAAGGTTATACAATGTAAGCAGTGAATAATTTTTTGTATCATCTAGTGTCTCCTGCAGTATCAAGTGCCGTGCTTTCTTTAGACTTTAACTTAAAAGCTCATGTGCTTTTATGCTCAAAGTTAAGCAGGAAGTGAAACAGAGGTGATAACTTGAGCTAAAAAGTCCTTTGGATGAGACTATAAACCAAGTTCAGAGGTCCCATGAGTGAATGCACGCAGAATATCTTGCACACACGTTAAACCTGTTCCTACATTGTGTGCTGATGGTAACAGATGACAAAATTTACAAAACTGGATACATATGGGGACTGGATTTTAAAAAAGCATGTGAGTGCTTATTCCATTATCCTCAAAATAAAAGAATAAACAAAATAGGATGCATCTGTGCGTTTGTGTGCGCATGCACACACAGAATTAATGTGCATATCCTTTTTCTGTTTTATCATCTGAAAGCTGCCTACATACTTTTCTGAGCAAGGAAAGTTGAGTCAGAAGCAAGTATGAACTTTGAGAGAACCTGGTGATAAAATGGTGAAAACAAAAACTAGGAAAAACAGGACTTAAAGAAATTGAGATTGCTCTGCAGATGTTCAGAACTCCGAGTTTCAAGATGAGGATTGTTAAGGGGGTTGTTTTTAGGGATTTTATCCCCATTTTTTATTGCTTTGACCAGAAGAGAAGTATACCTCATAGTGTGCTTGCAACTTGGTAAGACTGCAGCTCCTGGCATTACTCTGTCAATGATTGCCAGCTTGTGCTTTGTTATCTCTTTTTAGCCAAAGTTGCAGGAGATTCGAAATTATTCCAGTCACATTTTTGTTAATGCTTTTGATTTTAGATAGACTTGACAGATTGTGAGGTGATTAATGTCAGATCTAGTAATTGATGTACTTTATGTAGACATTGAGAATCATGTTTTGATTTCATCTTTACCCCGAAAAGGGGTGAAAAGGAAGAATAAACCTGTTCAGTGTTGAATGAATGATGAATTGCAAATTTAGACAGTGAAAGTATTTATTGTAGCTTATATGTGCACAGCTTACTAATACTCTCAGTCTATTCAAGATGAGGTAAGGTGATGTTAAAATTATGGGAAGTCTTTTGGAAGAAATACATGCACAACACACACACATTCACTCACACTCACTCACACTCACCCACCCACTCACACTTGCCCACCCACCCACAAAAGCTGAACAATGGGTCAAGCACACCTGACAGAATGATCACATCACCTGTACCCAGATGCAGAAAACAACGCGCTGCAGCTGGAATCTCCACGGAACAATCTGGAGTCAGCCCCCAATTCCAGTCGCTCCGATGCAGGCCGTAAAGAAGAGGAAACCAGCATCTACAGCTTGGCCAAAACCAGTGCTGAAAATCAGCGAAACAGAAGCAGTTCGGGCTATGGCAGGTAAGAGTGGGGAATTTTCTGTGTCTTTTTTTTTTTTGGGAGAGGGGGAGGGGGACAGTAATATGCGTAAAGGTTCCTGGAATGGTGGGATTTTTTTTGGGGGGAAAGGGGCGGGGAGTTAAAGAAAGTGAGCAGTGTGTGACTTGAGTATTTATCAGTTGTTTCCTGTTATGTGGGTTTTTTTTTTATTTGTTTGGTCATTAGTGGTTGTGGGTGTATAGGTGTATCAGACTGCTATGGTTTCTTTTTGCTGACATAGATAAATTCATGTAATTTGATAACAACAACAAAAAACACATTCACACAAACCCACAAACACCCCCCCCACCCCCAACAAACAAAAAACCCCCCCCCAAAACCAAACCCCCCCAAAAAAAAAAAAAAAAAAAAAAACCTCACCAGAAAACAAACCTAAAAAAGCCCTGAATGATTTCAATTCATACAGGTACCACCAGTATTGCGACAGCACTCAGTATCTTGTTCCTTCAAACTAAAGAGACAAAGTTGTACAGTAATGACAAAGCAGGTGATGCCCATTTTATCATGAAAGGATGCTTCGTGCTTTGTGTCTGATACACTTTTTGAATAGAAAAAAAGTGGAGAAAGTAAAGAGTATTTAACTTTGTGAGAAACTGATGATAAACTGTCAAAACAAAAACTAGGAGAAACAGGACTTACAGAAATTGAGATTGCTCCGCAGATGTTTAGAATTGCTTAAATGTAAGCACTGAGAACAAGAAGGAGGGTAAAGCTAAGGTCAGATCAGTCTGTGAAAAACTGCGTTTGTTTGATACTTGCGCATTTTGATTTGTTTCTCGGGAGGGGAGTGGGGGGTGGAATGTTTGTTTTTGTCTTTTTGTATAGTTAGAGGGATTATATGTTCAATAGCTGTCTTTTCTGTGATCCCTTTTGCTTATCATTTATTCACTTCTTGTGAATTCACGCAGTTGGGATATAGGTATTTTATTCGTTTTTGTGGACGACACCGTCATACTTTTTTTCCCCCTCTTCGTCTTTGTTTCTGTCTCATTTTACGTATTCTCTAATGTTACCATGCCAATCTGACATCGTTCTTGATTAAACCTTTCAGTGAGGAAAAGTCCGGCGGTGGCAAAGGGGTTCGGTTTGACACAGGCAGGAACGAGGAGAGAGTGAAAACACCGGAAGCCACACCGGCACCCCCTCCGTTGGTACCCTGGCGACACATGACCGTGGCGAGAGAAAGCGACTGCAGTGGGCCAGAGAGAGAGGTGCGTACTGTTATGTTGTTGTTGTTGTTGTTGTTGTTGTTGTGGTGGTGGTGGTCGTGGTGGTGGTGAGGAGCATGTTAGCTTTTTAGTTGGTGTCTTGAATATTGGCATAACCAAATAAAATGGTCTGAGTCTGGATGTGAGTGGTGTGTGTGTGTGTGTGCGTGCGTGCGTGCGAGTGTGTGTTTGTATTATGTATATATATATATATATATATATATATATATATAAAGATGTATAAGAGAGAGAGAGAGTGTGTTTGTCCGTGCGTGCATGTGTGTTTGTATATATATATAGAGAGAGATATATATAGAGAGAGATATAGATAGATATAGATCTAAAGATGTATAAGAGAGAGAGAGAGAGTGTGTGTGTGTGTGTGTGTTGTGTGTGTGATTCACGCAGGAACATGAGCACATATGTGCATCCATAATAACAAACTTAATAATCTTTTTTTGTTTGTTGTGACGGTGTGTGCACAGAGGCGGAGGAGAAGTTGCAGAAGGAGAGGGACTCTGGCCCCTGGGGTCGCCCCGGTGGAGGGGCGCCACAGAAACCACCAGAGCCTGCGCCTGAACAACCTCGGCATGAGCCTGAACAACCTCGGCCTGACAGTTACAGCAAGTTTAGAGCTGAGCAGGTCAGTCAGTGCGTGGGTGGGTGGGTGTGTGTGGGGGTGGGTGGGTGTGGGTTGGTGGGTGTGTGTGTTGTGGGTTGGTGTGGTGTGGTGTGTGTGTGTGTGTGGTGTGTGGTGTGGTGAGGTGGTGTGTTGGGTGTGGTGTGTGGTGGTGTGGTGGGTGGTGGGTGTGTGGGGTTGTTTGTGAGAGAAGGATAGAGAGAGAGAGAGGATGTGTGTGTGTGATGTGTGTGTTTATTTATTTTTTATTTTTTATTTTGAGGATATTGGAATAAGCTCTCGTGTGTGTGAGTGTATGTGTGTGTATGTCTCTGTGTGTGTCTCTGTGTGTCTCTGTGTGTCTGTGTGTGTAAGGAAACGAGAAAATGATACGCTCAGTTTGCATTACCATTGCGTGGTTAAACCTTTCAACCTGAAAACATAATTCACAATACCACACAAGCAAGGAAATGATGTTTCCTGTTAAAATCAGGAAAGTGTAAATATTTCTGTGCTTTGATTTAGCTGGAAGAACTCTGCAAAACAGACAAACAAAACTATCTGTGGTTACCATGTCAAACGGATAGAATAGTAGTATCATTTTGGACTAAAAAAGAAAGAAACAGATCATGCATCGGGTATTCTACTGCTCTTATTTTGTGAACAGCAATGTCATAATCATTCAGCAATAGTTTGAAACACTGATTATGCTTCCAGGTGATTAATTGCAAAAATCAGTCGGAAAAAGCTTTATTTAGTGTCCCCCCAAAATATTTCACCTGCCAAAATCTTTGCAGGATTGTTTTCTTCATTGACGTTGTATGATTTGGAAATAAATATATGATGTGAGCTTGCAGAGTTAATGAGGATGTTCATGTTTATTTTGCATGTTTCTTCATGGGTGTCTCCAGAGTGAGGTGAGAGTGATAGATGTGATGCACACACAGATATGTCTGGCAGCACTTAGACCACTTCTTCCTTTGGCATGGCATGGCATGCAGTGCACTCATGCACAGTTTGTTACTAATGCGTGACTTTTAATTTTTGGTTTGTTTGTTTGTTTTTGTTTGTTTATGTGTTTGCTTTGGGGCGGGTGTTATTCTTGTTCTTGTCTATTTTTGGTTTGTTGATTGTTTGTTTGTTTATGTGTTTGCTTTGAGGTGGGTGTTATTCTTGTTCTTGTCTATTTTTGGTTTGTTGATTGATTTCAATGATTGATTGGTTGACTGATTTATGTACAAGTTTCATGTAAAGCATGATGGTGCATCATTTTATTCCAGTTCAGAAAGCTGAATTTAAACCCTGTGTGCATTGTACATTTTCTAGAATATTTCATCTTTGTTACCAAAAAAAAAAAAATTGGTGAAATCGTATTCCTCAAATAATTGTAATGGAATAAATACCATAACATCGAAAAATGATCTAAACAAGAGTGGGAATTCGCCTTTTTTATTCTAAGTTTTTCTAATCTTTTCTTTCCTGTTTGAACTCCACCAGATTATTATCCTTTAAAAAATCAGCCATGCTTCATCAGAAATAAAAAGAATATATGCAGAGTTGGAACTCCATCGAAACATACATATGTAAAAGAAAGTCTTTAAAATTCTGGATTTTTAACAAAAATCAGACATGCGCATGAAACCCCACACCTCCTATGCTCACTCCCTTCCTATGTTGTAGCAATGTTTATGGATTGAGATTCATCATTCACACACACACATACACACAATTCCTGAACATGCTTTTGTTGCACATTGTCAGGCTTCTTGGTCTGGCAGAGTTTCATGGCAGTATTTTGTCTTTTTCGTGTGTAAATGTTCTTTTTTATCCTCTCCTCTTCCTGCAGTATACAGTGGCACATTCCTTTACCAGGCTAACTACTAATGTTTGTTGTATCAGAAAATAGTGCACTTGCCATTGGAGAGGTGGTTTCTAGTTGTTGTTGTGTTTTGGTGGGTTTTTGTTTGGTTGGGTTTTTTTTTTTTTTGGGGGGGGGGGGGGGGGAGGGAGGGTGTAGTGAGGTGGGTGGGTTATCTGTTGTTTTTGATCTGGTGATGCATGCACAGGGTCTCCATAGTTACTTAGGAAAACCACTCTGAATGAAAACTGACTTGTGACTGATTTATTACTACTTATTGTTCTTCATCATTTTTAGTAGTTGGGTTTGTTGTTTTTGTTATTTTAGATTTATTTTTAGGAAAGGATTTTTATCACTTTGTTACTCTTGGAATGGCACTAGAGAGAGAGAGAGAGAGAGAGAGAGAGAGAGAGAGAGAGAGAGAGAGAGAGAGAGAGAGAGAGAGAGAGAGAGCATGTGTGTGTGAATGTGTGTTTTTATTTGGTGTTATGTCCAGAACAATGTTATGTGTATAAGGCAGGTAGGAGGCTTTGGTTCCCACCCAAACATCTCATGTAACTTATATGCATTTCATTTTAGGGTTTCTAGTAATTATACTTTATATTTGGGGGATTTTGCTTGGAATTTTTGTGTGTCTGTTTGGGTTTGGTGTTTTTTTAAACAAAAACGCTTTGAAGTTGTTTTATACACAATAGGCTGATAAAACAACAACAATAAGAAACTAAGCAATTCTGCTATCAACAGAACACTGTTAAAAGATAAAAACAAAATTGTTTTGAAGTCATGTGACTGTACATCTTCGTGTTTACAGCCTCTGTCTCCATTTGTGTGTGTGTGTGCCTTGACTAGAGCTCCCAGGTTCATCAGTGGTGAGATTTTCCATATGCAACTGTTTTTGCCCACCATCAAGGAAGCTGCATTCTGACTTTGTTGGTGGGGGGGTAGGGGGGAGGAAATGGGGGTTGATGTCTAAATACTACATCGGTGAGCATGTTTGTTGGGTTTTTGTTCAAGATTTTGTCATCCGTTCCTACTTGCGAGCAATGGCCTACTCTTCTGAAAGGCAGAAGAGATTTTAACATGTATGCGAGGTGCCCTGCTTGCGATCACACATGGGACCTTGGTTTATGATCTCATCCAAAGGACTTTAGTGGAAGTGGAATTGGTGCTGATGTTAACTCCAGGAGGAAAAATCCCCATGAACAGCTGTCTTGGTGATGGCTTGACCTCAGGCCGTCAGATCATGAGCACTACACTCTAACCACAAGGCTATCCTCCCTCCAACTTCCCCTCCCCCCCTCACACACACACAGAGTCTCAAATATACATATCGAATCATTACCCTTTTCATCTGTGGCTTCAGACAGAGAAACTTCGCAAGGCCATCGAGGCAATCGAAGCCAAGTACGGCGACATCTTGAACGCTCCAGAAAACGAGGACGGGTCCTCGAAACCCTCCAACGACAGGCAGGGAAAGAACCGAGGCGAGGGGGACAACAACAGGCCAGAGTCCGTCTTGAGATACCTGGGCTGGACAGCAGCTACATCATACCCAAAAGCAGCAAAGACGACAGCAAGTCTAAAAGCAGCAAGCGCTTGGAGGACAAGGGCAACACGAGGCCACCCAAGCGGCCTGACCGAAGAGACCCCAGGGAGTCTAAGAGGGGGAGAGAAGAAGGACGAAGGGAGACGAGAAAGACGGGTGGGAGGCAAGGTGAAGGGAGAGAGGAGGCGAGGCGGGGTGGAAGGAGGGGGGAGGAGGAAGGGCAGGGGGACGGCGGAGGAAGGAGGAAGAGGGGGCACCCAGGGCGGCCAGCCCCGATGCCGTTGCCAATGCTCCTGCTGCCATGCAGACCTCTCTGTTTATAGGGGTGAGTGTGTGTGTGTGTGTGTTTGTTTGTGGTTTGAAAGTTTTGTTTACCGCTTGGAATCAGGAAAAGTAGTTTTGAGATGTTTATCAGGTGAGGTCTTAAATTTGTTGAAATTGTCATCTTTATGTAAGTTGTATTATTATGTGTGATTGTAATTTTATGTGAGTTTTCTACGTCTGCTGGATAAGATGATGGTTTTTTTTTAGTATTTGTTGGTATGACATGATGATGAGGAGGAGGAGGAAGATGATGATGATGATGATGATGATGATGATGATGATTGTTGTTATCTAAATCATCATTTTTTAAATGATAATTATAATGGATGCATTTACTTATTGTTGCAGCAATCAGAACCAGACACAACTACTTTTCTTTCTAAGAAAGAGCAAGAAAAGAGAAAATGGCTGGAAGAATTAGGTGAGCAAGATATTACTCTGTATCTTCTGTGCTTGCTTGTGTTTGTGTGCTGTAAGGACGTAATTGTACAATCAAATGACAAAACTCTCTCAACACACTTATCATCTCTGAATCAGTTCTGCAAGTGTATTGTTTTTACATTTGAAAAATTCTGTTCCAAGAAAATATATTAACATTGTACAGAATTCCTGTTAGTAATGGGCTATCATACTGTCCTTAGGAGATAGTTACCATTTAGTCTATACACAAAAGAGCAAATTATTGAAGAGCTATAGTGTCTGTTGCTAGTGATTAGGCTATGCATGGTAGTAATGATGCCATGGTGCAATGCTTTCCGTTGTTTCAACCAGGAAGATAAATCAGTGAATGTTAAATTAAACAAAATGTATGCATTGAAAATCATATAAATTATGAATGATTTTGTTGGGAGGGGGGTCTTTTGGGGGGAGAGGTGTTTTAGGGGTCTTTTTTTTATTTTTAGGAACTGGTGTATTTAATTACTGACTGGCAGGGTTTGTTTGTCGTGTTTAGATTCATACTAGTTTTTATGTATTTCAAATGGTATTTAATCTCTTCCCTGACCTGGGTCAGGGAAGGTAAAGCAGCGAGGGAGAGGAGATGGGCGCTGCCCTCAATATGCTGGCCCCTAGAGAAGTTCAGGTCTCTGACACCTTGCTCCCCTACAACCTTATAGGTTATGGGACACCTTTATCTTTTTACCTCATTTAATCTCTACTCCCACACGTTTTTTTTTTCATAACTTTGCTCCAGATTCCATCCACACAAAAGGCTCATTTGTAAATCAGAAAACTGACCAACATTCTTTTTGCTACAATGTACATTCCATAGTTAGAATAAAAAATATCATCTTTTTCATCCAAAAATACAACTTAAAACAAAAATCTTCAAAGCACAAGACTTGTTATGGTATTTGTTTGATATGAGTATCATCGTGATTCGCCAGTCCATGTCTCAGGCACAGAGAAGAAAGATATCCTGTAATGACACAACTATCTCCCTTACACGCTCAGACCGGCAGAGAGAGGAGAAACGACTGCAGAAGCAGAGGGAGAAAGAGAGACAGCGGGAAGGGGTGGATGACACCTGGGCTGACCGTTTCACTGCCCCGTCATCACGGCCCCCTCCACAGTCATATCCTCAACAGCAGCAACAGCAACAACAGCAGCAGCAGCAGCAGCAGCCACCTCCATCTTCATACGCTTCTACCGCCAGTGCTTGGGAAAGGTTGGTAACATGACCTCTGAAAGAGAGAGAGAGAGAGACACACACACACACACACACAAGCACAGAGAGAGAGAGAGAGACAGACAGACAGACAGACAGACAGAGAGAGAGAGTGTACATTTAGAAAGGGAGGGAGGGGACAGGTTTTGGGACCAAAAACTTTTTTTTTACTTAACCACTTACATGGTGCAAGCAAGCTTTTATTCCTAGTACTGTGTGTATGCTATAACTCTTATGATGTTGAAGAGTACTTATAAACAATCGTGTTAGTGTTTAACTTGAAATTTGTTGTTAATGCAGGTTGTCATCATTATTACCTGTGTTATGTTGATAAAAGATACTTATAATGAAGCACTAAAATATGTATACCTCTTTTAAAATTTTGACTGTGGGACCGTCTCTGTTTTTGCATTTCTCTCTTTCAGTCACTGCATCTTTCAGTCTGTCTGTCTGTGTGTGTGTGTCTGTGTGTGTGTGTACGCGCGTGTGCATATGTGTGAGTGTGTGCGTGACTCTCTGTCCTTTCTCTTTTTTTGGTCTTATCTTCTTTTCACCTCTCTTCTCTTTCTTCTTGTCTCTTTCAATCTATCGTAAAGACTCTGAAAAAGTACATCGTTAAAAAAGAATCGCTGTGATTACAGCACCACACTCCATCAGATTCACACTATACCAAAATACCTGACTGCGATATAATAAATTTTTAAAAATCAAATGTTGAGGCTCTTTTTTTGTTTTTTTCCTGCTGCACAGGCGATAAAATAAATTTTAAAAAATCAAATGTTGAGGCTCTTTTTTTTGTTTGTTTTTTCCTGCTGCACAGGTTTGGGAACCAGTCTCAGAACACCAACGCAGAGTCTGATTTTCTGCCTCCTGCTGCCATGAGAAGCGCCATGACAATTGGGGTGAGTCTTCTCGGGGTGACCGTAGGCGCTAAGAGCTCTGTAGGTGGGTTCTTTGCAAGAAGTATTGGGTGGAGATTTTTCTGGTTTGAGATTATTCTGAGTGAATTTGAGACAAGAGTTCTTGAGGCGACCAGTAAGATTCTTCTTCTTCTTTGTCATCAAATACTCAAACAGCAACTATTGTTGTCTGTCATATGAGCAAAAAAAACATGTTGTACTGCCGTTAAGCGCCTGCCAAGTCAGGCCCAGCACATCTGACTTCGTTGTGGGAGAAAGTCTTTCTGGGGGGAAAAATAAAAAGGCAGGAGAATGGACCAAGAAGGCAGAAAACGGGCAAGAAGAGAGGTGACAGGAAGAAAAGGAAGAAGACAGAAGCAGAGAGAGGGATAGAAAAAAGGGAATTCCTAGCATAGAATTGCCAGAAGGTGGGTGGGGATGCTGTTTATACTGCCAGGCCCTCAGCATCCTCACGGGGGTGCCTTCAAGATGATTTCTGGGGATAACTATTGGATCTTGAGTTTATGAAATGAGATTTCTATAGATGGCTCTTGGGAGTGAGGGATGTTCAGGGTTAATATTGGGATAAAAATGTTGATATGTATTCTGTAGGATGACTGCTGGGTGAGTGCTCTGAGGGATGTTTTTAGAATGTCTGTTTGGGGAAAGGGGAGGGGGGTATGAGTACTTTTAAGTGTAATTGAATGCAGGTATTCTTGGGGGTGATTGTCAGAATAAGCACTCTGCTTGGGCAGTCTCTGTGAGCTGTTATTGGGTTGGGTATTGGGAACGATTCTAAAGGTGCAAGTTCCTGAGATGACTCGTGGAACAGTGAATTTTTGAAATGACTGTCAGATGAACATTATTAGGGGAACGACGGGAGCAGAATGTTCTTGGGATCATTATGCAAGTCTCATTTTGACTGAATCTTGTCAGGATTGTTGTGGTGAGTGTTGTGAATCGTCTTCATTAAGATTGTGAAGATGATGATGTTTGCGATGCTTGTTTCTTTACAGATTCAGCGCTATATAAACTCCATACATTATTATTGCAGAATGTTGCTCCCAACACGGACAAGATTGCACAAAGACAGGCAGAAGAAAAACGGCTGTGGCTAGAGGAACTGAGTGAGTACAATCTTTCATCATGTTCTTCTAGGATTGAAATATAACTTGCCATTATATTACAAGTGCATGATAACTTCTGATGTATGACTTCTGTGTGTGTGTGTGTGTGATTGTTTGTCTGTGTGCTGTGTGTGTAGGTGTGCTCGCCCATGTACCTGTGCTTGTGTACTTTTTTGTTCTTGTATGCAGGTGTGCATGCTTCAAGTATGCATAATTTTTATATGTATGCATGGATCATGTTACCTTACATGCATACTTGTGTGTAGATTTGTATGGGGTGCACAAACAAAATGGATTTTAAAATGATTTATTTCAGACAAATATGATCACAGCTTCTTTTCTAATACATCTCTGTCTTTTCTCTTCGATAAACACATTTTCCCTACAGATACATCTTTTCTTTCTTTCTTTTTTTGTAACTCCAAGGTTCACTAATGGTGAGATTTTGCATATGCAATCATTTTTCCCCCCACCTCGAAGGTAGCCACATTCCAACTTTGGGGATGTACACTGGGTACGTTTTAAGTTTTTGTAACCCACTGAACGCTGACATGAATTACAGGATCTTTAACATGCACACTTGACCTTCTGCGTGCATGAACACATGAAAGGGAATTAAGGCACTTGCAGGTCTGCACTTGAAGTTGACCTGGGAAATCGTAAAAAATCCCCAACCCTTAATTTACCAGACAACACCGACAAGATTCGAACCCACACTTCATGAACCCATGCAATTGAGGTCATACATCCTCAACCACTCAGCGATAGCATCCATCAGACTCATCCACCTGTCCAGCAGGTGGACAAAAAACACGAACAGTGTTAGATTCAATTCCACCCCAACACACACACACTTTCTCTCTCTCTCTGTCTCTCTCTGTCTCTGTCTCACTCTCTCTCTCTTATATATATATCATGTCATGGGCATATGGCCTGGTACATTAAATGTTCCGAGTCCAAGTTCTCTTATATATATATATATATATATATATAAGGGTGAGGACTGGATGTAAAAAAGCACATGGGTGCTTATTGATTATCCTCAAAATAAAAGAGTTTGTCATTGTCATTGTCCACGTAAACCCAAAGCATACCATTCTGGCCTGTGCACAGACAAGCAGAGAGAAGAGCAGCGCGAGGCGCGCATGAAGCTGAAGGACAAGCAGAGAGAGGGTGAGGACACCTGGGCCAATCGCTTCACCCAGGATCCCCGCACCCTGGCCGCTGCAGAAAGCCATGCCCAGCATGCACCGACATCGTACTACGAGCCCCCTGGCGTTCACCAGAACCAGTACCAGGACTCGGGTCGTGTCAACAGCGCCCCTCAGCCGGCTGTGACAGATTCTCTGGACCAGGATCAGCAGGACAAGTGAGATTGGCTGCGGAGTCTCAGCCCTTCCTTGAGCATGATGAATGTGTTGGACGTTGAAGCGCTCCTGTTTGTACTTTTGTTGTTGTTGTTTGTGTTCTTGGGTTGGGGGTATTTTTGGGTGCAGAATGTGAAGTGGGTTTAAAAAAAACATTATTTACATAGCGTTTTGTGTGTGTAGAAACAGAACGTGCGTGTGCACATGCATGCATGCACTGATGCATGCACATATGCGTGCATGTATGCACACACGTGCATGCACATGCACACACACATGCACGCACACACGCATGTACACACGCACGCACACACACATGCACACTCTTGTTTAACATGCTGGTATGCATAATTGGTCATACACACACATTTACCCATATAGATAAATATGTATGCAACATAACTGTAGTGAGACAAGCAGAGATGACAGTTACCAAAAACAGTCAGTCATACATTTGTCACCCTTTATCATATTTTGTGACTGAAAATATAATTGGTGTTGAGAGTGGGGAGCTGAAGGAAGGGAGGACAAAAGGTTTTCTTTTTTGTGTGTGTGTTTTGGGTTCTTTGTTTGTTTGGGGTGGTTTTGGTTTGTCTTTTATTTGTTCACATATCTTGATATGACATTTACCTAGTGTACACACTCTAGACACATCAACAGAAACATATGAGACAGTTTTGTCAGACAAATACTGCAAAACATACCATTGCATATCCACTGCATATTGTGTATGGTCTGTGATGATGTATAGTTCTGGAAGCTCACCATTGAGAGGGACTGTTTTGTACCTGTACAGGACTTTCCTGAGAGGACAGAACGTTCACATGGACCCTGTCACCAGGAGAGAGCTGGAGGAGAAACGTCGCACACATCTGGAATACCAGGTACACGTTTGTCATAACTATGTTTGGTTTGGAACAGCTTCAGTAGATTGGATGGGGTTGTGTTGTGTTGTATTGTACTGTATACCACTTTCAGTCACATCGGATGTCTCTTCATGAAATTAGTACTGCTCTCCCCACAGAAAGAGAGTGTGCGCTGCCACAAAAGCGGTCACTTTGGCGTTAATCTCAGATGGATAGTACACCATTAGAGATAAGACGCAAATTCCTTCATGGAAATCAGGTATGTAACCTGATTTCTGGAACACACAGCAACAAACGCTATGGCTAAGTTGTAAGGACCGTTTGACTTCAAGCCCTTGGGTCTATGAAGTTGTGGGTTTGAATCTCATCTGCGGTGTCTGGTGAATTAAGGGTGGGGATGTTTATGATCTATCAGGTCAACTTGTGCAGATCTGCACACATGCATGAGATCATATGTGCATGTTGTTGTTTGTCGTGTTCGACGATGACCTCCAAAACAGCAGAGGAGGCAGCTGCTGTTTCGGAAATTGGGCAGAAATTTGATTATAGTGGAGATGCCTTGCCCACAGTATATCCCCACTCTCTCGGCCAAGTGGGCATACGGACAGTCAGCGTTGGAGATGTTCTCCAAAGGCCAACCAGCCCCCAGGACTGCAGCACATAAGGACTGTGTGAGTCAAGCCTCCTAGTCAGAGAGTCATAGTTGATCACTAAATACTAAGCTGTAAAGTGGAATTCCATGAGCGGGAAAGCCACTGATCATACTACAGCCTCTCACTTTGCTGTTGCCCCCAGCATCTGTGATAAACCCCAGGCGCTGACGGCATGCTAAAGTCCTTCAATTCATGCCAGCAGTCGGTAGGTTACAGAAACATGAACATACCCAGCATACTTCCTGCACACAGAAAAAAAAATGGAGCTGCTGTAAAATCGGTACATGTCGGCTGAGGCCAGCGGGCAGACCTCCAAGAGAGTTCACGAGCACAATAGAGGACCAGGCACTTTGCATCATACCCATTAATTTAAAGGAACATTGCAGAGAGAAGAAAACGCACCACACCACAGACCAGAGTTTCAGATCTACATATAAATGTTGTTTGTTTCTTTGTTTTTGTTTCGATTAAAAAAAAAGAAATTCCTCAGCTAGAGCTCCAAGGTTTACCAATGGTGAGACTTTGCACGTGGGATCGTTTATTTTTCCCCCACCATGAATGTATCCACATTCCAACTTCAGGGATTGACTCACGTACCTTTTCTTCAGGCGGCGATCAAAGCCCAAATGGAAGAGAAGGAGAGGCTGAAGCGGGAAGAGAGGGAGCGGAAGTGGAGAGAGGAGATCGATGGAGAGAAGAAGCTGCAGGCAGAACGAGACGCCCTCCAGAGACAGCTGGAGGCCGAGAACACCCGCAGCAAGCAGAAAGAGGTCAGCTGGGGCCTCTCCTGAAGGGGAGGAGGAGGAGGGAAGGGGGGATGGGGGGGGGGGGGGGGGGAAGGTGAGGGAGAGGTGGGGGGGAGGGGGGGGTAGGGGGGAAGGGGTAGAGGTGGGTGAGGGAAATGACTATTTTAAGCTGCTGTTGATTGAGATCTTAAACCTTACAATGATTTTCTTGATGTTCTTGTCAAGATGGAAGACTTCGGGATTCGTAAGATGCTACCTTTGATAGGAGTGTAAAACAGTAGTGATGATTTAAAGAGAAGAATAACTGTGAGGGATTAAAGGTTTCCGTTTTATTTTTCTTCTCCTTGGCTCTTGAGTTGTGTATGTATGTATGTGTGTGTGTGTGTGTTACAGTTCATGTGTGTGTGTGTGTGACAGTTCATGTGTATGTGTGTGTAAAAGTTTGTGTGTGTGTTCGAAAGTCAAGTCAAGTTTTTATTTCCAGATGGTATATTGAATAAGCAATGCATTTGCTTTTTTTCATCAAGCCATCTATCTATCTAAGAACAAATTAATGATAATACTGAAATACTAAATAATAATAAGAATAATAATAATAATAATAAATGGAATTTATATAGCGCTGTATCTTGCACAGACAAATTGCAACCTTTTCCAATAAATTGTACCAGTAAAAAGAGGAAAACCACTAAAAATGATACACTGGAAAATAAAAAGTACACACACATACATACACACCCACACATATACACACGCACACACACACACTCATACACACATGCCCGCGTGCGTGCACGTGCACACATGCACACACTTAGGTAAAGAATGTTTTAAGACTGTAAAAAAAAAAAAATCATAAAACATCAAACGTTACAAACATTAAAGTGTGTGTGTGCGTGCATGTGCACGTATGCATGAATGTATGTGTGTGTGTGTACCCTGAAATTGCCCTTCATAGGATTTTTGTAGGGTTTTTTTACTTTGTCTCACCCGTCTGTGACTTGATTTTTAAAAAATATTGACTCCCTGTATTTCCTGTGACTCACCTGTGTGTTTGCTGTGACTCAACTGTTTCCTGTGACTCACCTGTATTTCCTGTGACTCACCTTTGTATTTCCTGTAACTCAACTGTTTCCTGTGACTCAACTGTATTTCCTGTGACTCACCTGTGTGTTTCCTGTGACTCAACTGTGTTTCCTGTGACTCAACTGTGTATTTCCTGTGACTCACCTGTGTATTTTCTGTGACTCAACTGTGTATCCTGTGACTCACCTGTGTATTTCCTGTGTCTCACCTGTATTTCCTGTGACTCACCTGTGTATTTCCTGTGACTTAACTGTATTTCCTGTGACTCACCTGTGTATTTCCCTGTGACTCACCTGTGTATTTCCTGTGACTCACCTGTGTATTTCCTGTGACTCACCTGTGTATTCCCTGTGACTCAACTGTGTATTTCCTGTGACTCACCTGTGTATTTCCTGTGACTCACCTGTGTAGTTCCTGTGACTCACCTGTGTGTTTCCTGTGACTCACCTGTGCGTTTCCTGTGACTCACCTGTGTGTTTCCTGTGGCCCCACTCGCATCAGGAAGCCCGTCAGCGGCAGGTGGAGCAGGTGAAGAGCATGATGGATGCGGAGCAGGAGAGAGCGCAGGAGCAGCGGATGATGAAGCGCCTGACCACCCTGCAGCAGGCTGGCCACGATGTCTCCGGCCTTCGCGCTCACTACGAAGGTCAGACGCCGCCGCTTGTGTATCTCCCGCTATCTTCGCTAGATGTTGCATGTGTGCGTGTGTGACACTATGTTATGTAGTACTGATGTTTGTGCATGCCTAAATCCGCCTTGAAAAGGGTGAAGTAGTCTGTATGCATGAAGTTTCCAAAAATCGGAAGAGTGTAACTTTATACTGGTTTCTGTTCTGTTCTGTTGTTGTTGTTGTTGCTGCTGCTTTACTTTTGGACATAAGTATATTATGTAACCAAGGAAAGGCTGTTTTTGTTGCAGTCGTACTATTTTGGTGTGACTGTGCTTTTTTTTCCTCTGTATTCTGTTTGTTTATTTATTTTGAATCAATGGTGTTTTTGTTTGGGTGATCTTTATGAAGATTTATTTTCACATATGCCTGTGCATGAAATTTTCTGAGTTCCAGATTGTGTATTTATAAGCACTGGCTGCTTTTATTTTCTCTTGCTTTAAATTCATCTGAACCGTTTATATATAACTGGCCATGAAGTCACCATGCTATTTTGATTGCTGTCTGATATTTTCCTAACAAATATTCTGTTATTAAAAGTCTGTTTGAGGTTTTTATTTCATTTTAATCTGTTCTATTTCATTTCATGTTGTGTTATTGTATTTATTTCATTTTTAAACATTTTATTCATATTGTATTTTGTTTTTTCAATTCTTATTATTTTTTCTTGCTTGTTTTAAAAATTCCAGTGTGTCTGTTCTTTCCTTACCGTTGTTGTCTAATTGCAATATTTCATTTCATTCTGAGTTCCTGGTGTATCGTAGGTGTGTATCAGTTCTGTAGCTGCAAGCAGTCTTGTACCATTCATTGCAGCTAGAATGACTGTGTGAGTAGAAAAAAAGCCAGATGTGTCATGGTTTGCATGAAGCCTGTACTGTCTATGTTGAGTGTGAATGATTATTTTGGCTGACGAAACATATTATTGTCACACACTCTACAGAGCCAAGTAACCAAGTTGCCAGAATTCCAACCACAGCCTATTCTGACCCCACAGGTATTGCATGATCCTTGCAAAATGGATGGTTTCATTTGACGTTCAGAACTAACCCTTGTTTTTTGTCGTTGTTGCTGTTGTTGTTTTTTCCCCCCTTCCCCCATTGTATTGTGCCTCTGACAAATTTGCTTCAGCACTTTCCCTTTGAGAATGTTTGATGCAGTTTTCTTGCTGACATGCTTTGCTTTTTAAAAAAAAAGAAGCTTTGTGACAAGTTTTTTTTGCAATTTTGTGTGTGTGTTTTTGCTGGAATTATTTGTGGTTTGTGTATATAAGGAGGTTTCTTTTTTTGTGCATCTCACTGTGTGATTGTTAATGGTGTTTATGTTTGTGTATGTGTGTGTAAGTGCGTGCATGTGCGTGTTTTTATGTGTGTGTGTGTGCGTGCGCATATGTGTGGGTATGTGTGTGTGTGTGCTTCCAACCTCAGCCCCTCTTTTGTTCTGCATTCTTGTAAAATATTTGTGTGAGCCTAAGAAAAGACATCAAACCAAAGAAAAAAAGAAAGAAAATAAAAAAGAAACTTATTTTAGACAAGTATTGCTTAGAAAGAAAACATACATCTACTACAAAGGACTGAACACATTTTTTTCCATGCTTGGACCTTGATAAATGATGGACAGAGAAGTCTAACCTTTCCCCTAGCAAATTTAGGCCGTTGCAACTTGTAATGCCCATTTACCCAGCATATATGTAGACAAACAATACATAAGATTATGCGGTAAACTTTCATTTTGGTTTTGTAGTGTATGACATTTCGCTTTTTAATTCTGGGTATTCCGAGAGCAGTAACAATGTTAAAAAAGAAATATTAAAATCCCAATAAGAAAATATTGATAAGATTATTTATAAGTTTAATGTTCTTAAGAACATAGGTTTAACCTGTAAAGGTACACTGATTCATCGTATGATTTTTGTTGTTATTTTTTTTAAGGTGCATCATTTAAAAATTGTCTAAACATTAAGTTTTTTAGTCGTGACATTATATGTCTTAATAATTGTTCCAGATCTTTTCCTTTTATTGCAAATAGATAGTTGGTTTTTTTATATAATGATAAGTTATTGAAAACATGTAAGCATGATATGAAAATACATTTGGCTTTAAACGATGAACATTTTGAGATTTTGTGCGAGTGAGTGTGTGTGTGTGTGTGCGCGAGTGCTGCATACTTGTGTTTGCATGCTGTATACAATAAAACTTAAATAAAAATGAAGCTACACAGAAACGAGTTTCATACAGTACCTAGTGTCGCTGAGAAATAGTGCTGGTAGTATAAGAAACCACGCAACATCGCTTACGCAATTTTTTGTTTGTTTTATTTTTGCCCTCTGCCAAAGCTCTGAGGCTCACTGATGGTGAAATTTTGTGTATGCAGTCGTTTTTACCCACCATTTAGATAGCCACATTCTGACTTCAGGGATGATGTCTTAACACGACACATGTGTGCCCGCTTTTTTTTTTTTTTTTTTTTTTTGAAATTGTCATCCATTCCTACTTGCATGAAATGGCCTACTCTTTCAAGAGGCAGACAAGTTTTTAACATGTACACAAGATGTTCTGCCTGCATTCTCATATGGGGCTTTGGTGTAGTCTCATCTGAAGGACTTTGGACTTATGGAGAAGTAGAGTCAGTACTGATGTAAACCCCAGGGTGAACATTTCCCTAAAAACTTACTCATGTTAAACCATCTTGCATTTTTTTACACCTACTTACTACTGCTTGCGGAGAGGTGAGGGCTTTGCCAGGCCCAACATGCCCACTACCTGGAACAGGTAGTGCAGTGACACTGTGACTCCTCGGGAAGTTATGGGTGAAGTCGTTTAACTTCTGGTGAGTTGCAAGTTGTTTCCATGTGTTCTTATCTCTCTGACCCGTGCTGCCTGTAGCCAAGCCTCTTGTGATTAGTTAGATAGGCATCCCCCAGTCTCGGAAGACTATGGATTTACGCTCTAGATGTTTATGCTGGTATAGTATCGGGTGTGGCTGGCCAGTCCGACAAGGGAGTGAAGTCCCTATGGCAGAGGGCACAGATGAAGATTGGCGCTGGTCTGTCTGGGGATTAAGGCCTGGACATTGTCATTAAAAAGCACTCGTTTCAGCATTGCTGAAGACACAGTCACAGTTGGAAGTACTCACTTGGAATAAGTGTGATAGTAAACTCTCGTCATATTTCCTTTTTTCTTTCTTTCTTTTTTTTGTTTGGTTTTAGAGGTGTGAAAGTAAAACTACGAAGAGGTGGATTTTTTTTTTCAGGGAGACTATTCTTTTTGCAAAAAGAATAAATCTTTAAAAAAAAAAATTTTTACAAAAACAAACCCCAAACAGTGTTTCACGTGTGTCTCTTCACCTCCACAGCTATCACCCCCAGACTTCACCAGAGTTCGCTGGACCCTGCCTCTGTGCCAGGCCTCATCCCCTCTCCCCGAGACAGCGTGGGCAACCCACCTCGCCCCGTGCCCACCACCTACAGGGCCTCTGAGGGCCCTCCCAGCCTGCGCGCCAGCCAGGATTTGTACTCTCAGGGCTTCGTGACCAACGAGCCCTATGTGGAAAACCGCGTGCTGACTCCCTCCCGCTTCCGCCAGTCTAGCCAGTTCTATCCCCAGCGAGAATTTGCCACTCAGACTGGTGAGTTTGCTTGGGGTTGGTTGGTTGTGTGTTTGTTTTTTAAGCTTGTGATGAGGGGGGTGGGGGGGATGGAGGGGGGGGGGGGTAGAGGGGGATGGCTTGTGTTAAGTGGGTTTGGGTTTTGTTTTTGTTGGTGGTGGGGTCAAGTTAAGTCCAATTTTTTAAAATTTCCAGATGGTGCATTGAATAAGCAATGCATTGTTTCATTTTTCATCAAGCCATCTGTGTGTGTTTGTGTTTTGGATTGTTTGTTTGTTTGTTGATTGGTTGGTTTTTGTTGTTTGGTTTGTTTGTTTGTTTTGGGGGGGTTTGGGGGTGTGTGGGTTTTTTTTGGGGGGTGCATTTCTACACCAGTTTAAACAAATGTCTGTTCAGAAACAAAACTCATTGTACACAAATAATGTATTCAGAGCAACAACAGCCTCTTAGTTTAGAGTGTGTTTCACCAATGTTTATGTCTGTTTGGTGTTTGGAGCTTAGCAAATGTGTAGGAGTTGAAAACATAAATAGAAAATGGAGCATTAAACAGGGCAGTGGGAAGACGGAGGAATGGAAACAAAAACAGAGGGCGGTTTGTACCTTGGCAAAGAGTGCAGTTGATGTATGGTGTGCTGAATTGAAAAGGAGAGACGTCAGCAAAACGTTTGCTCCTGTTCTTAGCAGAGAAATAAGGATTGAAAGCCACTGTACTCATAAGAAAAAATATTTGTTACTTGGTTACAGATTTGAAGATTAAAGTTATACACTGATGTCATCTTTGCCACAACAAAAAGTTCTGGGTTTTTTGGTTGTTGTTTTTTTTAAAAATGCTAACAATTTTAGTTTCTCTTCTTCTTTGCTTTATGAACCATTGCTAAACTATTACCAGTCTTCTAATGTGGATCTGGCTTTTTTCAGGCATTTTGCTTGATTTGGGGGTGGGGGGAGGTTATTTTTATCTTGTAAGCCAGCCAACATTGTTCCTATGCAGCATGCACCAACTTCTCTATATACACAGCCAAATGCTGGCTTGTTCTGTCACACTCTCAGAGGACACAAACCCCAGAGAATGCAGTCCACAGAGAATTAGAATTTTTAGACACTAAGACAGCCACAAGGCCACCAAACCCAAGAGACCCAGCACTGCCACTGGATCACTGACTGGTGCCTCTTTTGAGCTGTCATACGCTCATTCCCACCACTAGACACTTTGGCAACGATTTGATAGCAGGGCTCTGGGTATGTAATATGAAGGTGACAGTCAAGTCAAGGCTTTGTCATTTTAACTAATTCAAGAAGGAAGGTGGCAGGACAGTTAATACCTTTACCTGCCTAACAAGTAAAACCGTGAGGTTCTGTGTTCGATTCCAGCTTTGCCCTTTCTTCCCAGTTTGACGAGAAAATTGAACTGAATGTCAAAGTCCTTCAAATGCATGCAGAACATCTTGTGCACAAGTTAAAAACCCGTTCCGCCTTTCAGAAGAGTAGGCCACTTTATATTGGGAGGAACAGATTACAACATTTTACAGATGCGTGCACACAGGGGTTGGGGAGTTGGGGGGGGGGGGAGAACGGTAGCATATGCAAAAATCTCATTTTGGGTAAACCTCGGAGCTTTAGCCAAGGAACAATGCCCCCTACCCCCCCCCCCCCCCCCCCCCCCCCCCAAAAAAAAAATCAACTTATCAGCATTTCTGTCTTGATTTTATGTGTGCTTTCAGATGGGCTGGAGCTTGCTGACAGACTGACGAGGGAGATGAGTGAAGTGGAAATCGAGTTACGAAACCTCCTGCCAAAGCACTCTACTACCACCACCAGAGAGACCAAAAAGAGTCAAGTGAAGAGTGCAGAGAGGAAGAAGCCTGTGGAGAATGCCAAAGGAAAACCCCCACCTTCCAAGCAGAACAGGCAGAAAGGTCCAAAGCAGCAGCAGCAGCAGCAGCAGCAGCAGCCAGCAGCAGCAGCAGCAGAAAGGTAAAGTGTTTTGTAGAGGAGAAATAAAGATTTTTTTATTGTGTGTTGCAGCGCAGGGTCTGGAAGTGAATTGTAGAATGGATAGGGTGAAGTGTTTTGATATACTGTTGGGTTGGGGGTTTTTTGTTTAAAAAAAAAGAAGATTATCTGTGTATACATGCTTGTAGAATGCGCAGTTGAGTTGCTTGCATTCTTGTCATTTTTGCTTGTCATGTACACATGCATTCATACACTCACAAATGCATACAGTCATATATATATATGTATATATATATGTATATATATAAAATATAAAATATAAATATATATATATACATATATATATGGGTAATAGATAGGTGATAGATAGATAGATAGATAGATAGATAGGATAGATAGATAGATAGATAGATAGATATGCACACTCGGTCATGTGCATGAATTTACTGTTGTGTACGCATGCGCATACATTGTCCTCATAAAGAGCACTTAAAGATCTTTCGTTTTAAACACAATGATTGGGTGGGGGGGGGGGGGGGGGGGGGGGGGGGATAGCATAGTGGATGGAGCATTACGCTTGCTGTTTAATGCCCCTGGTTCAAGCCACCTCTGAGACATCCGTTCAATGGGATTTTTTTCACTAGAGTTAACATCAGTACTGACTCCACTCCCCTGAAAGTCCCCTTAAGATGAGACTAAACTGAGGCCTCATGTGTAAATGCCCGCAGAGCTTCTTACACGTACGTTGAAACCTGTTCTGCTATTTAAGAGTAGGTGATTTGTGCTTGTGAGAATGGATGACAGAAATAAAAAATGCATGCACTCTGATATCGTGTGTAGACATCTTTCCCAAAGTTGGCAGACAACTACCTGAATGACAGGTAATAATGGTTGCATATGCAAAAATCTGACCCTGGAGCTCTAGGCGAGGAGCAAATACAAACCATTATGAATGTTTAGCACCACTTCATCAATTGTTTTGTTTTGTTTTTACTGCCATTTTTGCTTATTTTTATTTTTATATGCTTGCCTTGTAGTCTGTTTGCTTTTTCATCTCTTGAATTCTGGCACATTAATCAGGACTTAGGAAAGAGCAGTGTCACAATGCTTCTTAAAATTGCTTTCTTGACTTTGATTTTCAAAACCAAAACAAAAAACTATTTGTTGATAAGATTACTCACCACAGGCACAAAAGTATAATAGGGAAACCAAAATCGAGGTCACTTTGAGACCAGAGCAACCAGGGTCACTGAATCAGAGATAATTTTCCTATATTGCATGACAATTTTATTTATTTTATTCATTTATTTTATTCTTTTATATCGAGGATAATGGAATAAGCACTTATGTGCTCTTTTACATCTAGTTCCCATGTGTATGCGGTTTTGTAAGTTGTCATCTGTTCCCACCGGCACACAATGGCCTACTCTTATGAAAAGCGGAACAGGATTTTAACATGTGCGCAAGATGTTCTGCGTGCGTTCGCACACGGGACCTCAGTTTATAGTCTCATCCGAAGGACTTTTGGGGAGAGTGGAGTCTGCACTGATGTTAACTCCAGGGGGAAGTATCCCCTTGAACAGGAATCAAACCCGGGTTGTCAAATTGCGAGCGTAATGTTCTAACCACTAGGCTATCCCGTCCTGATCAGTTAGGATGAGGATGATGTAATGCTGCTGTTATGGAAGTGCATGTGCTTTGAGACTACGTGACAGGGTTACTCACAAAATCTCTTCCAAAACATGCATAAAGCTGGACTGTACGGTCCTAGTTTTCCCAATGAACCCAAAGCACCAATGAAGTACTTGGGGAAGGGTTGGTATCAAGTACAATTGATATATATTCCCATGTTTAGACAAATCTGTGCGTGAATTTTTTTCTTTTTCTGTTGTTCTATTTCTTCTGGGGATTTTTTGGTTCTTCATTCCCTTTCTGTCTTACTTTCCTTATGGTTTCATTCATCTGTACTTTTCTTTTTAAGGAAACTTCCATAGGGAGCTGAAACTTGAGATAGGTGGAGATGGATTATTGTGACATTTTATTTTGGAGTGTTGGGTATGTTTTGGAGTGTTTGGTATGTTTTGGTGGGGTTTTTTGCCACATGTGCTTTTAAACAATTTTTTTAATAGTGTTTCGGTTTGTTCTTTGGGCCCCTTGTGGTACATGAGATCACATAAGCTCACATCTTAGTTCATCATGCTTCATTATGACACTTTCAGTTTTATCAACTAACTGTCCGTTGACTGCTTAGTGATTCGTCTTTGGTTTAGACATCTTGGTATCTCTGTTGTTAGCAGATGGTTTGTCATGACATAGTGTCGGCTCTAAACTAGGCCGTAGGGTCAGCTGGGTTATATAAAAAGCATGACAGACGCTATAGCCAAGCAGTTAAGGCCATTCGACTTCAATCCCATGGGTCCATGAAGTCGTGGCTTTAAATTTCAGCGGCATCTGATGAATTTAAGGGTGGGTGGTTTTACGATCTCCCAGGGAAACTTCAAAGTCCAGACCTGCCAGTGCCTTAATTCCCTTTGTGTGTATACACATACAGAAGGATCAGCTATGCATAATAGGGATCCCGTAATTCATGTCAGCATTTGATGGATTATTGAAATACGAGCATACTCAGTATACCTCCCCGAAGTGGAAATATATCTACCTTCATGGTGGGCAAAAACAATCATATATAAAAAATCTCACCTTTGGGGAACCTCAGAGCTCTAACTGAGGAGCAAAATTTTTTTTAAAAGCCTGACTGATATTTTGCTACATAATGAAGAAAAAGAAGATGGTATTGCTTGATTTGACTGCTAGGGCCTCCTTCTTCTCCTTCTTCTTGTTTGATCAGGCAAGCCAACAAACACGTGGAACTATCAGAACCCCAAACAAAAGGCCCCCGTGAAGCAGTCAGAGAAAGACATCTTCTATGAGCAGAAGCGGCACGAGAGCGAGGAGCGTCGCGCCAAGCGGGAGCGCCAGCTGCAGTACCTGGTGGAACTGAACAAACAGGTAATCCCCACAGAGAAGCAGGGCCGCACTGCCCACCACGAGTTTCTGAACGGTGACTCGGACTTTGTGGATGGAGGTCATGTGCCGAGGGGTAGTCACAGGCAGGGTCAGGGACATGTGGTCAATGGGGAGACCTCGCATCGCTCCCGTTCCCCTCCAGTCAACCGTAACGGGAAATACCGACCCAGCAACCGAAGTCGGTCTCCTCCGATCCCAGCTGTGAAGCGCAAGGCTGGACACAGCTCGGCTAATGACCACGAAAGGGACTATGACTCTGAGGCGCACCAGCACTACCGCCCCAGCAAAGGCTTCTCACCGGCCTTGGATGACCGAGGCAACATTCAGGTCCCTACCAAAGACAGCGACTTTATCCCGTTCACTCGCACCAACGACATCCTGGACCCCTCCAGGGCTGAAGACCCGTTGCACCTGTCACGAGAACAGACGCGGATTCGGGAAGCGCGGCAGCACTATCATGAGAACCTGCGGCCAGCGGATTACGGGAACCAGCTGGACATGTATAGGGATGTGGAGCGACAGCCGGCAGCGAGGACGAAGGTGAGGACAGAGTTCCCTGACTGTGGTGTGCCTGGCCCCGATACTGTCTGTGTGTCACAGCTGCATGCGTCAGTGTTGTCTGAGGTCTCCTCCTCACCTTCACTCCCTCTTGTCCTAGTTGACTCGTTCTGAACTTGGGCAATCATTTTCAGATAGCATAAATTGGCAAGGTTGGAAGTGTTGGTGTGTTTATCTATAGTTGTTTCCCTTTGCTGCTGTGTCCAGTTTATGTTCGCTAACAGTTTTTGGCCAAGAAGATTTTAGTAAAGGGGTGGGGGGGAGAAAGTTGGGTAACAGTCAACAGCAGAACTCTGAAATTTGGGTTATGGTGAATAAGTCTCTTTTTTTTAAACGTCTATTATTCAAGTCATGCATGTTATTGCTGATTAGAACTCCACACTAGTATGTTACTGGGTATATTGGAAAATTCTATCTACATACTGAGATTTAAAATCCTATCATGATGATGATCATGGATACTTTCAGGAGGTCAGAAACATGGTAGCAAAAACTGTCAGGGGGCATTGAAGTTATTTAATTTTCAGACCAGTAATAAAAGCCTGAGAAAAAGTATTTTGAAAAATTTAACAAAACCAAAATATATTTTAAAAGTCCCACACAAAAAAGAAAAAATGTTCTCTTTATCTCTCTTGTAACAAGCAAGTATGTTAAATCCAAATCATTGTCCATCTAACAAAATGAGCTCACAGATTTTCTGCAGGACGCATATGGAAACATATCCAGTAGGTAAGGCAAGTCAGAAGTGCCTGCAGTTTTGCATTCCACACAGTTTGACGTGGTCAGTTAAGGCGACTTCACTTCAAAGCTCATGGCTTATAGCAGATTTGATCCGAAGATTCTTGCAAATTTTTTTTAAAAAGTCATTTTGGAAGAAAGGAGATGGATAGTGCTTTCCAAGCCTGTGTTTCCATTCAGTCTGCATTGATAAAGTGTGACTTGGCATTGACTGTGAAGAGAGCTTGCATCCACAACAGTTATCCACAGTGTAGATGCTTTTTCTGTCCCTCCACCCTTCCCCATCTTTTTGTCTATTCATGTGCATGCATGCTTGTGTGTGTGTGTGTGTGTGTGTGAGCGACCTGTAGATCAAGGGGGTTTTATTCTCAGAACACTGATAAACTTTTCTTTCTCTCAGAGGTAGTCTCCAAAATTAGTACCGAGGTAGTGCTTTAAAATAGAACCTTGTGTTCATTAAAAAGGAAAAAGGTCACAAACATGTTTACCAGCAGAGGTGAAACAGAAAAAAAAAAATCTTACAGTTGTGCTTTTTTGAAGTGTGTGTATTTTAAAATTTTCTTTTGATATGTGATGATTCATTGCATGTTTCTGCAGGTGTGTGTGTGTGTTTGTTTTAACGTCTATCCACTAAAAAGTGGTATTAGATGATTCATTGCGTGTTACTCTGTGTGTGTGTGTGTGTGTATGTGCGTGTGTGTGTGTGTGTGTGGGTTGTGTTGGGTGTGTGCGCGTGTGAGTGTGTGTGTGTACATATGTGCTCTGTAGAAACAAAAAAAAAGAGGGAGGATTATTTCTTTAACAGAGTAAACAAATTTTTAAAAGCTAGCTTATGGTGAGTACAACAAATATGAATCTGAACACAATTGAAAATTGGCATTTTCAGGATGGAAAACCACTGAAGAGTATTTTGAGCGGGTAGGCAGGTATGGTATCATGTGGAGTTGTTGTTTTTTTCCTTTTCTTTTTGACAGTGTTGATAGCACTAGCACTAAAGGCTTTTGTAGAATCTGCACTTTACAAATTTTTTATCATTTGGGGTTTTTAAAGTTATTATTAGTTGTGGTGGTGATAGTAGTCATGGTAGAAGAAGTGGTAAAAGTAATAGATGTAGTGGAGTAGGCGTCTTTTGTCTCAGGAGACAATGACTGCGCCTTCTTTGGTCACTTCAGATTTGCTTGGAGTAACGTTTGGAGTAGCTCAGCAGTACTAGTAATAGAAGTAGCGACAGCTGTTGATTTTTGTTTTAATTCTTTTAGTTTGAGGACGATGGATATGCACTCCTATGTTTTTTTACATCCAATCCCCATGTGCTTGCAGTTTTGTCATCTGTTCCCACCGGCATACTATGGCCTACTCTTCTGCAAGGTGGAACAGGTCTTAGTGGGCGTGCAAGATTTCTGCATGTGTTTGCATACAGGACCTCGGTTTATAGTCTCATCTGAGGTTGAGGTGGTATTAGCAGTATACCATCAAAATGTAAAAAGAACATCAGTCATCAAGCAAAAGATTCTTTTTTCTCAACAAGAGACTGTAGTTTCCTACTGAGAGGTTTGACATAAGGACTGCAGGAAACTAGTTGTGATTCTTCTCAATAAAAGAGACGTAGATGTTTTCTCATCCTGATTTGTGTATGCATGAGCGAGTGTGTTCTTTCTTCAGTTTAACATCTTTCCACTGCTCGTGATATTAGACAATGAGAAAAGAGGGGAGATAGAGTGTGTGTGTGTGTGTGTGTATGTGTGTGTGTGTATGTGTGTGTGTGTATGTGTGTGTGTGTGTAAAAAAGATATTTTTAAAAATGTATTAAATTTTAAACTCTTTTATTTCAAGGATAATGAAATAAGTACTCATGCGCTTTCTTTTTTTTTAACATCTAGTCCCCATATCATAATTCATATGCATTTCATGCGTCTGGTCAATTTTGTCATCCACTCCCACACAATGGCCTACTCTTCTGAAAGGCGTAACTGTTTCAATGTGTGGGCAAGTTCTGTGTGCGTTCGCACATGAGACTTTGGTTTATAGTCTCATCCAAAGGGCTTTTTTGGGAGTGGAGTCGGCACCGATGTTAACTCCTGGGGAAAATGGGCATCTCAGTGGTGGCTTGAACTTGGATTCAAACTCAGGCCATCAGATCACGTGCGCAACGCTCTTACCACCAGACTATCCTATCCCACCTTTAAAAATGTGAGTGTGCTTATAGTTCGGGGTGGGATTAGGGGAATAATTTTACTTTACTTCGTTTTTGTCAATCAAAAGTATATCTTTCCAACACTATACTTCATCAAAGATTTAACAGTCATTGATTTGGCCTCTGCATAACTGACTTTCACACAATCCTTTATGACGCCATTCAACTGTTTTTCCTTGATCTTCCGTATCCTGATGGGGGGGCAAAAAGATTGAAATGACTGAACCATGGAATGGTGTGTGCAGGACCCCATTTTAAACCCTGGGCTTGTTAAGGACCATCCCACCGCACGTCAAGACCAGATCCTTCAGCAGCTGTCCTCCCTTAAACAGGTAACGGCAGTGTGAAGGAAGTAGCAGCAGAATTTTTCCCGTCAGAAAAGGTTGTTTTTTGTGTTGTGGTTTGTTTTCTTGAAAATCCTATATTCACTGTGACAAGAGGGTTGGCTTGGTTTGGTTTTAGTTTTATGATTACATTCAATTTATGTCTATTGTGTAGACAACATCCACTTTTCTTTTTGATGATTGGTTTATTAGAATGCTTCTTCTTTTGTTAAACTGGGTTGTTGGCTGATCGACTGCATAATCTTTTGTGTGTGTTTTTTTTTTTCTTTCAACAGAGCCTGATCCAACGGCAACGGGAGATTGAAACCTGCATGTCACCAAGTGAGCTGGATAAGTGAAGCAACAACAGAACGTTGGAGTGTCTGAATGTGTGTGTGTGTGTATGCATGTTTAGGAGTGTATGTTTATGTGTGTATGTGTGCTTGTGTATGTACGCCTCTCATGGTAGATCATTTATTGTGTGTGTGGTTTGTAAGTCTCCTAAGTTTTTCTGTGATTTTATTCATTTTAATGTGATACTGCTCTTATTCCTAATTTGTCCTTTCTCATTTTTTTCATTGTAAATCTGTTTTTCCTTTTATTGTTTTTGTACCGTTTCTCTATAGATATATATATTTATTTCTCCTCATATTGTTCATGTATGTTTTCTTAAAAGTTTTGTGTATCCCTGATAACTTTTACTCTATTAACAGAGTACTTCAGAATTGGTATCATTTTTGTACAGTATTCTTAAATGCTTTCATAATCAAGTATTCACCATTAAGTGTATGTTATGGCCAGAAAAAATGAAACAAAGTGAGAGGTATAAAGATGTTTGTCAGACTCAAAATCATGCATTTTTATGAACTATCACAAATTTGTGATGAATACTTCTCAACAACAACAAGCACAAAACAAACAACAAAAATATAATAGATCACTGGCTGCATTTTTATTTTGATAATTACTCTGCATACTTTATTACAAGAAAGAAATGTCTGATTTCTGATCAATACACTTAAGATTACTAAGATATTAAAAAATAAAATCATACTGCAAAATTGTATTTGATGTCATTGGTTGACATGCTTTTTGTTGTTGCTTGTATATTTTTTAAATTGAAATTTCAGACACTAAAGTTTGATATTTTTGTATGAAACACATGTGCTGTTTATATGTACAATCCCAAAAGTGCGTAATGTGTACTTTTCATATTAATCACTGCAACCTAAAACTGCTGTACTTCACCAGTTGTGAACACAAAGTTTCTTTTGTTGATATTTGTTTAACTACAAATTGTCAGTATATGTTTATTGTACTTACACATTTTAACCAGTTTGTGAGATATGTTGACTGTACATTTATGTACATATATATTTTTTACTTGCTTGGTTATGAATGAGAAGGTAGTTGAGAGTGACTGAGTGCCATTGTCTCACAACGAAAAGAATAAATTGCCATTATTTGTGAAATGGAAAAAGCTAAAAATGCTTGATGATTTTTACTCACCCCCTTCCTCAATTTGATATTTATTGAATGATTGAATGGAAGAGTATTTGGTCATTTTAAGTGTGTGTGTGTGTGTGCGTGCATGCATGTATGTATAAGCATGTATACATGCTCTCGGGTAGATGTGTGGAAAAAATGAGGAAAGGTCTGTGAGTAGTTTCATGCTCTTTTCATGATCATACATGTTTGTATTCATGTAAATGGTTAAGAGTTTTTGAACTGTAAACCAAGCCCTGAAAACAATTTCTACCCAAGTTTTGTTTTGTTTTGTTTTTAAAAACAGCAAAGGCATAGTATAACTCAACATTTATTGTGAATCAGAATGATAGCAGTAACTATGTAAAACACTGTAAAAACTTTGCCAGTCATGAGAAATAAAAGATAGTAACAGTGCTGTTGTAAACTACTATAAATTCTGTTAAAAGTATCTCACTATCTTACTGTGCTTTTTTTTTCTTCTCTCATTACTTTTATGTCACATGTCCCTACTTTAAGTGTATACTGAAAAAGCTGCATAGGAGATATTTTGAATGCATACCTCTTTGATAATTTATCAAGAAGTTTGGTCAGTTAGAAAACTTAAACAAGTGAGAGAACTGTCAGCTTCGGTCACTTTCTGAATTATAACAGCTGTAAAAACTCAAGGGACGTGACCAATAAAGGCCCCTAAAGGATATGGTCTTTTCCATTGATGTAGATCTCGTCATTCACTGGGAACCGTAATCAGTCATACTCTATCGCAGTGAAAAAACTGGCACCATAGTGTTTTAAGGTCTGCTTCATTGGGTACCTGTACTTTCGATTTCGATGGCCAAATTTGTTTCTTTTTGGTGAGACAGGTACACAGCGGGAGTAAAGAGAACAAAGTAAAACATGAAGGGGAAAATATGATTCTCTTAATTTCATTGAACGCATACACACGGGGACTGGATGTAAAAGAGCACATGAGTGCTTATTCCATTGTCCTCGAAATAAATGAATAAAAGAAAAAAATTGATATTGTGTAAACCTCTAAAACTGGCACAGTTCAGGTCTGCATGTTACCTGATGTTACTATCTTGGGAATGTGTGTCTCAGATTCTCATTGGAACAATTTTAGGGACACTTCACAGTTCATTTCAAATGATTGTCACCACAGTATAAAAAGACAAGCTTGGGAGCAAGAAACTTACAATCAGTTTTTCTATTCCATGCTTCGTAACAGGCTGCAGTATACAGATTTCCAACAAATTCAGAGAAATTTTCAACATACACAAAAAACCCCCAAAAATTTACTAAAAAAAACCACCCAACCCCAAAACCCCCAGAAATATACCCAAAAAGGCATTATGATCTGTAAGATTCACCCTTTCAGTGTCAGGGGAAAATGTAAAGAAGTGCTACCCAAGTGCCAGGGAATTTTGATGATAGTAATAATAGTCATTTAAAAAAACAAGTCTTTGGGGTTTAAATCTTGAGCGATGACTGCAGCAGTTACACCAGAGAAACACAATGGTGTTTTTTGTTGGGTTTTTTGTCGGGGAGGATGTTTGTGGGAGTTTTTTTGGGGTGGTGGGGGGTGGTTGTTTTTTAAGGAAAATGAAAGAAGAATCTGAATCTGTGCTTATTTTTCAACTAGTTTGATTGTAAAGGATTAATCTGGCATTTAACAGTGGAATAACTGCGGGACATCAGTGGACAGTCTTATGGCACTAGGGAAGCACTTTATGAAGGACATCAGCTGATGGCCCCTAGTGTCTGAAAGGGTAAAGGCCTCTCCTGTTTCTGGAATACAGGAGCTATCAAGATTGCTAGAGGGTGGTTAAAGGCAGTTGAAATTCTTGTTAAAAGTGGTCCATATATTCCAAAGGCAAAGAGTTCTGTCAGGTTACTCTTTAGCATCATTGATTCATATGCCTGTGACATGCATGCTTGTTACATGCACACTTGAATATATTGCATAAGCACACACAAGACACCAAACACTTAAAAAGATTTCCCCCCCTCCATTTTGAGAGAAGGGCTTGCAAGGTTAGAGCAATGTATGTGTATCAAATGTATAAACTTGTGTGCAGCATATCACAATTCAATTTATAAATGAGTATAGATATTTTAGATAATTGAAATAAGTACATATTCATATTTGTTTATTCACAATCAGCTTGTTCAAAAAACACTTTCCCACCCCATAAAGAAAGAGAACATCTAAAAGCTGAAGGATGATTTTGATAAAATCAATACGTTTTCAAATCAAACGCGACTAGGCAAGTCAGCAAAGGAGGCCAAAGTGTTTAGCATATTACTCAACTGTTTTCATGTTTTGGTTTGTTTGTTTGTTCAGCCTGTTACTTTATTGGTTTTATTCAAATAATGGAGCTGAATGCTTTGGCAGCCAGTGTTCTTGTTTGTTGTCAGTACTTAAGTGACATTGTATTTACTGTGATATTGTTTCGACCTCTCTTCTCTGACACCACTTTTGAATTACTCCAAAATTAAGAAATAGTCATCTTTGATCATTGATTTATTCCACTCTGTATTTCAGTCATTTAAATGAAGTTTATTTGAGTATGTGTATGTTTATTTAAATTTCTAAATTGTTCATTAAAAATGTTTTAACCCACTGTTTACTTATTTGAATTATTTACCGACGTTTATGTAGATGTGCGTCCATTTATTTACCAGTTCAAATTATGAATCAGTTGTGTGTTTATGACAGTAACTCATTACACCACAACATCAGCATTATCTTTGTAACCACATCACATATAGTGCAACAAATTCTCTGAAATTGGTAGAATTAGATTGATTGAAGTAATATTCTGGTTTTTGAATCTTCAGTTACTATCATGCATGGTGATTCTTCATGATATTTGTGTATATATGTAAATAATAATAATATCAGCTAACTGTTGCATTGAAGGCCACCAGTTTGTTGACTTTTTAAATAATAACGGATGAATAAACACATCTTGAAAAAAATGAAAGACACTGTGTGTGTATGTGTGTGTGTATGCAAGTTCAGGAAGCTGCTTTTTTTTCCAAAATATTTATGAAGCTATATTGCTCTTGGGATTTTAAAAATTTTTTAAATATGATAATAGAGTCAATAGTGCAAAAGTTGGCGCTCCCCTTCCATTCACCAAGTCCAAGTGTGGTCAGTTCCTGCCATAATTAGCCCCAGCAGGGCTGGGATGGGATAGAATGGACATTTATTTTATTTATTTATTTATTCTTTTACATCGAGGATAAACGAATAAGCACTTATGTGCTTTTTTACATCCAGTCCCCATGTGTATGCGGTTTGTAAATTCTGTCATCTGTTCTCACTGGCACACAATGGCCTACTCTTATGAAAAGCGGAACAGGATTTAACATGTGCACAAGATGTTTTGCGTGCGTTCGCACACGGGGCCTCAGGTTATAGTCTCATCCAAAGGACTTTTGGGGAGAGTGGAGTCTGCACTGATGTTAACTCCAGGGGAAAATATTCCCCTTGAACGGGAATCGAACCCAGGTCATCAGATTGCGAGCGCAATGTTCTGACCACTAGGCTATCCCGTCCCCCAGCAGCTGAAAGTGGGGGAAACTGACAGCTTTGATTAAGGTACATGTGCAAGCCGCATCTCTTGAATGCCCCCCCACCCCCCCATGGGGATGCCGGGGGTGGGGGGTGGGGGGGGAGCTTGTTAGTATAAATAACATCCCCCCCTTCTGGAAATTCTGTGCAAAGAATTCCCTCTTGTCTATCCTTCTCTTTGCTTCTGCCTTGTTCCTTTCCTTCCTGTCACCTCTTTCTTCTCTGTTTTCTGCCTTCTTGGTCCATTCTGCTGCTGTATAAACATATATAGTTACTTCCACAAATTCAACAATTCAACCAGGTTTGCTTGTTTGAACCTCCCCCCCCCGTCCTTTCCCAAGTTAACATCAGTACTGACTCGGCTCACCAGAAAGTCCTTCGGAAGAGACTTTAAACCAAGGCCCCATGCGCAAATACATACAGAAAATCTTGCGCACATGCTAAAACCCCTTCTACCTTGTGGAAGTGTAGGCCAATGTGTGCCGGTAGGAACAAATGACAAACTTTAATTTAAAAAAAAACATGCACACTGGTGTCATGTTTAGACATCATCCCCGAAGTCGGAATGCGGCTGCTTAAATAATGCTGGGTAAACTGTCACGGGGGACGGGATAGCTCAGTGGTCGGAGCACTCGCTTTCCCCCAGCCAAGTTAAGCAGCGTTGAGCGTGGTTACCAGTTGGATGGGTGACCATTTGCGCGCCTTGGCTTCAGTACAGTTCCCCCAGTTCACCCAGCTGTAAATGGGTACCTGCCCTCTTTAGGGTCAGGGAAGGTAAAGCAGCGAGGGAGAGGAGATGGGCCCCGCTGCCCTCAATATGCTGGCCCTAGAGAAGTGAGGTCTCTGACGCCTCGCTCCCCTACGACCTTATAGATTATGGGACTCCTTTACCTTTTTTTTAAAAACTGTCACATACGCAAAATCTCACCATTTGGTTTATTTAATCTTGGAGCTCTAGCCAAGGGATGCAACAAAACAGAAACAAAACCAAAATAAACACACATCAAACAAAACACAAGGTATACCTACCCTATGTTTCACAGCCCTTGTGTTCCACTTACGCACCACACTCTTCACAAAAGGTGAAAACTTAGCTCCTTTATTATAAAATGAATGAATAACAATAAATAATATATAAAATACAGACACTGTACAGGTAATCATTTCTAGCCTCCTTAAAAAAAAAAAAAAGACAAGTACCATTAAAATATGATACAATCTATTATAGTAATTTGCTATATATACAGGAGACTGATATAGAAGGGAAACAACACATAGAAATCCTATATCCATTATCAAAAGAAATACACAGAAATATCTACACAACCTCATTACGTGCGTACACGGTCCCTCATTTTCCAAACAAAAAGAGCATCACAGTTTTTAAAAATCTGGGTATTTACATGGCAGGCTTTCTTACACAAACAAACCAACAAAAAACTGAAAATCAAGTCGCTACAGACTTAATGGACACTTAAATCATAGACCCCCCCCCCAACCAAAAAACAAAACAAAACAAACAAAAACCCAAAGAAAACAAAAAACAACAACATCAGCAGCATCTTCTGATAAAATGCCAGGTGTGGAAATTGATTTCGCAAAATGTGCTTATTCCTGCTACATGGGCAACAGCATAGACAGAAACACACACACACACACACACACACAAAACCAAACCCTTTGTGACAACTTGCTTTTGTTATCTTTCAACAGCGAATCAAAGTCATGGTCAAAATGCTTATTTCTAAATACTGTCACTCACACAAAACAGATCTATCCAGAATTAAACCTCAAACACTGAAACAAAAATTTGGCTTTTGAGTCAAGACTGCAGTCAAACTGACCATCAATTTTCAATAAATGAATTGAGCAGGGCTTTTTGTAATTGCTGAGGAAGGAGTAACTGCTACAGATGTACACACACACACAGCCTTCTTCCTCACATATAACCCTTTTTCTGTTCTAATTAATTGAAAAATAAAGATGAAGAGTCACAAAAACACAAATGATTTTAATTAAATAATGGAAAAGAAACAGGAGAAAAGAAAAGGAAACAAGTTGATGAAACACACTCACACACATACAAACACACACACACATACACTTCTTAGTTCACACTCAAAACATACTAAGAGGCAAGGAACACACAAACAAGCATTAAATACAATTAACAATTTTGTTCAAAATCACCAAGTAGCAGAAGTATCTTGACTTAAAGACTAAAAAAAAAGGTAGGCCTATTTCTCAGCTGAACTTTCCCCTGCTAAACAAGAAGATACAAGAATCACTCATGAGCCAGAGAGAGAATGTTCACCATGCTCTCACCAATTTTATCATTCATTTTAAACACACATACACAAATTCAGCTTGCAGGTTGCAAGCAGACACCTAGGACAGGACATTGCTGCCTTCCTGTACTGTGGGTATACAGTCAATGGACGGAATGGAAATGCATTTGCAGGATATACAAATCATCATTGTCTTGTTCATATGGTACGGAGGGAAGAATTTATGGAACAAAATGGTATTTAACAAATAACTTGACAGTAATTAAACTGGCACATTATGAGAAATGACATGAAAATGTTAGTAATGCTGCAAGCAAAAAATTATGCAGCTTGCTTATATGTTCCAACAAACAAAAACCTATTTAAAAAAAACAACAAAAAAAGGAATGATTAAAGTTTCATGTTTTCTGATGGCAATATAAACAATCAGCATTTGCTGTTTCAGTTCCTTTGAATGGCTTAGACTCTGTGTGTGTGAGTGTCTGTGTGTGTGTGTGTGTGTACTGAACTAGAAAGGGAAGGAAAAAAACATACATGCGAATACATTTTCTGAGTGCAAGCACTGACATGTAAGTGCCCGTGTGTGAATAGGCATGCATGCACGGTATATCTCAATGTGTGGATGAGAGACAGGCACACAAAAACTAGAGTTAAGTACAGACGTGAAATGTACGCCAGCAAACATGTTTCAGCATGACCTCTGGTGAAGGTCGTCGTCTGCTGTGGATAGCTAGCAGTCAGTGTCAGCCAGCTCAGAAAGCAGCTTCGAGGTAACAGGTACGGTAGCACTACTCTGTGGGTTTGACATGCAGACGTATCTCTTGCTGGTTGTCCAGACATTCCCGCAGTTTGTTTTCCGTCATCGTCAGTCTCTGCTCCAACAAGGACACCGTCTGAAATCATCACCGTCATCATCATTATGCTATTACCTCTGTGGCCTATAAATCACACCAAAAATTTTTTTTTAATATTCTTTACCCATAAAGGGCTTAAGAATGGATTACACATGACCCAACTTTTTTAGTGTTCCCCTGGTAAATTTCTTTGAATTTTAAAAAAAGAAGAAAAAAGGAAAACCCACCCTCATAAGGAAACATATGTTCCCTAAGAACTGGAAACAAAACAAAGAGTGGTGCAGTTCTATGATGCTATGGAGGTGTATATACGTGAATGTGTTTGTGAGCAAGTTGTTTCCTTGTATGCTTCTGCTTGTGTGTTTGTAGACGGTATCCCTTTCCCTTGCCCCCTCTTCACCCTATCACCTTTTCAAATTTCTTCTGCCCCAGCTCTGTGCTCAAACCTGTTGGAGGGTGGAGATTTCATGAGCTTAATGATTCATAGGTTTCGCTTCTGTCAAGGCAACCCAAATTTCATGTTAAAAAAAAAATTCTGCCATGACTATATGATAACACATACAAATGCATATGCAAAATTATATAATAATATGCACATTTGTTTGTACCTGAGTAAGGATATCCAGCTGCCGAGCAATCTGCTCCATGAAGTTGTTCACCTCCGTCGGTATGCCCTTGGCTTCCAGGGGCTGGGTTCGAGGTCGTGGGTCATCACCAACAATGGCTGTTGGGTAATCGCCATTCTCTGCAAATTCCCTTCCGCCAATCTCTGCGTCTACATCCATGGATTTCGATGTTGCTGTGATGTCAGGCCTCACCTACCAGAGACAAATCAAGTTTCAGGTATTAGTACAGTGAGGGAAGTCGTCATCTTTCAAATCCACTCAACACCTAAAATGAACAACTGTGGTACAACATCCCAAAGAATTTAATCATTTAAGATAAAAAAATTACTGAAATTATGACTTTTTAAAGAATCTCATTTTTAGTTGAGAATTACCCCATGGGGATACTGGGGGCCTGTCAGTATAAATAGTACCCCCACCTTCTGGAAATTCTGTGCTAGAATTCCCTCTTTTCTATTGCTATTTTCTGCCTTCTTGGTCCATTCTCCTGCCTTTTTTTTTAATAGAAAGACTTAAAAGATAACAATTCTCAGTTGGATGTGCTGGGCCTGACTTGTCAGGCACTTAACAGCAGCGCAACATTTTCGCTCATATGAAAGACAGCAATAGTTGCTGTCTGAGCATTTGATGAAGAAGAAGATGAGAATGACTGCGCTTTGATTTGTTTTTTTACAAGATAGAGCGCTATATAAATTCCATTTATTTATTATTATTACTATAAAGACATACAAAAAGTGCTTTATAATCTTACAGGTGGAGAAACGAGGCTTAAAGTGAGATATTTGAAAACAGTATAAAACAACAATAAAGGACAGTTAACTACATTCATTTTTTTCCCCAGATAACAGTTTTTCCCAAGGTGAAGCTGCATGTAAAATATTTTATATATCATAACCATATCTGCCAGCAAATCAGTTACTCCAAACTCACTACATATTCCCACGTGCTGGCAAAAGCTATCCTCCACCCCCCTTCCCCCTGAGCAGAACTTTCAAATGCATGTCTACATTTACATTATCAACAGTCTTCCCACTGAGCATTAGCACACACAACTTGGTTAGGGTAGGAGTTGGCTGGTGCCTCAAAATCACAGAAACTAAAAAATCTTTCACAGGAGTCAATCCCACCATCTCCTAGCCACTGCTGCATGGCAAATCGCTCTCTTTGGGAAGAAAATTACTGATCACAGGAAAAATGTAGACCTACTCTGCACTATTACAGAACACATTAAATGTTTCATCTTAAAGCAACAAATGTTTGTAGGATGCACCAATGGATGCTTCAACCAATCACCACCAAAGACATACATAAACAGGGAAACAAGTAGAAGCAATAACATGCAAACAGGCAAGCACATGCAGTGGGCACATTCTTCTTCTGTTTAGTTTTTGTCTTCTCTTTCTTCTTCACTTGTACTTAAAAAGAACATCAGTGACAACTCCATTCCAGTGACAACTCCATTCCATGCAACATCAAACAATTTGAAATTTAATATGTCATGCAAGTGATAACAACAACAAAATCCTTTTATTTATTTTTTAGCATAACAGAAAGCAAAACAAAAGAGGGAAAAGCTAAAACATTGATCATGATTTGTGCAAATCTGCATAAAGTGGATGTTAAGTTTTGTCAGAAAGAAATGCACTGTTTTATATTTCTATAAAGAATGTTTGTGTGTACTCATATGTTATGAAAGTTTTGTCCATCAAGGTGACAAAATACCCATTGAAAGACATGATTCAGGCATCAAAATAACAGTCACTTGACCCTCAACTTCTGCAATAGCTCAACAGTTTGTAATATCAGCCTGCACCTCATTCATGGATTTTTTTTTTCCTCATTTTGTATAAAAATCAAAACGCCATTTCTTTCTTTTCACGGCCAAAACCTAATCCATGTTCAGATCAACATACACTATTTCTTACCGACCAAAAACTGGTCTAACACTACTGCACATCATGCCTTTAATATGTTCATGTCAAATCACTTATCTTCGCAATAACTTTAGAATTATCAAATCAATACACATTCATTTCACTGAATTATTAACTGGTTTCTAAAGATGGTGCCACTCATGTCAAGATATATTAGGCAAGAGCACAACAGGCACATGCCAGAGGCAAGAGCACAACAGGCACATGCCAGAGGCAAGAGCACAATTGTCAGGCACATGCCAGAGGCAAGAGCACAACAGGCACATGCCAGAGGCAAGAGCACAACAGGCACATGCCAGAGGCAAGAGCACAACAGGCACATAGCAGAGACAACCTGAGAGGCAGTGAACATGGCTGGGCCCACATCGGTGACTGAAGGCTCCTGGTCCTCTAAGCGTTTCAGCATGGAACGTGCATCCAGCTGCAAGCCATCACCACCGCGTTAATGATACATGCACAGACATACGCCATGCCAGGGTAAAATCTTAGGGAAGAAATCTGCTGTGTGAACAATGGGACAGAAAGGAAAAGTCGCCATTCATCGGATTTTTGTGTGTGATTTTTTTGTTCTCTGGTTTTGGAAGCAGCCTTTTCACGTTACTGGAGGCAGCAAACACCTCAGATCAATCAAATCTTTTCCCTTCTAACAAGTAACAATGAGGAGCCACCAAAAATTTATTAAATGAATGAAAGGACAAGATGTCACAGCCACGAAGGACAAGATGTCACAGCCACAGATGATCCAGACAGCCCTTGCAAATAACCAGTAAAGCCATTCTTGAGATGAAATGACAAAACATGCAAACCCAAACACATAATGAATGGGGGGTTTTGTGCCTAAGAGCTCTTGGATGGCTATGTGATTAATTATGACTTTACATGGTAGTTTTTGAATAAAACGGATAACAAACCTGCAACCCATTAGAGAAAGAGACTGACCTACCTACATGCTAACCCAAACACTTCTGACCAGGCCTACAGGAATTCAACTTAAGGTTACTTATAACAATTTAAGCCAGACTATGCTATGTTTCTATCTTCATTTTTCATTTCTAAATGAATATTTTAAAATGGGTGGTTTTATGTCCTTAAAATTTGTTCACTTTTCTTTTAACATCTGTTCAGTTTCAGGGGATGGGGGTTAATAAATTTGAGTTTAATAAGGAAAAAAAGAAAATGATAGAGAATGGTGGAGTGAAGAAGAGCATGCAAATTTAACCCAAATGAAAAAAAATGACTAAAAACCCAATCCATAAAAAAGATGTTAGTTTAGAACAGTTTTCCGTGGCATGAGGTAAAATGTGCCCAATTTTAGATTAACTTGTCATACTAAAACAGCGTAAGACACGAAGCATAACAAAACAAAAACTGTCTTTCTCATGCAAGGATTAAATTTGTTATGACAGATAAAAGCTGGTCAATACTAAACCCGTTCTCCTTTTCTTTTTCTCTCTATGTTTTCTTTAGTTTTCTCACCTGAAATCGTACTCTGCGCTGGAAGACAACAATAGAAATACTCCCAAAAATTATTAGTTTTTATGTCCTTGTTCTTGTTCAGGATCCACACTTTCCATTTTCATATGTATCATATCAAAAGAAAATTACCGATTTTATTCAAAAATATTGTATTGAAAATTTAAATATAAACTGGGCACATTGCGATTTTTTAACCAAAAAATGAAAATAATGACAGCAGCAACAACAGGAGCAACAAAGACATTAACAGTGTTGATAATGTGATAGCATAGCTTTACAATGACAATAAAAGTGTTATAATGTAAAACCATAGCTTCACGATGATATTACAATTTCTAGAAACCGAGATTGAAACAAAAGTTTATTTTTCTCTTGTCTATGTGTGAGCATGTACATATATGTATGCATACCTGTCTTTACTTTTATCTCGTGGCTATACTGCATGATCCTCTTTCTAGGCTCATGAGCGGTTTGGCTGGATTTGACTTTTACTTTATTTTTTTCATTCCTCAGCTTGAGCTCCAAACTTCACCAATGGTGAGATTTTTTGTATAATGCGACATTTTTGCCCACCATTAAGGTAGCCGCATTCAACTTCAGAGATGATGTCAAAACATGACACTAGTGTGCCTACATGTAAAAGAAAAAATGTCGTCATCAATTCCTACCAACATGCAATGGCCTACTCTTCTGAAAGGCAGAAAGGGTTTTAACGTGAGCATAAGATCTGCATGCATTCACACATGGGGTATAAGTTTATTGTCTCATCCAAAGGACTTTCAGGAGAATGGAGTCACTACCATGTGAACTGCAGGGTAAAAATCCCTTCACACAGACACTTCAGCAGAAACTTGAACCCCCCACTCTCAGTTATCATCAGATCGTAAGTTAAAATACTTCAGCCACTATGCTACCCCACCCCCAAATGGGTATCACAGTGCGTAAATCCAACATCACTCAGTCAAGAGAGCTAAATTTAGTGCGCCCCTTCCTTTTACATAGCTCAAGTATGGTCAGTTCCTGCTATAATTAGCCCCAGCTGGGCTGGAATGCGATCGAATGGACAGCAGCTGAGAGCAGCTGAAAGTAGGGAAAACTGACAGCTGTGGTACAAGTAATCGAACCATGGGTATAAAAAGTTCAGGAATCTGACACTTTCTTCTTCAAACAATGCAACGTTTAAAAAAAAATTTTTTTAAGAACATACTACAGGTGCTTCCTACCCAACAACGACCCTTCTAACATTCAGCTTGACGATATCAGTAACAGTAAGCAGCAACAACAAAGGCTGTTGACACCAACAAAGACTTGGCAGCAACAAATGATTTCTGCTATCCACGTTAATGGTGTTCATAAGACAAGATAAACCGTAATGCCAAAATTTACAATAATAACACTACAAAAATAGACACACATAAATCAGTATGTCTGGAGAAGGTCAACCAAACACAGTAGGGAAGAAAACCTTTACTCTACAAACCCAAACATGCACAGTGCTAAACATGAACTGAATTAAATGAACACACGCATGACAAATATACACAACACTTAACATGAACTGAATTAAATAAACACACATACGACAGAAGAAACTATATTAAGAATAAAGAAACAAAAAAGAATTAAATAAACATACAAATGACATAAAAAATACATTCATAATAAACAAACAAAAACTGGCACACCTACTACGAAAGGCAGTCTCATGCACTGTATACGTGCACTGGGGATGGGATAGCCTAGTGGTTACAACATTGCGCTCGCAATCCGACGACCCGGGTTCAATTCCCGTTCAAGGGGATACTTTTCCCTGGAGTTAACATTAGTGCTGACTCCACTATCCCCAAAAGTCCTTCGGATGAGACTATAAACTGAGGCCCCGTGTGCGAACGCACACAGAACATCTTGCGCACACGTTAAATCCTGTTCTGCTTTTCGGAAGAGTAGGCCATTGTGTGCCGGTGGGAACAGATGACAAAATTTACAAAACTGCATACACACGGGGACTGGATGTAAAAAAGCACATAAGTGCTTATCTCATTATCCTCGATATAAAAGAATAAATATAAAAGAATAAATTAATAAATATAAAAGAATAAATTAATTAATTAAAAAAAACACCACACACACTATACACACTACCCCCCAACACACACACACACAAACACTCCACACACACACACACCCCTCCCCCACACACACACTATACACACACACACACTTACACTAATAGGAGAAGAAGGCCCTCTGCCTTTGGAAGCTCGAGAGGGGACATCGTCAGCACTGGCAGAGTACTTGGCCTCTGAGCGATCCCGGGGCCGATGGGCACTTAGAATATCACTGGGAGACAGCTGGTCAAAGTTGGTTTTCCATACCAGCACCTGCACAGTCAAGTGATTTAATGAATGTTATAACCTCACGTTGTATATGCTTTCCTTTCTGGAATTTGGTGATGTTGGGGTTTTTGTTTGTTGTTTGTTGTGTTTGTTTTTTGTTTTTTTGGGGGGGTTTATAAAGGCAGACCATATAAACTAACAACAGGAGCATAATTGGCACCATGATTTTATTATTTGGCTGTATTCTTCATAAAGGTAATCCTGATAAAGAGAGCAATATAAGTGGGAGATGGGGGTGGGGTGGGTGTTCAATTTTCACAACTTTACAAGATTTCTGTAGCACAAAGCTGACAGTTTTAACCACCATCTGAAACATACAAACAATATGTTTGATGGATGCTAAAGGCGAGTGGTTAAGACAGCTTGACTTCAATTTGATGGGTCCCTGAAGTCATGGGTTCAAATCTCAGTGGCGTCTGGTACATTAAGGGTGGGTATCTTTACGACCTCCCAGGTCATCTTCAAATGCAGACCTGCTGGTACCTTAACTCCATTCATGTATATACACATGCAGAAGATCAAATATGCAAGTTAAAGATCCAGTAATTCATGTCAGCATTCAGTAGTTTACAGAAACATGAACACACCCAGCACACATCCCCAAGTCGGAATGTGCCTACCTTCATGGTGGACAAAAACTGTCACATACACAAAATCTAACCATTGGTGAATGACAGAGCTCTAACTGAGGAACAAAAAAAACCCCAATATGTTAATGTTTCACTACTGCAATTTGAACAGGATTTTAAAAAAACGCCTAAACCCCTGACCTGTTCATCTGCTCCACCTGAAGCGAAGAATTCACCGTTCCTGGAGAACGCGGCTGCCGTTACTGGACCCTGCACATAATCATAAGACACGTGTTTATACACCGCCTGCAAAAGTCCACAGGGAAAATAATCACACAGTATCACTGATCTAGTCAGCTGCACTGGACTGTCATAAGGTACACTCTTTTCAGAAATGGAGCAAAGCTACCTTTATGCAGAATAAGTACAGGCAGTACATGCAAAATTCCACCCTCAAGATCAGTTGGTAAGTTCATTGTGAATCTATGCACTTAGATATGGGTGTGACTGCAGGAATTGTAGTACCAACATTTACGGATGAAGGGAAAGAAAGCATGCTCTAAATGTTGATTAACTCTTCTGCAGTCGTTTTCTAAACTCTTTATCTATTAAAAAAAAAATTTCAAATGTGTCTTAAACTGGTTTTTGCTTTTGATACAGTCCATACTTCTTGGGAATGTGTTCCATAAATTACTACCTGAATACAAGAAGTTTGTTTTGGAAAGATCATTTCTGGGTCTTCGAAATATTAGTAGTTGATTGTGCCTGTGCTCAATGATGTTGAAGGTATTATTGATCTCCGTACGAGCATTTTCACTGACAACTTTCTGTACAAACAGAGCTTTATTACAACAACAAAAAGTCTGTTGTGGAAGGTAAGAATTGTTAAGAATTGATGTCAGGGAGCCTGATTTTAATCAGAACATGGTTTAATGCTCTTTTGGATCATCGATGAATGAATTTCAAGTCTGTTTCACTGTTCCTGTCCAAAAGAGATGATAGGCAAAATATGTCCACCAAAAAAATAACAAAAAAAAAGAATTTGCATGAATGGTTACTCAGAAAGTGATTTTATTCTAGATAATTGAAAAAGCTTGTTAGTGTTTGCAAGATGTTTTCCTAGCAACATCACAAGATCAGGCCAAGTCCACTAGCTTCTCTCATTGGCAACATCACCGAAACTTGTGGCATGAGAACCAACCCATGAAGATAGGTGGGCCAGCCAAGACCGGAGCCTATGCTATACAATTCAAATCAGAGAAAGTAAAACATTGCGTAAATTAGAGTACTGCTATTCTACACAAATTATAGACTGATGTAAGAAGGAAAGGAAATGTGAGAGAGGAAGGGGGATGGGGGGTAAAAAAAACCCAGACAGACAGAAGCTCGGTCAAACCTGATGTCCATGCAGAGTGTAGGAGATGCGTCCTTCTAGGAGGTCAAAGATTTTCAGAGTGCCGTCCTCGGAACTGGTCAACAAGAAATTGCCACTGCTGTGGAAGGACAGCTTGCTTACTCCACCACCATGGGCTGCAAGACAACAAAGTTCTGATGTTAACCCCCAAACACCAACAAATCATAAAAATTGATGACAGACATTAAAGCCGAGTGGTTAAGACCATTCAAGGAGTTTCATGGACCGTGTAAATTCTGCACTGGTCAGGCATACAGTATCACCAGATAATTATGCATTTAAAAAAAAATTACCAGTAAACAATTTGCAGTGTTGTACAATTCTTTCAAACTTCACATGCAACATTCCACGTGATTCTCCACAAATCTGCACATTCTTTGCAGCACCCACACCCCTCCTAATCTTTCAGAGTCCATGTACCAATGTAACTGTACATTTAATGAGAAAGTATTAAAAATGGGCATGCTTGTGTAAATTTGTGTGTGCGCAAAACCTGGGCTGCCTGTATTGCATATGATCTTAGAGAAAGGGGCATAAATAAGGAGGAAGCTCAAAACAGACAGAGATGGAGAAGGCTCATCAATGTCAAACCTCCCCTGGGAGAAACATGACAAAAAAGGAAGAAGATGTGTGTTCTGTGCTTCCTGGGCTGGGTTTTTTTCTTATTAGAATTGTGTACTATCTATTCACAGTAGATTTCTCAGTAAGAAGTTTGGGTTGCACGTGCAAGTGAAAAAAATGTTGTCAGTAGTACTTGAAGAACAAAATATCAGTCAAATACTTATCAAAGAGAGAAAGAATCCACCAGTATTTACTTCTTACAACAAACAGTCAATGAGATCTATACAAAGTTACCTGCGTGGTGCTGCAATATCTTGTTCATGCGGATGTCCCATACTTTGACGCTTCCATCTGTACTGGCCGAAGCTATGCACGTACCACTTGGGTGAAAGTCGACATGGTTGACATACCTGAACATGAACACAGCTATGTTAAAGTTTATTTCATGAGGTTTCGTTCTGTTTTGGGAGGTGGGGAGTGTATTTCCTTTGATACAATGTCTTACATGAATTGAAAGGGCAATATCTGAAGTATCAAACACTCAAACAGTAACAAAAAATTGTAAAAAATAAAGAAAAATAAACAGAATTTAAAAAAAACATCCAACAGAATTCAACTGCTATCTTCTATTATTCGAACAATCAATCTTGATCTTGTCATCCTATTTTTCTAACTTTTTTCCTTCTTTCAAATGACCAGCTGGAAGAAAATTTCTATTTTTCTATGCACTGTCTTCATTCTTTTTCTTCTTTCTTAAGGTGGGGGAGGGAGGGAAAGAGAGAGAGAGAGAGAGAGAGAGAGAGAGAGAGAGAGGAGAGAGAGAGAGAGAGAGAGAGAGAGAGAGAGAGAGAGAGAGAGAGAGAGAGAGAGAGAGAGAGAGAGAGAGAGAGAGAGAGAGAGAGAGAGAGAGAGAGAGAGAGAGAGAGAGAGAGAGAGAGAGAGAGAGAGAGAGAGAGAGAGAGGAGAGAGAGAGAAATGCGCACCCGCCAATTTCATGAAAGGTGTGAATGCACTCCCTGGTCTGCCTGTCCCACAGTTTGATCAGCTTGTCGTCACTGCCAGACACTATCAAACGACCATCTGGGGAAAACCTGAAGACAAAGCAAAGTATGCAATAAAGGATAACTGTGAAAACCGCACTTTTAAAAGCAAATCCATGCTTGTTCAGATACGCGCACATGCTTGTAAGCACGCACATGTACAAACACATGTACACACACATGTATACATACATACACACACACATTTAAGAACACACACAAAGTTAACACATATAATCATATTCATACTTACACATGCTTGCATGTATGCATATACACACACATGCAAACACTCACTCTCTCTCACACACACACACACATTCCCTCTCTCTCTCTCATCCAAATGAAGAATCAATTTAAATAAGCATACACATTTTCTCAAAGATAATACTCTTTCTATAGGTAAGGTTTACAAACGATCATCAAATACCTGTAGAAAATGAACATCCAGACTTATTACAAGCAGTGGCATTTGACACCTCAAAGAAGATAAGGTTAGAAGAAACTGAGGCGGACGAGGCACACATTTTTCCCTCAAGATTTTTCTTAACTGCAACACAGCCCAGGTTGAATCTGTTCAAAGAGCACAACACCAAAAGTACAAGCCGCCACACTGTTATGTAAGCATGGCGACATATAAACTCTGTTCAACGGTTCCAGGGTACTTACTTGGCACAGCGTACCCAGTTGCTGTGCTGGTCAGGGAGTAGAGAAATTTCTGTCTGTGAACTGTCCACAGCTGAAACAGGAAGGATTTATACCTGAATTATACCCAACAACAGTGGCTTTACTACTTCTGTCATAGACATACCATACATTTTGACGTAATTATATTTCTTCAACGAATATACAAATTACGTGACTGTATATCAAACAAAGCAAATATAAATTTAACTCCAAAATAACAACTTTTAACATTACTAAAGCAAATGTATGTAAATGTATTTCTATTAAGTGATTAAAAATAAAAATCCTTTCTGACTATGAAATTTCACCATTCTAAACACAAATTATGACATAAAATGAAACAACGGAGGAAGAATACACACACAGGAAAGCAACAGCATGGCCACAGATATTTAAACAATTTCATCAAACAAGATAAGAAGGAAAGGTAAAAAGCAGCAGAAAAACTAAAGATTTAAAAGAAAAGTGAGACAACTCACTTTAATGGTTTTGTCGTCAGAGGCTGTGCACAGGGTCTGGCCATCAGCACTGAAATCTACACTGCGCACTGTGCCTGTGTGAGCCTTGAACACTGTCGATTCTCCTTTGCTGAAACATGTCACCCATAACCAGTGTCATTTTTCCTTTGCTGAAGCATGTCACCCATAACCAGTGTCAGTTTTCCTTTGCTGAAGCATGTCACCCATAACCATTGTCAATTTTCCTTTGCTGAAGCATGTCACCCATAACCATTGTCAATTTTCTTTACTGAAGCATGTCACCCATAACCATTGTCAATTTTCCTTTGCTGAAGCATGTCACCCATAACCATTGTCAATTTTCCTTTGCTGAAACATGTCACCCATAACCAGTGTCATTTTTCCTTTGCTGAAACATGTCACCCATAACCAGTGTCAGTTTTCCTTTGCTGAAGCATGTCACCCATAACCATTGTCAATTTTCCTTTGCTGAAGCATGTCACCCATAACCATTGTCAATTTTCCTTTGCTGAAGCATGTCACCCATAACCATTGTCAATTTTCTTTTGCTGAAGCATGTCACCCATAACCATTGTCAAATTTCCTTTGCTGAAACATTTCACCCATAACCAGTGTCAGTTTTTCTTTGCTGATGATGTCACCCATAACCAGTGTCAATTTTCCTTTGCTGAAACATTTCTTCCATAACCAGTATCAAATTTCTTTTGCTGAAGCATGTCACCCATAAACACTGTCAATTTTCCTTTGCTCAAACATGTCACCCATAAACACTGTTGATTCTCCTTTGCTAAAACATTTCACCCACTGGCCATTCTTTGCTAAAACATTTAATACATATTTTCATTACATAAAACACCAGTTTGCCTTTAGTTTTTAATTCTGTTTCATTTATTCACGAATAAAAAATTTAAAAAATGGAATGCTTTAATCTTATGATGGCAATTAGGACAATGGTTCTAGAAATACAAACAGGGATTTGATTCCCCCCCCCCTTTTTTAAAAAATAAATTCAAGATCCCTGGAAAAATACCTAACATGAATAATAGGAAAATACATTTCTGATAAATTAAACAGTGCATACACATCAACACACGCACACCACACAACACATACACGCGCACACACAACACAACACACCACACACAACCACACGCACACTCCTCCTCTCTCAGATACGTACACACTGGGAATCCATAACCGCACAGTTTTATCTCTGGATGCAGAGGCTACTAGGTGACCAGAGGGGGAGAAGCAGACAGACATCAAAGCATCCTGAAATGACATCAAAACAACACGAGCAATGTTACTTAAACTCTTGACAGTTTCATGAATACAAAGTAACAAAAAGATGTCACTGAACAAGTTTAAGCTAAACTATAGACATTTATCATCAGATATTTCAGCAGATAATTTCATAATGAGTTTCTAAATCAAGTGAGTATTACATTTTGGAGATACATACACACACACACACACACACTAACACACACACACACACACACTGAAACGAACTTTAAAACTGTAAGTAAAATGTGAGACAAATGGGTCTAAAATATTTGTGTATAGACATGTATGCTGGAGACAAAGAATCAAACTGTCTACAGAACATGAAATTTGAAAAAACAAAAAACAAAAAACAAAAAAAACCAAGAACATGAAATTTGTCATTCAGATAAAAAGGGAACATAATATCATTCACTGATGATCTGTATGAAAATAAATAAATGCAAGAGAGAGTGCGTGCGTGCGTGCATGCACGTGTGTATTGGGTCATACTGCAAACTATCTGGTTGTACCATTTGGATTGCACAACTTAGTATCAGTCCCCAGACACCAATTATAGATCTGAAATACATCAAAGTCAAAGAAAAGCCATGACTCATACTGAAGGGGGTGTGAATAGTTGCAGCAGATTTAAAACAACAGTGCTCTTGCCTCGCAAGTAGAGCTGCAGAGTTGGACTTGGAGTGGACAACTTATTGCTTTCTTGAACTTCCTTGAGAAAATAAATATAATATGACTATTATGGGAGGGAATTAGGGATGAGAGAGGAAGAGGGGTCTGAAAAAGGAGGTTAACAACTATTAGCAGACCAATGGTATGATGGCTTCAGGTGGCATGCACACAAACATAAATACACAATGACTTGCCTTGTGTCCCACGAAGCGGTATGCTCTCATTTTGGGTTTAAAGTTCCAGACCATAAGGCAAGAGTCCATTGATCCTGAAGCTGAAAGCAAATGTAAACAAAACAACTCAACATTAATACATAAAATGACAACAGCAAATATATTTCAAAGAAAATCATAAAATGCACAAGTTTCATACTTTATATGTGCCTTAATGCTTGACAAGGTAAACATTTGTTTTTTAATGCATAAAAAATTACAACACATGTGTTTTGTTAGAGTTATATCTAGACTGTGTGCATACATACACATGCATACAAAACACACGCACATTAGGGACATCCCCTAAAACAGAACCTTCAGCAAATGCCAGATGAGTGGAGACTTAAACCCACAGCCTCAATCACACGTTATTTGATGGCAATTTCAATGTACAAGTCTTAGTTAACCACTAGGCTATCCACCTCCATAACAGAACAGGTACGAGAACTTTGAAATACAATTATACATGCAAGAACCAGTACTGCAGACATGAATTTGTTAATATAAAACATACCAAGCTGTGTCATAACAGGACTGAAGTCTACAGATGTCACTGTGTCCTTGTGGCCACGAAAGTGGCGTTCCAGGGACGGGTCCTCCTGAGCACACCAAAACACCATTTCAGAACATTTCTTACACTGAAAAAGATTTATTTTAAAATAAAGACATGCAAATTGCAAGGCTTCAACAAAGATCCATCTGCTCCTTGATTGTAATTCTATTCTAGTCCTGAATATAATAATAATAATAATATATGGAATTTATAGAGCGCTATATCTTGCAATTACAAATCAGAGCGCTTCCATTCAATCCGCTCCTACACAAGCAAACTATTGTCTGTGTTGGCAGTAGTGTGTATCTATAGCTCTACAACAAGTAGATCAAGTATGACACACAACACAGACTACACCCTGTGTGTGTGTGTGTGTGTGTGTGTGTGTGTGTGTGTGTGTGTGTGTGTGTTGTGTGTGTGTGTGTGTGTGTGTGTTGTGTGTGTGGACTCTGTGTGTGTTTATGTTTATGTATGTAGAGGTGGGGGAGGGGGGCAGCTTCATCCACTTAACGGATGCGAGTTTGAGAGTGTTGATCAAATTACCTAATCAACACTGCAGGTGTCTGTATCTCTCGGGCCCGGTTGACGCCGGGATATATTATGATAGTAAGTGTAGAGTACAACCCTGTCAAGTAGTCTCAAAGCATATGCACTTCCACAGCAGCATCATTACATCATCCTCATTGTCATTGATCATCATGCAATAAAAAAAAAATGCCTCTGATTCTGTGGTCCCAGTTGCTCTGGTCTCATGGTGACCTCAGATTCGGTTTGCCCATACACTTCTGTGCCTGTGGTGAGTTTGTGTCAAAGCCTTTAGGGTTGGAGGTTTGCGGGGGACAGTCGTTGGAGGGACATTGTGGTGGTTGCCACCTCGGGTGGGCAACTCACTCAGTCTGGCTCCGCGACTGAGCTAATACTGTCGTTAGTAGGGGGCTTACTAGGTGGTGTCCTGTGTATGTTAGCTCAGAACAGGCACCACTGAACACCACCAAAGTGACCCAGCAGCAGTGCAGGGCCCCTCTGGCTGGTGGCCCCACGGTGGACTGATAGTGATGGGTTCCCTGTGGACTTCTGGCCCTGAGGATGAGACATAGCGAATCTGGGTATGGCTGTGGCGGGGAGATTGGAATGAGCGGCGTGGGAACAGCAGGACGGGGGTCGTCACGGAAGATGAGGCAGCAAAAAATATAAATAAAAGTGAAAGGTAAGAAGGGGGCAGGGGTGCCTTTGTTTTGAGTTATTAAGTCTTTCTCATTATTCTGTTACAATCTAATCTTTTATAAGTCAAATTAATGTCAAATCAAATTTTTATTTCCAGATGGTACATTGAATAAGTAATGCACTTGCTTTTCTTCATCAAGCCATCCATCTAGGAACAAAAATTACTTAATAATAATATTTAAGTACACAATATTTACAAGTTAACAATAACTTGAATAAGATGTACAAAGAAGAAAAAACAACATAAAACAATACACTGCAAAACAGTTTTTTTAAACACACACACACTCTCTCTCTCTCTCTCACACACACACACACACACATACGTGTGTACACACTTAGGTTAAAAAAAATAAATAAAATAATGAAATTAAAAAAGATTTTAATCATAAAATGTCAAACAAATGATATCACTTTATCAGGTTACAATATTACCCATTCTTTCACGTTCATACTCTACAAAAAATACAAACAAACAAAAAAAGAAATGAAAGAAACTAAGAAAGCAAAAAAGAACAGGAACAAAACACTAAAAAATACAGTAAGTCATTCATGAATAGTCGTTGTTAGCATTGACAATACTGTCAGTGTCACTGTGTCAGCAATGGCATCCCTCCTCTCCCACTCCACTTATGCGAATGTGTACTCATAGTCATATGCACTCATTGTCATACTCTTAATTGTGTACATGCATGTATGCATACTTGCATGCATGTGTGTGTGCATGCTTGCATGCATGTGTGTGTGCATGCTTGCATGCATGCGTGTGTGTGTGTATGTGCGCGTGCGCCACAATTTTTATAAGGAAAAAACCTGGAGCAAAAAACTTTCTGAAAGAATGGGAGGGGGGGGGGGGGGGGGGGGGGGGGGGAGAGTAAAACCCCCACAAGCATTAAGCACTAAAGAGAAAAAAGAGAGAGGGTGTATGCGCGTGCATGTGCAACACACACACACACACACACACATCAACACACACACACACCAAAGCTTACTTACAGTTACAGTATAGAAAAAAAAAAATTTTAAACACTCGTCTCTAATAATGGTTATGGATCACTGATGGTACAGTCCCTAAAATCAGATAGCTCTGCTGGGTTAAAACTGTAACTAAAAGTCACTAATTCAATCAAACTGGAAACATATATGATATAAAATTTAAAATAATTTCTAAAGTCCAACACAAAAAAACCCAACCAATGAACCAACCAACCAACTCTCCATCCCTCTCCTTTTAAGTTTATGAAATCATCCCACACTGATCACAGGTGGATTTTGTTGGTTTTTTTAGTCAATTACTCAAATATGATTAAAAAGAAAATGGGGTTGGGGTTCTCAGACAGTTAGTGGGTCAAACTGCTGCCTCTTCAAACGGTATCCATCTAGCCATGGCCTACACACACACACGTGCACGCATACAGTATACACACACACTCAGACACTGACACACACAGTCAAACATAAACACACATCCTTTGAAAGAGACAATAAACCAAGGTCCATTGTGTGAATGCAAGCGGAACGTTCATCTTGTGCAGATGTTAATTAAAATATGTTTCATCTTTTGGAAGGTAAGGCCATAGTGTGCCAGTGGGAACAGATGACAGATTTTTTTTAAAAGAATGCATGCACATAGGGACTACATTGGATGAGATTATAAACAGAGGCCCCGTGTGCGAATGCACACAGAACATCTTGAGCACATGATAAATCCTGTTCCGCCTTTTGTAAGAGTAGGCCAATGTGTGCCGGTGGGAACATATGACAGAATTTACAAAAAAATGCATACACACGGGGACTGGATGTATAAAAGCACATAAGTGCTTATTCCATTATCCTTGATATACAAGAATTTTTTTTTTAAAATTTTATAAAAAATTACCTAAGTATATGCAGAAAAAGCACATGAGTATTTATTCCATTATCAGATTAACAGTTTAAATAAATGAAATACCAATAACACACACATATACACACAGTGAGTGCCACACACACAGAGTGCACACACAACACACACACAAACACACGAGGGCACACACACAACACACACACACACACACACCACACGAGGGCACACACAACACACACAGTGAAAAACATACACACTGTCCACACACACACACACTGTCCACACACACACACAATGATTGTTTTCTTTTTACATAATATCAGGAAGCAAAAGTAAAGAATCGGATGACAAATTGGATCATTCATATTCATTGAGTAGGCACTTTCCATAACTGAGGAAAAATCATAAAAAGTTAGACATGATTGGACATGTTGATGCTCATTGATTCACTCATTTAGTTAAGTTTTTCTATGTTTGTCAGCACGAAATCCAGCTCATTTTTCTCAGTAACATTCCACATACAAGTTTTGGATGCCTTTTATTACGAATAAAAACCATGCACTAGCTATCTTTTAAGAAATGAACTCTCACGTCCCAGAATCATTGAGATGTTTTAAACTTTCGTCAAATGGTCTTGAGACCAAAAGTATTGTATGCCACAGGCAATCAAGTTGAGGAAAATTAACAAAGCAAAAGCAACAAACTTCAGACATATTCATTTACCAGTGGCGTTGCCATATTGCCCCAGTCCTCCAAATTCGGCAACGATCGAAGGAAAACAAATTAAAAACTGAAGTCGGCCTGTCTTCTGCAACAGGGTTTGTTCAGGCACGATTTCAAACAGAGCCGCTTGCGCATGACAACCTCAGGGAGAATTATTGCTATCTTCTTTTGTCGTTTAAAATAAAGTTCATTTAAACTCTTCATGTTAGTAAGAGACTATAAAATGGATTATTTATATGTATTAGTTCATACAAATAAGAATTTTGATTCCAGTCAATGAGTATATGTCTTATAGAATCGCTAAATAAAATGAGAAATAAATGCAGTTATTCTCCCTGTCATTTGACAATATACTTCCGGTAGACCTACTACTGTCGAACTTTCGTTCTTAAAATTTTACCTGTTCCCATCACAAGAAAGGCAGAAAATATGGGTGATTCAGAATCGAGAGTTCATTTCCGTGTTATTAGGTTTATACACGAAGCAGGTAATCTGTATTTTGATTCATTGCTATCATGTCTTATGCAGCTGTCAGATGAGTATGACTACGAAGCTCGGATGTTTCTTTGGTACAAGACTGTAGAGTGGAGTCGGGTGCAAGTTGAACATAGTTTTTCTTTAACTCACATTTTGCGTTCAAATTCAGTACTGTTTTCTCTTTTGTATTTAAATAAATCCATTCGTTTTGTCCACTTTTAGTGTCATGACAGGAGAGAGTAGATGAAATGTGCACATGTGTTTTTAGAGTAAAAGTCCATATTCAGAAATTAATTTTTATTCTGTCAAATAGCAGTTTAAATGACATTCATTCATTATGTGTCTTATCTAGTCTGTTCATGTTTTATGGAGGGATTTTTAAAACAATTTTTTTAAAGTAGTATTTAAGAAGCATAATTCCAAAATTATCATTGCTGGATAATATTTTGCTCAAAAAACTTATTTGAATGTTTGGAGGGGTAATTTTTTAAGCTCTACATAAAAGTTTGTTTACAAGTGTTCTTTTTTCTGAAAAAAGTGGGTGAGGAATGTTTTGGGTTGGGTTTTTTTAAGCAAGGAGATAGTAGTTGGATATTTGGCTTTTGTTGTTGGTAAAGTGGTGTGTGTGTTTTTAGAGTGGGGGAAGGTCTGTCTCTGTGTGTATTTTGTTCGTTTTTTTTTTACTTTTGGGTTTGGTCTTTTTTTTTCTTTTTTTTTGGTTGTTTTTAGTATGCCATACTATTGTGGCTTTTTTTTTTAATTGTCAAATATTCCTACTTTTCACATATTATTTTGCAATGTAACTTTCCCCCGTCCACTAGTTAGATTGTGACCCAAGTGGTGATCTGGGTGCTTGTCTTTTGGATGTGATGATAAACCAAGGTCCCATGTGCAACACACATTTAGTGTGTGTAAAAAAACAAAACCCATGGCAACAAGAGAGTTGTCTCTGGACAAAGTTCTGTATAAAAAAGCCACTCTGACAGGAAAACAAACACTCATGCAGACAGGAAATGAACAAAAAATAATGGGTGGCGTTGCTCTTGTGGTGATGCATTGTCCCTGAGGAGAGCAGCCTGAATTTTATACAGAGAAATCTGCTGTGACTTAAAGTGGTATACAATTTGCAGTGTATGATAATTATGATATCATACCCCAACAAGAATATTTTGAAGCCATTATCATCACAATGGTTACTGAGGTAGAGAAATTTAATATCTTGGTAAGGCACTAGAGCTTTTCCTGACAAACAAGACTGGTACAGTAGTTCAGCTGTTCAGGTATCAAGGGCAGCAACGCGCACATGTATACTTGCTGTTTTGTTGACTAGAATAAAAAATGTATTAAAAAAATATATATAATAAAACTTTGGCATTTTTTCAGGATTACGGCTGCATGTGACAAGTATACCATTGGCAACAGCATGTGTGATTTATCACAAGTTTTTTAGTGACTACTCAATCAAAGATTTTGATCCATACGTGAGTATACCAGCAATCACATTATAATCACGATTTACATTATCACAGGCACTTGTGAAATAATATAGGATAATAAAAATAAGAAATAAAATAGGATTGTTCTTTTGAATACTGGTTCAGATATTAATCAAGACTATTGTTCTGATGTGTGTGCACATTCAAGTATATAAAGAACTTGCAAGTGTGTTCATAGGGACAGAACCACATGCTACACACACATGCATACAGGCACACATGCATGCGCGTATCTAGACTCTAGCATACACACACAAATAACTACTAAGATGACTAATAAAAGGAGCATTGTTTAGAATAAGATATTTCCTCTTTTTGTATTCAGTATGTGAGTTTTTGAGACAATTGCTGAATTAGCAAGGGGACATAACATCCATAGAGATTGACAGCCCTGATATAGCTTCTGTAGTTGGTAGGGCTATAAACAACACAAAATAAAATTAAATGAAATACATAAAAATTGATCTGCCTGCAGTTCAAAATTCGGGCCTTTAAGAGTTGATAAGTATGCTTATCAGACATGGTTTCATGATTAACTGTTGTGTTCTGTTCATATTAAAATGACAAAAACACTGAATCTTCTTCAGAAGAACTTGCAAAAATCCTGTCCACTAAACCTGACATGCAGATTTGACCCAATGCATATGTGTGGTGAATAGCTCTTCAGTGTTGCGCACCAACAACTCTGTGCAGAGTCCTGAAAGAATATATGTGGAGACAATCATTCAATTCAACTCTTGAAGTTAAGAGTAGGCTACATGTGGGACGGGATAGCTCAGTGGTCGGAGCACTCGCTTTCCCCCAACCAAGTTAAGCAGCGTCGAGCGTGGTTACCAGTTGGATGGGTGACCGTTTGCGCACCTTGGCTTCAGTACAGTTCCCCCAGTTCACCCAGTTGTAATGGGTACCTGCCCTCTTTAGGGTCAGGGAAGGTAAAGCAGCGAGGGAGAGGAGATGGGCACCGCCCTCAATATGCTGGCCCTAGAGAAGTGAGGTCTCTGACGCCTTGCTCCCCTACGACCTTATAGGTTATGGGACTCCTTTACCTTTACCTTACATGTGACTGGAGATGGTACATAACACCAGCCACACTGTAGACTTTTTGTATCCAAATTAAATTTGTTCATGGTATTTCTTTTTTTCAATTTCAGCTGATTGGTGCCACAGCCTTGTACCTGGCAGGAAAGGTGGAGGAACAGCACCTGAAGCTGAGAGATGTCATCAATGTCTGCTACAAGTGAGAAATATTTCTGTCCTGTAGAGAAAGTTCATATTGATACTACTGCACTACTCTTTGTGTGTGTGTGTGGGCATGCATAAATTCCTAGGCCTTTTACATGTTAAGATCAGAATTTCAAAGTGTTTTATTTTTTGTTTTTGAATTGTAGTTATTTTTGGACGGGGGGAGTATCTGAATAGATTGTAGAGATCGTTCTGTGCCTAATTTCTTGAGATTCATTCAGTGCACTTTTAAAAGGAGAGAGTATTATCATATAATATCTACTGTAGATAACTGTGATATTTACAAAGCCACGTCACTTTCCATTGAATGATTGTCTCCACATATTCTTTCAGGACTCTGCACAGGCGAAAACCACCACTGATGGTGGACGAGACATTCACAGCACTGCGGGAGACTCTGACCAGCTGTGAACTGCTGGTTCTGCGGTGCCTGCAGTTCAAAGTCGTCTTCGTTCATCCTCACAAAGTACGTTGTCTGCTGCTTTTTACTTCATATGGTAAACTTGACTTGACCTGTCCATTAGTTGAGGAATCATTGGGGCACTGCACTGAGTTTTCTGGCAGTGATGTGATTTGAACCTGGTGGAGCTCCTCCCTCTCCAGGTGCATGCTGTTTGCGCCACCCAGATCACTGGCCCTATCTCACTTGTTCTAAGAAAAGTGAATGGGTTGTTAATGTGTACACAAGATGTTCAGAGTGCATTTATTTATTTAAATTAAAAAAAAAAATTCTTTGGTATCGAGGATAATGGAATAAGCACTTATGTGCTTTTTTACATCCAATCCCTGTGTGTATGCGGTTTTGTAAATTCTGTCATCTGTTCCCATCGACACATAATGGCCTACTCTTACGAAAAGCGGAACAGGATTTAACGTGTGTGCAAGATGTTCTGCTTGCATTTGCACATGGGGCCTCAGTTTATAGTCTCCTCCGAAGGACTTGGGGAGAGTGGAGTCTGCACTGATGTTAAATGGCATTTGCACATGTTGTCAGTTTATAGTCTCATCCACAGAACTTGGGGAATGAAATCTTTATCAATGTAAACTCCACAGCGCGCCTATACAGCAGGGCTCAGTCAAAGGTTCAGGAAGAGTGCTAAAATTAGCGTGCCCCGACCGTTTTACCCCCACACCCCTCTCATTTCTTCACTCCTCCCCTTCCCCCTCCTCACAGCATCTCAAGCCTAGTAGCACATACACATGCTCGCGTGGCAGGCCTAAGCCTAAGGCTACAGATCTGGGCTAGGCTAGGCCTACAGGAGACAAGCCCGCTGCGTGCATGCGTGCGGCCTGCCTATCCTCTTAACACACACAGGCACTCAGCCTAGGCTAGATTCAGACAGCAAACAGACAAGATTTTGCCCAAATTTGAGCCCTTCAAAACTGATGAACACGTATCCTAAATACAACAAAAGTTGATTCAGCTTAAAAATCAAACATTAACATTACATTCCTGACTTTGCCAAAGTGAAACTTAAACAATTTCAGGAGGAAAATTGGATCAATTTAGTCACTAGCACAGAAATGATCACTCTCAATACTAAACAAAGAAGAGCTATCTGGTGAGAACATCCAATCTATCTGTTATTTTTGTTTATGACGCCAACACAAAAGTGCTGTACTTGTTCAAATTTACGTCTCCACAACAAGAAGAGAACACTGCACTGAATACACCTAAATGTAGCGCTGAAGAAAATGACAAACGTATCAAAAAGCACTTAGAAGTTGGAAATTAAAATCCGTGTGGCCACTTCCCCCGCTGAAACAGTGGAAAGCACGCCGCGCTATCTTGATGGCGCCAAACTGGACCAGTGCATCTGGTCGGTGCCAGAGCTAAAAATAAGCACATCAGGGGTCAAGTTCCAGCGTCTAAGTGCAGCAGAAAATGGGGGAAAACGACTGCCGTGAATCAAGTGGAAAAAATTCCCCTCTAATGGATTCCTCAGTGAAGACTTGAACCCACATCCTCAGCAACCATCAGATCATGAGCTTGATGCTCTAACCACTAGGCTCTTGTTATTCATCATTGATCCCCAAAGTTGGAATGCAGCTACCTTAATGGAGGGCAAAATTGGTCACATATGCAAAAATCTCACCATCAGTGAACTTTGGAGGACGAACTTTAGAGGTCTCGCAGAGGAATGAAAAAGAAAACCCTTGTCATCGTAGTTCCTATTTGCATTGTAGGCTATGCTGTTACAGATTTGCTGACTAGTGATATAGCCTTGTGTCACAAATGCTATATAAAAAAAAAAGCACCGTTCCTTCCATAGTCAGCAAGTTTGTAATTTTTAAAATTTCTACGATATTGACTTTGAAACTATGAGAAATTAGTGTATTGACCCTATACAAGAGCATGATAAACAGAGTTTAAAAGCTTTCACAGCCTGGTATAGTACCTATTATGCTGCTGATTCTACTGCTTCTTGTTTTCCTCTTGTTCTCCCCATCCTCATTTGTCTCCTCTGTCTTTCCTTTTGTTTTATCCTCCTTCTGCTAAATCTTTAATATTGATTTTGTACAGTTGAAACAATGCGTGTGTCTTAAATGGATCCCACCCCCTCCCCTTGGTGTTTTTTTCCACCAGCATTTGCTGCACTACCTCATGTCTCTTCAAAGCTGGTTTTCCCGGAAGGAATGGGACAGCACCCCCATCGCCTCAACAGCTTGGGCGTTGCTGAGAGACAGCTACCACAGCAACATGTGCCTCCAGCACTCTCCAGAGCACGTGGCCATAGCCGCCATCTTCCTCGCACTGCTGATGTATGGGAAGGAGGTGCCTTACAACGAACATGCCGACATTCCATGGTGGAAGGTACGTTGCCGTGTGAGATGGTATATTTCGAACCATGGAAAAACTGCAGTTTCTTACTTCATTTATGCATATATCCACTGTTTCTGGTTCTTATTTGTCCTGACTTACAGCTATATCTTCACCTTTTTCCCCTCCACAACAGTAAATATTAAAATTCAAGACTTGGCCCAGGCCAAAAGCTGTCAGTTACTTATTGACGTCAGCTAATTGTCAAGGCCTACACTAAAATGTTGTTATGTTGTAAAATGTTGTGTTGAGATTGCCTTCAGCCATGACAAGCTCTTAACATAACAACCTGCAATCTCCTTTGTTAAAGGAGAAAAAATCCTCTGAAGTTACGAGTATGGCTGCCTATATGGCAAGGTGCTTGAAAAGATACATACACACAAACGTCTCATCCAGTGTGTACTTCCTTTCTCACAGTGATTCCCAGGCGGGATGAGTGAGTCAGAGTGCATGTTCTTCGTGACCCCCAGAGTGTAAAGCTGGGGAACACATAACAACAAATCCAAGACTGAAAACAAGCACAAAGTAAATACTACATTTTTTGTTGGTTCTTTGGTGAGAGCTCTGGGGTTCAACTGTTGTAAGATCTGTATGTATATCACTGTTTTTTCCTCACTTTTAAGGTAGTCACATTCTGACTTTTGAGGATAGAGTTGGGAAGGGAACCTACTAGTTTTTGCTAGGACAATCAGGAGGTACCTCCCTGCTCTTTCCAATTTTAAACTGTCATTGGTTTTTTTTGACATGCGCAAATCTGTAAGCACGCATGTCCAACTCGTTTAAAGTCTCCTCCAAAAGACATGACATTTATTGGGGGGGAGGGGGGATAATGGGGGGTGTTTCTGGTTAGAGCTCTAAGGTTAACGAATGGTGAGATTTTTGCATATGCAACCATTCACCACCACCACTCCCTCCTCCACCATTTAGGTGGCCGCATTCTGACTTAAAGGATGATATCTAAACACATCTGTTTGCATGCATCTTTATAAAAAAAAATTGTCATCTGTTCAGTGTTCGTACAGGCAGAAATGGTCAATATTCTTCTAAAAGGCTGAACGGGTTTTTAGCGAGTTCTAGATGTTCTGTGTGCATTTGCACATGGGGTTTCAGTTTACAGTCATATCTGAAGAACTTCCACATTCAGTTAATTTTTTTCTGTGTGTCCAACTGGGATGGAAGGACAAGGCTGGGAGTCAAACCCAGAACTTCATGGTTTGCTTGTTAGGCAGATAAACGTCTAAACCGTCCTGCCACCTTCCTTCTTGAATACTAAATAAAATTAAATGAAGAATTTCAAGAGGCACGAGGCTGCAAATGAAGGTATCAGAAGGAAAAAAAAGCCTCTGAAAATTTCCTGTATAGTCTTAAGATCATTCTCACCAACCCTCATGACCATCACAGTGTGAAACAAAAGAAAGAAAAAAAGAAAAAGAAGAGAAAATACAAAGCAGGAGACAGGGGTAGACTGAAAGCCTTCTCTCATTTGCTTTTTACACCATCAAATGCGTTGAGGAGAAATAGTGGCAAGTCCTTTCCAGCTCCTCTCATAGGCCATACAGCTTAGTGTGCAGGGTTATCTCCTTCAGCCGCACAAATCTTCCTCAGGTCGCTGAATAGTGGAACCGCTGAAGGATGTGCAGCAAGTAAAGTTATTGATGTGTGGTGTGGTGTGGTGTGTGCAGGCACTCTGCGACACCGTCAGCATTGAAACCATCTATTCCATCGTGAAAGACTTCACCACCACTTACTACATGGAGATCAGTGTGGGGGGCACTGGTACTGCTGCAAGCTCCACCAGCTAATCCTCCTCTCTGTGTTTTGGATGTGCCTACATCATCTCCATCGTGTGCGTTTGTGTCTGTGTGTGTGTGTGTGTGTGGCACATGTGGTGGTGGTGAGGAAGGGTATTGAGGAAGGGTATTGAGGGAGTGTATGTATGTACGTGTGTGTGAGAGAGAGAATTTGTGTGTATGTGTGTGTGAGAGTAAAAGGGAGAGAGTGTGTGTGTATGTGTATGAGAGTAAAAGTGAGTGAGGGAGAGTGTGTGAGACTGAGAGATGTACTTGCAAATAGAGCCTGCTTTACACTTTCTCTTTCCTAAAAATTGAAAGACTTGACATTGTTGGACAATGCATGAATTGCATGTGCATATGTGCGATTGAAATATTTATGTACATAAATGTGACCTGCCATCTCATAATGTAACATTGTACCAGAGGGTCTGCTTTTGACTGTAAACATAGTAGTGTGTATATGCACCCACAATGTGTGTGTGTGTGGCATGTGATAAATTTTTGTTTGTGTCTCGGCTAGAGCTCCGAGGTTAACCATTGGTGAGATTTTGCGTATACGATGGTTATTTTCCCCAACCTTTAGGGCAGCTGCATTCTGACCGGGAGTGGTGTCTAAACACAACACCTGTATGCGTGAATTTTTTAAAAAAAAATTGTCATCCATTCCTACCAGCATGAAATGGCCGACTCTTCCAAATGGTGGAACATGTTTTTAACATGTGCACAAGATGTCCTGCATGCATTCGCACAAGGGACTGTGACATTCAGCTTGATTTTCCCGTCAAGCTGGGAAGAAAGGGCATGGCTGGGAATCAAACCCAGAACCTCACAGTTTACTTGTTGGGCAGGCAGATGTTTAAACCGCCCTGCCACCTTCCTCCTCATGTGTTGAATAAAATGAATTATGCAGTTGTTTGGGTTTAGTTTCTCAGCTAGAGCTGTGGGGTTCACGAATGGTGAGATTTAACATAATAATTTTGACCCAGAATTCAGGTAGCCACATTCTGATCCCAATGATATGCAGCATTTGAATAGTTGCAGCAGAAACTCATTTCTTTTACTCCATGGGTCTATCTGGTCACCGTGCTACTGTTTGCCATCCAAATGTGTGAATTGTGCGTCTGAAAGATGCTCACATATGAAACATAAATTTTAGCCAGTAGTTGTGGATGGCCTGCTGATGTGTATCGTATCTATATGAACAATGCATTATTGAAATAAAAGAAAAAGATGTGCAAAACTTGGTCTTTCTGCTCAGTGGGTGTGACTGTGGTACATGTATGTGTGTGAGTGTGTGAGACAATACAAATGTAAATACAAACTTATCTCAAGAACACAAGAAATTCTGTTATGTGCGTGAATCAGAGTGTGTGTGCGTGTGTAGGGGGGAGGGGAGGGGAGGGATAGGGAGGGTGTTGGAACGTCTAAAATCACATGTATGAAAAATAGTAAACAAAAGATTAATTCATTCTTTTTTATGCAAAACAAAGACTTGATATATCTTACACACACACACACTCACACAGAGTTCTTATGATAGGGCAACTTTTTATTGTTATTAAGTGACAAATCAAGAGTAAGGACATGAATATTTCAGCAATCAATCAAAACGAAAAACCACACATTCAAAAGATGTATTTTATCACATGTCAAGATGTGATTACGGCTACAAAGAAAAAATAAAAATAAAAATCCCAAACAACTTAAATACATAATTCAGTAGTAATAAAACTGAATAGAATACAGAGAAAATAATTTTACAAAGACAAAACAAAACACACACACATGTACACAATTATCCTCCTCCCACTCCAAAAACAGGACTTTTTCTATATAACTTGATAGATAACAAACATCCATCCAATAGAATACTGTTAATCTTTCAAACATTTCCTAAGATACAGGTGTTGGTGTAAAATCTGTACTGATCTGCCAACCTGTGAAAGATCTGTACACATATTTGCCACCAACACAAAACTGATAACATTTCCGTCCATACCAAAGACCAACACGGGTTCTAATGTTTCATATTTTCTCACATTGAGCAAAACAAAATCAAAACATATGTAGGACATTGCAGTAATCAATCTGCATACAAAATACAGTCACAAATCCAAAATCAAGAAAACATTTACAAATCAATAGTAACAAATGGAAGATTGGTACACAGAATTGACACCAACTCAATAATGACCTTGTCCATACCTAAGGCCATTACAGGTCTAATACCACTCAAAGTGAACAGATGTCAAATCAAAGACACACATTTCAGGTCTGGCCATAGTTTGATCAGTTTAAAAACAAAATCTATAAATGTACATGGATCTGACACTAACACAAATTAATGACATTTTTTCCCATACTAAAGGCCATGACAGGTCCTGATTTCAAATTGTGGGACATTTTACACACAGAAGATGTCAAACATCCAAAACCGTTATTTTATTTATTTAAAAAATTGTTTTAATTATATTTTATTCTTTTATATCGAGGATCATGGAATAAGCACTTATTGGTAACTTTATGTATCAAAGAAAGAAAGAAATCAGCAATGATATCCCATACTACACATTTACATTCGTGTTAATTCCTTTCTTGCCACTCTCATGGGTAAACATCCTCCCACAAATGACAAAAATTCTCAAACATCCAATCCAATCCAATCTTGTCATTTATAGCCCCGCCAACCACAGAGACTATATTGGGACTGTCGCCTCGATAAAATGTTAAATCTCAGATTAAAACATCCATTCACTCATTCCTGCTCAATTAATGATGATGATGACGATGATAAGGGTGTGTGACCAAGAGAAAAGCTGGCCACACTTGCATTATGATGATAAAGATTTCAGGGGTACACATGTGAACAAGGGAAAAGGCCCACACTTGCATCAATGACAATGATGATGGGCCACACTTTAAGTGATGCTGATGATGATGATGGATGAGTGACCAAGGAAAGTTGGCCACATATACATTGAAAAGATGACGATGATAGGGGTATGCCACTAAATGAAGCAGATCCTAGTTTTCCAAGGGAAGTAAGCCAATAAACACTGATGATAATGATGTCAAGGGTGTGAGACTTAGGGTGCCATGGTGACCAAGGGAAGTGGGTCATACTTGCATTAATGATACGGGGTAGTTGTATACATAGGGACCCAACATAAACTTTCCTCTATCACAAAAACTTCAATAGAATTCGGCAATACGTCAGTTCCTTTGTCCAACTCTGTGAAGTATTTAGGAGTAGTTCTTGACAACACACTCTCTATGAAAAAATTCATCACCCAGACCTGCCAGTCTTGCTACTATCAATTACGGCGCATAAGCGCGATTCGCAAGTATCTGTCCACTGATGCAACTTCCAAGCTTGTCACATGTCTCATTCTTTCACGTTTAGACTACTGTAATTCTCTTTTGGCTGGCCTACCAGCATCATCCATCCACTCTCTTCAACCATACAAAACTCTGCAGCTCGACTGGTCCTAAGAAAGAAAAAATCTGAACACATCACTCCTCTTCTGCGATCTCTTCACTGGTTGCCTGTCTCACAAAGACTGGAGTATAAAATCTATACCCTCTGTTTCAAATGTCTCCACAAATCTGCACCCTCTTATCTCTGTAACTGTCTTCACCTGTACACTCCATCCCGTTCCCTTCGTTCAGCCGCAGATACTTTGTGCTTTCGAACACCCAGATTCAAACAAACCACTGTTGGCCGTCGCTCCTTCTCCGTTTCTGGTCCATCCACCTGGAATGACCTCCCTCTTTCACTTCATCAAAAGCCTTCACTTGATTCCTTCAAATCCAGCCTCAAAACACACTTATTTCCTACCTGAGACTTTCCCCCCACATATCTGTCCCTAATTTTCAAAATCTTTCACCTTCTAAGTGTTGTTCTGTGTGTGTGTATGTGTGTGTGTGTGTGTGTGTGTGTGTGTGTGTGTGTGTGTGTGTGCGTGCGTGCGTGTGCGTGCGTAGTGCGCGCGCATGGATTTGAAATCTGTTGCTCATTATGTTTAAGGAGAGTTGCATGCCTGTAAATGATTGAGTGCAAGCGCTTCGATTTGTTTGTTTTCTACAAGATTCAGCGCTATATAAATTCCATATATTATTATTATTATTATTATGATAATGATAGGGGTGCACAATCAAGGGAAGTGGGCCACACTTGCACTGATGATGATGATGACAGGGATGCGAAACCAAAGGAGGTGGGCCACATTTGCATCGATGATGATGATGATACTATGGGGTGGGGCGGTGACCAAGGGAAAGGGGCCAGTTATGCAGTGATGATGATGAAGATGACAATGATGAAAGGGGTGACTGACTGAGGGAAAGGCCACATTTGCACGGATGATAATCATAATGACAAGGGTGTGCGAATGCATGCAGAACATCTTGCACACACGTTAAATCCTGTTCCGCTTTTAGAAAGAGTAGGCCATTGTGTGCCGTGGGAACAGATGACAAAATTTACAAAACTGTATACACATGGGGACTAGATGTAAAAAAGCACATGAGTGCTTATTCCATTATCCTCGATATAAAAAAAAGTCATCTGAGCACTTTGATTTGTTGCTTTACAAGATTCAGCGCTACATAAATTCCATACATTATCATGTGACTAAATAAAGTAGACCACATTTGCATTCATGATGGTGATGATGATGATGATAATAGGGGTGTGTGACCAAGGGAAGCAAGGTGATGTTGATGATGAAAGGAGTGGTTGACCAAAATAAAAGGCCACATTTGCATTTATGATAACGATGATGATAGGGGTATGCGACTATATGAAGCAGACTAAAATGTGATGATGATGATGATGACATAAGGGGTGCGTGACCAAGGGAAACTGGCCAAAGTAACATTGATGATAAGGATGTAAAAGGTGTGTGGCTTTGTGAAGTAGGCTACACTTGCATTGGTGAGTACAACGATGACAACAGGGATGTGTGACCACAGAAAGTGGGCCACTATGGGGTGCAGTGGTGACCAAGGGAAGTGGGACATACATGCATTGATAATGATGGTGGGGTGGTTGCACTAATGACAATGATGTTGATAGGGGTATGCGACCAAAGGAAGTGGGATGTACATACATTAATGATAATGATGGTAAGGTGGTTGCACTAATGACAATGATGAAGATAGGGGTATGCAACCAAGGGAAGAGGGCTGTACATACACTAACAAGTATGATGATGATGGGGATGGTTGCATTGATGATGACGACGATGATGATAGGGGTATGTGACCAAGAGAAGAGGGCCACATTTGCATTGATGACAATGATGGTGATAATAGGGGTATGTGACCAAGAGAAGACAAGACGGCCAAACTTGCATTGATGATGATGATGATGAGAGGGGTACATAACTAAGAGAAGGAGGCCACACTTGCATTGATGATGATCATGATGATGGGGGTATGTGACCAAGAGAAGTGGGCCACACTTGCATTGATGATGGTGATGATGACGATAGGGGTATGTGACCAGAGAAGTGGGCCACACTTGATTGATGATGATGATGTAGAGATCTTGACCAAGAGCGAGGGCCCCACACTTACATTGATGATATGTTGATGGGAGTATGTGGACCATAAGAAACAGGGGGGGGCCACACTTGCATTGATGATGGTTCATGGTGTTGATGATGATAAGTGTATGTGACCAAGACAGTGGGCCACACGTGCATGGTGATGATGATGCTGATGTGAGTTATGTGACCAAGAGAAGAGGAGGCCACACCAGCATTGATGGATGATGATGATGTGATGATTAGGGGTATGTGGCCAGAGAAGCGGGCCACCCTTGCATTGATTTGAGGGATGATGATGATGATGATGATACTGTTATGTGCCCAAGGGGAAGTTGGCCACACTTTGCATGATGATGATGATGATGATGATAGGTAATTTGACCAAGAGAAGTAGGCCACAACTTGCATGATGCTTGATGATGATGAGGCTGATGATGATGAATGGGGTATGGGACCAAGAGAAGTGGGGCCCCCTTGACATTGATGATGATGATGAATGGGTATGTGACAAGAAGTAGAGTGCCACACTTGCATTGATGATGATAATGATGATAGGGGTATGTGATCAAGCGAGGTGGGCCACACTTGCATTGATGATGATGAGGAGGATGTTGACAGGGGTATGTGACCAAGAGAAGTGAGCCACACTTGCATTGATAATGATGATGATGATGATAGGGAGATGTGACCAAGAGAAGTGGGCCACACTTGCATTGATGATGGTGATGATGATAGAGAGATGTGACCAAGAGAAGTGGGCCACACTTGCATTGATGATGATGATGATGATGATGATCGATGGTGAGTATGTGCCAAGATAAGAGGGCCACACTAGCATTGATGATGATGATGATGATGATGATAGGGGTATGTGACCAAGAGAACAGGGCCACACTTGCATTGATTATGATGATGATGATAGGGATAAGTGACCAAGAGAAGTGGGCCACACTTGCATTGATGATGATAGGAAGATGTGACCAAGAGAAGAAGGCCACACTTGCATTGATGATGATGATGATGAGGATATGTGACCAAGGGAAGTTGGCCACACTTGCATTGATGATGATGATGATGATGATGATGATGGGGTATGTGACCAAGAGAAGTGGGCCACACTTGCATTGATGATGATGATGATGATGATGATAGGGTTATGTGACCAAGAGATGTGGGCCACATTGCATTGAGATGATGATGAAGATGATGATGAATAGTGATGATATGTGACTAGGGAAATGGCACACTTGCATTAATGAAGACGATGAATGTTGATAGGGGTATGTGACCAAGAGAAGAGAGCCACACTGGCAATGATGATGATGATGATAGGGTGTAATGTGATTCAAGTGAACTGGGGCACACTTGCATTGATGTTGAATGTGATTGATGTGATGAATGATGCTCGATGATAGGGTTCATGGACAAGAGATGTTGGGCCTTTCCCCCTTTTTTTTTTTCCAAAGAACCCCCAAAAGGGTTTTTTTTTAAAAACCCCCGGGGGGCCCCCCCCCCCGGGGGGGGGTGGGGCATCCCACCCTTAATAAGGGGGGTTTTTCCAAAAAAAAGCCCACGCTTTTTTAAAAAGGGGGGGGGGGCCCCCCCCCTTTTTGGGGGGGGGGGAAAAAATTTTTCCCCCCCCCCCCCGGGGAAAAAAACCCCCCCCCCCCCCCCCCCCCCCTTTTTTTTTTTTGGGGGGGGCCCCCAAAAATTTAACCCCCCCCCGGGGGGCCCCCCCCCCCCCCTTTTTTAAAACCCCCCCCCTTTTCCCCCCCGGGGAAAAAAAAAAAAGGGGGGCTTTTGGGGCCCGAAAAAAAAAAAAAAAAAAACCCCCCCCCCCCCCCTTTTAATTTTTTTTTTAAAAAAAACCCCCTTTTTTAAAAGGGGGGGGGGCCTTCCCCCCCCATTTTTTTTCCAAAAAACCCCCCCCCCCAAAAGGGTAAATTTTTTTTTCCCCCCCCCCCCCCCCCCCAAAAAAAGGGGGGGGTTTTTCCCCCAAAAAGCCCCTTTTTTTTTTGGGGGGGAAAAAAGGGGGTAAAAAGGGGGCCCCCCCCCCCGGTTGCAATTTTGTGGGGGGGCCCCCCCCCCCCCCCCCGGGGGGGTTTTGGGGGGCCCCCCCCTTTTAATTTTTAAGTTTTTTAAAAAGGAAAAAAGGGGCCCCCTTTTTTTTTTTTAAAAAAAACCCCCCCCCCCCCCCCAAAAAGGAGGGGCCCCCCCCCACCCTTTTTTGGGGTTTTAAAACCCCCCCCCCCCCCCCCCAAAAAAACCCGGAAGGGGAATTGAAATGAAAAATGAAGTGATGATTTGAAAAAGGGTTTTG
>CM054142.1:26780064-26807450 GCA_028751875.1 Rapana venosa | reverse complement strand
TTTTATATGGAGATGGTGAGAGGGTGGCGAGAGGTAATGTAGATCAGTGATCTAGGGGTCATTCTTTTGTAGAAGCGAAAAGTGAAGGTTCAACCCCCTCTGTGTTTGCCCAAAACCCCCCCCCCCCCCCCCCCCCCCCCCCCCCCCCCCCCATCCTCAAGACCTTGAGTTGAGGTTGGAGAGTTTTTCGGGGGGGAAAGAAAAACCCGAGGTCCCGAATGGAACCGCATTCGTGCACGTTAAAGAACGACGAAACAGGAGTTGTTCCCTGGAAACAGCTGTAGAAAAAGTCATTTCTTTGGAAAAAACAAATACACTGTGACAGAAGTTCTTTTTTTTTTTTTTCCTTTGCGTTCCCTTGCATGCTAAACATTTTTAGTTGGTTTAGATGGTGAAGTCTGCAGTAAATGGTGGTCCCCAAATTTTTTTTGGGAGCTTTATGGGTGGGCCACGTTGGGCTCAGTGTGTTGCAGATAGGATAGGACTCCGGGATATGAAGGGGGGCGGGTGTGGGCCTGGCCGGGGGCACTTCAGTGTTTGATAATTTGGCGGTAGAGGTGGGTAGGGTGGCAGGGCCTATTGCACCCCTAAAGATGGAAAAGGGTTTTATCGAGTTAAAGGATGCCGTCCTTTTCGTACTTTGGGCCCCAAGTCCATACACTGGCCCCAGGCTTTCCTGGAGTGTTTCCGGTTTGTCCTTGTTCCTGTGTAGGACAGTAGAGGGTGGCTGTCCAATTTGCTCCCCTGCCGGGGGAAGCCTGTCCGTTTCTTATTCCCTTCCCAAAATGGGGGGGGGGTCCATTGCAGCCCCAACAGTTCTTGGTGAGAATTTTAACTCTTGTCGAGGTTTTGGATCTGCTCTCCCCCTGGCACCCGAAGACTTGCAGGATGGGGCTTGGAGTTTGGGAAGGACCACTTGGGGGGTGGATTTTAGTTTTCCCTCCCGGTTGAAAGTTGGGCTGCAAGTAGCAGAGCCAAAAGGGCCCCGGTGTGGTATTGGTGGACGTGGCCCGTGACCGAGACTACTGAGGTTTATCATCAGGGGAAACTGATAAAATCCCCCCCCTTCCGTGGGCTGGAAATAGTGCACAAAAGAATACAATGGGTACAGTTTATACAACAAATACAATGCGAAACCGACAAATGCAATGTGAAGAAGCATACAAATGAAAAGGGGGTCATTTATTTATGGATTTTTTCTGAGAGGGAGGGGGGGAAGTTGGACAAAGAGAGAGGGGAGAGAGGGGAGAGGAAAAGGAGGGAAAAGAGGAGAGAGAGAGAGAGAGAGAGGGAGGGGGTAAAAGGCTGTTATTTATTCCCGTTTTCCTTCTGTGTGTTGTGGGGTGTGTTGTGTGTGTGTGTGTTGTGGTGTGTGGGTGTGTGTGTGGTGTGTGTGTGTGTGTGTGTTTCTATGAAAAAAATGAAACACAACACACACACAAATATATATATTATGTATATTATATATATATATATTTTTTATTTTTTATATATATATTTAATATATTTATTATTTTATATATTTTTGTTTTGTGGTGTGTGTGTGTGTGTGTGGTGTGTGTGTGTGTGTGTGGGTTTTGGGGGGTGTTTGTGTGTGTTGTTGTTGTGGGGTCTGTGTGTGTCTGTGTCGTGTGGAAAGAAAGGAAAAAACAAAGAGAACTAAAGTTTTTTGGGAAGAAAGAAACCCCAAAAAAAAACCAGGTATGCGCGAATTTTTCTTTTTTTTTTTATATGAAATTAAATATATTTGAACTCTTGGACCAGTCAATAACAAAGGGGTTGGTGGATTTAGGAACCTCTTAGCGTACAACCCATTGTTTAATAATTTAGCTCCCTGAGTTGTAGGTGTGTGTGTCTTTTCCTCTCTTGTTCTAGTCTTCTAGACCCGGGTGACCTTCAGGCTGTGACCGTGAAAATTTGTGACCTAAACGGCGCCCTTCTCCTCGCAGTTCTCATGCACGAGGCTATGCTGTTTAAGCTGGTGATTGTGGGTGGGGGTCTGTAGTTTGTCTGTGGTTGACGTTTACCTCCAAAACAGGAGGAGGCAGCTGCTGTTTCGGAAAAATGGGCAGAAATGTGATTATAGTGGAGAGCCTTGCCCGCGTACATCCCCCCTCTCTCGGCAAGTGGGCATAAGGACAGTCAGCGTTGGGGATGTTCTCCAAAGGCCAACTAGCCGCCTTGGGCAAAGTGGTCCTTTTTGCTTTGTGGTTGTTGTTTTTTTTTTTGTTTTGTTTTCGTGTGTGTTTGTGTTTTTTGTGTTTTGTTGTGTGTTGTGTGTTGTGTGTTTGTGTGTGTGTGTGTGTGTGTGTGTGTGTGTTGTGTGTGTTTGTGGTGTGTGTGTGTGTGTGTGGTGTGTTGTTGTTTTTGTGCGTGTGTGTTTGTGTTGTGTGGTGTTGTGTTGTGGTGTTTTGTGTGTGTGTATGTGTTTGTGTTGTTTGTGTTGTTGCGGTGTGTTTCTGTTGTGTTTGTGCGTGTGTGTTGTGTTTGTTTGTGTTGGTGTGATTTTGCTTTTGTGTTTATTTTCGTTTGTTTTTTTTTGCCTTTTTTTTTTTTCTTTTGTGGTCATTCTTTTTTTGTTGTTGTTGATTTTGTTGTTTTTGGCTTTTTACTTACGTTCTCTCCCCACCTCTTTTTTTTTTCCAAGAAATAGGGAAAAAAAAGAGAAAGGGGGTAACTGGTGGAGAGGCAGATTCGATAAATGATAATAATAATAATTCCTGGAATGTATATGGCTATTCTTGCCCCCCCCCCCCCCCCCAAAAAAAAAAAAAAAAAACCCCAAAAAAAAAAAATAAAATAAAATTAAAAAAATAAAAACAAAGCCCTTTCATTATCCATCTTCAATGCAGCCGTTACAAAAAATAGGTTTGGAGGGGGGGGGTTGTTTTCTTTTTTTTTCAATTTTCAAACTATACATACCCCCGCACACACGCACGCAACAACGCACACTACGCAAACAAAAAGGTTGTCTCTTTGGCAAGGTGATGGGGTTTGGGCTTTTGAGGGCAGGGAAAAAAAATAAAATGGGAAAAGGGGGGGAAAAAACTTGGGGTTTTGAAAATAAATGTGTTTGGGGCCAGAGGATGGGGATAAACTTTGTGCTCAGGTCAGACTGTGTCAAAAAAGTAGGTTGTGGTTTGGTGTTGGAGTGTTTTGGTGGTTGTGTGTGGTGTGTGTTGTGTGTGTGGTGTGTGTGTGTTGTGTGTGTGTGGTGTGTTGTGTTGTGTGGGTGTTGATGCTTTGCGCGCGCGCGTGCGTGCGGGTGTTATTCTTTTTTTTGGAAAAATTTTTTTAAGCATTCATGCGCGTTTTAATCAGTCCCGTGTGTTTGCAGTATTGTAAATTTTTATCTGTTGTCCCCGAGCAAAAAGCCTTTCTTCGATAAGGAGGACGGGGATACCCTGGTGGTTGAGTATGCGCTCTGATCTGCTGACTGGGTTCGAATCCGTTCGGAATTTTTTCCTTGGAGCTAAACAGTGCCGACTGACACCCCCCCCCCCCCCCCCCCCCCCCCCCCAAAAGCCCGGATGAGATTTTAAACCGGGTCCCTTGGGCGAAAACCCGTTCCGTTTTCGAAAAGTAGGCCTTTGTGTCCCGGGGGGGAACGGTTGAAAAATTTACAAAGAAATCACACGGGGGGATATAAAAAGCGCATGAGTTTTATTCCATTATTCTCGAAAAAAAAGAACAAAAACAAAAAAACAATGAATAAAAAAAAGCAGAGTGGTTTTAACGTGTGAGCAAGATTTTGAGTGGTTCGCACACGGGACCTGGGTTTATAGTTCATCCGAAGGGGCTTTTTGGGGGGGTGGGTAGGCATGATGTTAAAACCAGGAAAAATAACCCCCCTTTAACGGGATTCGAACCCGGGTTTAAACAGTCACGGCGCATGCCCAACCTCTAAACCCAAACCGTGTGTGTGTGGGTGTGTGGTGTTGTTGTGTGTGTTGTGTGTGTGTGTGTGTGTGTGTGTGTGTGGTGTGTGTGTTGGTGGTGTGTGTGTGTGTGTGTGTGTTTATTTATTTTATTATTTATTTTTCTTTTTATCGAGGATAATGGAATAAGCTCATGTGTTTTTTGCATCCTTACCCGGGGTATGCGGTTTTGTAAATTTTTTCATCGTTTCCCCCGGACCAAAAGGCCTACTCTTCGAAAAAACGGAAGAGGATTTTCGTGTGCGCAAGATGTTTTGCATCCGTTTCGAACACGGGGGCCCCGTTTATGTCTCTCGAAGGTGTGTGTGTGTTTGGGGTGTGGTGTTGTGTGTTTGCCGTGGTGGGGTTCCGGGGGGGGGGGGTGGGGGGGGGGGGGGGGGGGGGGGGGGGGAAGGGTGGGGGGGGGGGAAAAGAAAAGGGAAAAGGGGCAAGGTAAAAAGAAGTGAAAAGGGTTTTTGGGGGGGGAGGGGGGGGTTTTTTTTGGGGGGGGGGGGGGGGGGGGGGAAAAAAATTTTTTTTTTTTTTTAAGGAAAAAGGAAAAGAGGGCCCAAGGGGGAGGGGAAAGGGGAAAAGGCCCCCCGGGGAAAAAGGGGGGGGGGTTTTGGGGGGGAAAAATGGGGGATGGAAAAAGGGGGGGGGAAGGAAGGGGGGGGTTTTTTTTGGGGGGGGGGGGGGGGTTTGGGGGGGGGGGGGGGGGGGGGGGGGGGGGGGGGGGGGGGGGGAAGGGTTTGGGGGGGTGGGGCCCCCCCAATTTAAATTTTGGAAAAGGAAAAATTTCCCTTGAAAAGGGTTTTTGGGGTTTCCCTTGGGGGGTTGGGTTTTTTTGTGTTTTTTGTGTGTGTGTTGTGGGTTTTGTTGTTGTTGGGGGGGGATTTACAAAAATTCCGAATAAATTAAGTGTCCTCCTCAAGCTGAGAGTAGTTCCCCTTGATGTATAGAGCGATGGGAAAGATGGGTATGCCAGCGGATAAAACCCTGCCAACCAAGCTGTATGCCCCGACAGGTGGGAAAAGGACTTGCCATTTTTTTTTTCCCACACACCTGACGGTGTAAGAAACAAGAGAAGAAGAAGTACCTCTGCAAAACAAACTGGTTAAATTCCTTTGCTTTTTAAAAAAAAAAAACCCCACAATCAACAAAGCCAAGCAAACAAACAACAAAAAAAAACGCCCCTGCCAGTTCAATAAAAAATGTGTAATCAGTTGGCCATCACCCTTTACTCGTATTTTTTAAAATTTTTTGTACTTCTTGTTAATTTGGATTTCCCCCGTGGGGTGGGGGGGGCCCTGTAGTTTAAATACCATCCCCACCTTGGGGAATTTGTTTGGAAATTTCCCCCCTTTGCTACCCTCTCTTTTTTTCTTCTTTTTTCCCTTTTTTTTGTCGCCCCCTTCTCATCTTTTTTTCTCCCTTTTTGGTCATTCTTCTGGAGGAGGACGAACTAAAAAGCAGAAAAAAGACAAGAAGGAGGTGACAAAAAAAAGAAGAAAAAGGGAACAAAGCGAAAAATGAGAGGGGTAAAAAAGAGGGACTTCCCAGCGCAGAATTTCCGAAAGGGGGGGATGCTATTAATTGAGAGGCCCCGGGAAAATAATTTCAGTTTTAAAAAGGGGGAACTGCATTTTGGGGGGCACCGTTCACCAGCTGAAATGGGTGGCTACCCGCCTCTTTTGGGGCAGGGAAGGTAAAGCAAAGCAAGGGGGAGATGGATACCCCCCTCATTTTTTGGCCCCCGAAAAAACTGAGGTCTCTGAAACCCCAGATTCCCAAAAGACCCCTATTTATTAATATGTTTGGAACCTTTACTTATTATTGTTCTTTTGTGTCGTGGAATAGGATTTATTTGGCCGTGTTCCGCATGGACGTGGGAGTAAACATCATCTAAAGGATTTTGGAGATCGCAGTCCACCAAAAGCAAGGAGGTTCGTGCAAAAAGTCTTAATTGACTTGTTTTCTTGCACAGTCCTTATGTGCGCAGCCCCGGGGGTAGTTGGCCTTTTGGGGAAACTCTCCAACGCGGGTGTCCTTATGCCACTTGGCCGAAGAGAGGGGGAGTACTGGGGGAAAGGATCCCACTATTAATTTTCTCCCCAATTTCCGAAACAGCAGCTGCCCCCTCTCTTTTTTGGAAGTCATCGCGGAACGACGGATTTTAAACTTCGTTTTCATTCAATTGAAATTATTGGGGGAAAAAAATTTCACTAAAGGGAAGGTTGATGAGGTCAGAAGGAAGGAGGCATACCACCAACATCCTACATTGCTAAAATCATCGAGGTCAGTGGTCTGGGAGGTCCACTGGAGATCGTAGAACTCCGCAGAGACCGAGAAAGATGGCGAAACTTGGTGGCATTGCCTGGAGCTCCTGCTCCACCGATAACAGGGGCGATGGAGACAGGGAACAAGTGACTTTTTAAAATTTTAAACATAGCATCGTTTATGAAGTCCATTTTTCCCTCCTCCCCTGCCATTTAGCCCTGTAGTTCTCTAGTTATAAGTTATAAGGAATAAAAAGGATAATGGTTCAACATTATAGGGGTCATCTTTCGGCATTGAGACAATTGTTTGCTTTTTATTTTACTGGCTTCTGTTTGGGGAAAAGTTTAGCAGTGGGTTATGTCTACGTGTTTACGGGAAAATTTTTATTATGGTACAGCCAAACTGCTGTACTCTGTTCTGCCCCCCTCCCCCCCAATCTCCCCACCCCCTTCCTCTCAATCCCCCACCCCTTTCCCTCTCCCTGCCCATCCTCCCCCCTCCCCCTTCCCGCCTCCTCCCGTTAAAAAAAAAAACAAAAACATACGGTACAATTGCTGGGTAAAACTTGGCAGTGGATGTTTAACATTGAGAGTTGGAGTTTGTTTTAGTTGTTTTCATGATTAGTTATATTCAGTTTTCTACTGTTCATAATGAGCATTTCTATAGGGGGGGGGGGGGGGGGGGGGGGGGCCTTTGAGGGTGGCGGGGGGAATTTTTTCACCCCGGAGAAAATAAGGTGCTCCTTCCCCCCCCTAGCCTGTGGGGTCTTGGGCAAAGGGCGGTCCCCCCTTACCCCCCCCCCCCCCCCCCCCCCCCCCCCCCCCCCCCCCCCCCCCCCCCCCCCCCCCCCCCCCTGGGGGTTACGTAAAGCAGGGAAAGGCGGTGCGGATGATGTGTTGGGGCCCCCCGAATATTTTTTTGGGAATGGTCAGCACTTCAAGTGTTAGGCAGTTGATACTATTGAGTCAATGGCTGCAACCCGTCAGTAGAGCATGCCCCCTTAGAAGTTAATTGCAGTTTCTATAGGTATATTCTGCAAAAAATGTCTGGTAATCAGAAAAAAAAACAAAATTTGAAAAACGGTAAAGGGGGCTTCCAGTTTATCGGAAGTTCTCGCTCGGTAGGTGGATTATTTTCGACGGGTAACCTCGATCGTCATCCAGCGCTGTCCGACAAAAAACCTCTCAGAATGGGTAAGGAAACGTACGGATATGCTACGAAAAGGGAAAAATTGGAAAATTAAAAAAAAACAGGAAACGGAAAGAATGACCTAAATTTTAACTAGGACTTTAGAAGTGAGATGGAAAGGAGCGGTGCTAACATCCGAAAATAACCTTCTTTCTCAGGGGAGTCAAACCAAAAAGGATTTGGGCATGTTTCTAGATAAAGAAACTTTCAAAGACCATAAAGGTTTCTGGTGTAAAGACAGAGCCCCTGATATTTAAAACTTAAGGGTCCCTTTCGACTTGGAATAGTAAAAAGTTATGCCCCAACAGTGAAAAAGTGACGCAGAAATTGAGGATTTTTATAAAAATATCGAAAAGGCATAAAGCAATGAAGTCTCAAGATATCAAAATAATAATGGGTGACTCAATTAAAAGGGTGGGAAAAAGGGAAGATAAAACCACAGTTGGCCCTTTTGGGAAATAGGAGTGGAAAAACGAAAGAGGAGAGCGGCTACGAATGGGCAAGGAACAAAGTGGCTGTCTAAAACGCGGGTTTGAAAACCCATCCAAGAAGGTGCGGGTTGGAAAACCCCTGGCGACAGAACCAGGAATCAAATGGATTAACCCTGATTCAAGAACGTTTCGTAACTCTTAACTCTTGTAAGTCCATGCCAGGTGCAGACTTGGGTGATCATGTCCCAGTTATCGGGACAATGCGACAAAAATTGAAAAAGTTGAAAAAGCAAAAAGAACCCCAAAACTGCAAATGAACATGCTAAAAAAATGACAAGAAATCAAAGAAAAATAAAAAGAAAAAAATTTTGGGGAAACCAAAACGAGGGCCCTAGTAACCACCACTACAGAAGAAAAAATGGCAGATGATAAAAAGTGCATCAGGGGGGCGAAAAAGAATATTCCAGTATAAATGAAAGGAACATAAAAAGGGGGAGGCTCCAAGTGTTAAACCAAATGGAAAACAGGGAAAGGAAAAGGTGATGAAAGAAGTATAAAAAACTCGACAAACGGTTTTAAGAAAAAAGTGTAATGAAGCCAAGGAAGAAGGATAAATATGCAGTGCAAGGAAATTGAAACGAATGCAAATTTATAGCAAAGTATGCACAAAAAAAAAAAGATGGACGGGAAGAAATCATTGCAAAAACGGGTTGTATAAGTCGAGAGATGGAGAAATACTATGGAAAAGAAGATATTTTAAAGGTGGGCAGAATACATCGAAGAGTTATACCCGTGCAGAGGTCCCCTTTTCTGTTAGAACGAGATGGCCACATAATCATGGAAGACGAAGTGAGACATGCATCAGCAAGATGAAAAATGGTAAGGCGCCAGGACGTGATATCCCCCTGAATTGATAACAGCCCTGGTGAAATGGGAATTAAGGAGTCACAAAACTCTAAACAAAATTTTTATAGACACAGGAGAGATTCCGACGATATAGAAGTCCATTTACTTGCGATCCCAAAGAAATGGGGACAGCTGAAAGTGACAAATGTACAAACAGCCCGTGAGTCACCTCACCAAAATTTTTTAGGAATACTATGAAGGAAAGGGAAAAAAAAATACTCCCCGAAATATCGAAACGCAATTTGGATTCAGGTAGACCCAAAGGACCAGAAATGCAATCTTGCATTGAAAACTCTCATGGAAAGATCCCTCGGGTCCGAAAGCCTGTACCTTGTTTATTGGGGTACTCAAAAGCGTTCGACAAAAATACGCACTCCCATTTTTTGATATTTGGCAGGGCTTACATGACGGGAAAGATCTTCGAGTCCCCAGAAAATATATTGGGAACAGGAGGCAGCCTTAGAGTCGCAATGCATCAGTCAATATAGACCCAATCGCGGGGTGTGAGGGGGGCTGGTGTTCTCACCTGATTTATTTAATGTTTTGTGAAATAATTCTACGAAATATTTGGGAATCATGAGGGAATTAGTGTAGGTGGCCACAACATCAACAACCCGGAATGCAGATGACAGTCCTTATCGCCGACTCTGAAGAAAAACTGCAAAAGATTTTAAAACAGAACAGACGAAAGGAAAAAAAAGGACTCGCCAAGCAAAGAAGACAGAATGCATGGTGATCTCGAAAAAAGTGTTATACCCAAAAGCAACTGCTGTAAGGGAGAGGAAAAACGACAAGGGAAAAACCTTTTAATCCCCTTTGGGTTTTTTAAACACCCCGACGGCAGGGGGACACAGAATTTAAAAAAGAATCGGTCAATCTAAGGCAATTTTAACAACATGAAAGCATTTTTCCAAAAGTAAGAAAACTCAAGACAAAGACCATGTTTTGGAGGGGGCCACTATGGTCCTTTTTCTGTACGGATGTGAGTGCTGGACCCTAGCCAAGGACCAAAAACAGCGACTAAAGCAGGGAGATGGGTTCATCCGAAGAATTGAAAGTCTCATGGACAAAAGAAAAAAAAAATGCAGAAGTAATGGTGGGCTGGATACAAGAGATCCCTTTCAACCCCATCAGAGAAGACAGCTAAAAATTTTTGGCCATATAATCAGGGCTGCGGATAGAGAAAATGTTATGGGTGGCAAATTGTGGAAACAAGAGCAGAGGAAGACAACGAAAAAAAAATTCACGACAGCTTAAAAAATTCGCAACGAATAAAAATGGGAAAACAAAAGAGCTCTGGAGGGGCCGAGAACGGGGGGGAAGAAGGGGAGCCAGATCGTCGTATTGCAGGACCGCCCGGGCATTGGGAAAAGAGCAGTTCGGGGCTGTAAGGGTTGAATCAAAATGAACAAAGGGCCTTTTTTTAAAAAAATTTTTTTTTTTTCCCGGATCCCAAATAAAAATAGGCCTTTTTTAAACCAGTCCCTTGTGTTGCAATTTTTGCCAGTTTTGTCATCCCTTCCACCGGAACCAATGGATGTTTCCAAAAAGCGGAACGGGTTTTAACGTGTGGCAGAGTTTGGTGCGTTTTCACGGGGGCCCCGGGTAATAGTCTCTCGGGAAGGGGCATATAAATTTTAAATAATTAAAAAATTTATGCTGGCTGAAAAGGTTTACAGTTTTGGGTCCGGTTTGGAAATCTTTCAGGGGGTTTTTGATTTAAAAAAAAGCGTTTTGTCATGGGAGGGGTAAATGTTACTATGGTGATGTACCCCCCCCCCCCCCCCCCCCCCCCCCCCCCCCCCCCCCCCCCCCCCCCCCCCCCCCCCCCCCCACTCCTATTCATCATCCCTCCTCCTTTTTTGGTAAGGTGTCAGTGCTTAAGGAGGGGTGCTCCCTTTCCCTTCCATCCACTACCTCTACCTGTGTCCACACTCCATTTTTGTCGACATTGTTTTTATTTTATTTATGTACTTATTTCAGCGCTATATAAATTCCATACATTATTATTATTATTATTATTATTATTATTATTATTATTGTTATTTTATTCTTTTATATCGAGGATAATGGAATAAGCACTCGTGTGCTTTTTTTTTACATCCAGTCCCCGTATGTATGCGGTTTTGTGATTTCTGTCATCTTTTCCAACCGGCACATAATGGCCTACTCATACGAAAAGCGGAACTGGATTTAACATGTGCCCAAGATGTTCTGCGTGCGTTCGAACACGGGGTCTCGGTTTATAGTCTCATCCCAAGGACTTTTAGGGAGAGTGGAGTCTGCACTGATGTTAACTTCAGGGGAAAATACCCCCTTGAACTGGAATCGAACCCAGGTTGTCAGATTGCGAGCCCAATGTTCTAACCACTAGGCTATTCCGTCCCCGACATTGTGAGGGCGGGGGGTGGGCAACAACAAAAAAGAAAAAAAGAATAGAAAGAAAGAAAACCCGGCTGCGCTCACTTTCTGTTGCAACTAATTTAGATAATTTCAAGGTAGGCCTATACACAAATAATTTTAGCAGAAAAAAATGGTTTAAGTTGGCACAATAGCGATACCGCGTTGATTGGTCAAATAATGAGAAAACACGCAGGTGACCCCTCTTTTACACGTTACATACGCGTTTTTACAGGTGGCAGGTTTGGTAGGGCTTGACGCTAGAAAAACAAGTAAGTGTAAATTGAAGTAGTTCTGTTTTCAGTTTGAAGTTCCCGATGTGGAATTATCTGCCACATTCACAAAGGAAATTATTATTTTTGAATGCCTTTTGTCATTTGAAGATCATTGTCAAATGGCAGGAAGTAATCATTCTTTTGAAGTTTTGGACTTTAAAGCAAAAATTTACAAGCTTGGAGTTTCAAATTTCGGGCATTTGTTTGTTTTTTTTAAAAATGCCCTGTCTCTTTCTTTCGAGTTATTTTTCCATTTTCTTTGTTAGAAAAAATGTTTTCCCCTCCGGGGAAAATCCGAAGTTTCCCAAATGGTGAGATTTTGCGTATAGGAGCATTTTCCAGCCATAAAATACCCGCATTTGGGGGAAATGTGTCTAAAAGGCCCCCCAGTGTGATGCTGTTAAACATTTATAACTTAAATTCTTTATATTTCCTTTTTTTCCAAAACTGTCAATTCAGATGCAAAGTAAAGGGAAACAAACCCAAAACATTTTCCTTGCAAATCACCCCCTTTTAGGTGAAAAATTTACAATGGTCATGTCATCCCTGCCACCAGGCCCGGTGGTTAAAATTCAGCTGAGTGGGGGGGGGGGTGTTTGTAATTAAGTTTGTGTAGAGTACAAGATAAACTATGCAAGGAAAGACAGAATTTGGTAGAATGTGATTTTGGGGAAAAGCATTCTGGGTCCATTTGACTTGTCAGATGGCTTAGTCCCAACAGAGCCATAATTGTTGCACTATGTGTGCTAGATATCACATCCCTTCACTTCAACATGTTGCAGAATACACAGTACCACATCCACTGTTCTCTTTGACCCATTATAGAAGAAAAAGAAGTGTAAACTGTGAGCCATACAAAGTAATAGACAAGTTTTTTTGGGTAAGTACCTGCAAAAGAGATGTCCATATTTTTACATAAAAATACTAGTTCTCTCTCTCTCTTCCCTCTGTCTCTCTCACTCACTCTCTCTCTCTTACCATGTCATGTTTTTGCATACACGCTTTTCTCTGTTAAAGATTCGGCTGGTTCTGTGGACCTGTGACCAAGGACACTGGGGTGATGTCAGCACAACAATCCTGCAGACTACAAGACATCTTCATGTATACGTATGCCTTTTTGGTCCTGTTGGTGAAGCATTTAGAAGGAAGACAAAGGGTGCTTCAACAATGATTTCAAGGGGTTTGTCACTTGGTGTCTGGGACCAGAACGTACGTTGGTCTTGGCCTGTAGAGTTGTGATATTTTAATCCAGTGTTTGTACAGTTGATGCATAAGATTGCCAGTTTTCAGGTCTTTCAAGGCTGAGCTGCAGCAGAGTCAACATATTTGATATAAATTGTGAGTTCAGTCTACACAAAGTTAAGTAAATGAAGACAAAATAAATGGAGTGCAATGCAAAGCAGAGCATTGCAGAATACAACAATCAAAACGGAAAAAGTATAAAACAAAAAAAAGGAAAATAAACCAAACAATGAATTAAAAAGGGGAAACAAAACTAAAAAGAAAAAAGGAGCACTTGAGCAAGATTTAAAAATAAACACACTTCAAAACAGGAACATGCCAAACAAAGCAAAGGAAACACAAACAAAAAACTAGAAAAGTAAAATGGAAAATTGAATCAGAGGGGAAAAAAGAAACGAGCAGTGCAGGTACTCCTCCGGCTGGTGGTATCTGCGTCAACTTAAGGTTTGAGTACAATGGAACTTGCCTGGGTACAGTTGTTGTGTGGTAAGTTTGGATTGAGTGATGTGAGAACAGCTGGACTGATGCTTGGCAGATGATGAAACTAAACATTTGAGATAAACTAAAAGAAACAAATTTAAAAAAACCACATTGAAATGAAATGCTAAAAAAGAAAACCAAAAACCAAATATTACATAAAAGACTGAAATAAAATGAAACGGAAATAAAATGAACAAGAACCTTCTAAAAAAAACCCAGAAGAAAGGCAACCAACCAAACAAAAAAACCAACTAACCCCAAGGAAAATTTTCCACCAAGAAATGGGGCATTCCTTCTCTGCAATCAAAATCTAAAAGAACAACCTTCCACCCCCCACCCCACCCCAAACCAAAAATGGGCACACCAAGTGCAAAACTTCCCAACCAAAGAATAAACAAAAACAGGGGAAAAGTTCTTGCAGGTGATCAAAGGAGGACATCATAATCATCATCATCATCATAGTTCCCTTGACAAAGATGGTCATCATTGTCATGGTCATCATCATCATCAGTCTCTTGACCAAGATGGTCATCATCATCATCAGTCTCTTGACCAAGATGGTCATCATCATCATTAGTCCCTTGACCAAGATGGTCATCATCATCATTATAAGTCCCTTGACCAAGATGGTCACCATCATCATCATCTCATCATTATCATTAGTCCCTTGACCAAGATGGTCACCATCATCAACAGTTCCTTGACCAAGATGGTCACCACCATCATCATCATCTGTCTCGTGACCAAGATGGTCATCTAGAGGGACATGAGCAATGCAGCGGGCAGCAATTTTTTTTTGAGGTGATCTGTCTTCAGCTTTTCACAGCAGCACTGACATTCTGATTTGGAAACTGGACCAGTACCTTGTGAGGGATAGTGATTCATGTATGTGGTTTTTCTAAATGATATCTTCACCAGGTCTGGACAGTTTCAGTACAGGCTCAGCACCATCAGAAGCATTCTTCATCACTTCAGCCAATAAGGTACATATTAATCCATATTTTAAAGAAAACAACCTTTCTGGCTTGTCTGATCTTTGTGCATATCTATAAGTTATTTAACTACTGTAGTCTTCAGGTTGTTTTTTAATCTGTCCCCCTTTTTCTGTTTGGTTTGTCTGTCATTGCAGGGTTGTTTGCATTTCTGTCTGTCTGTTGCCTTTTTTGTCTGTATTCTGGAGAGGGGGGGCATGTATTCCATTTTGAAAAAGTTTAATGCAGTGTGGAAAAATCGGTTTGTTGACAGAGGAACTTCTGTCAAAGGGGTTACCAGCTGCAGCCGGGCCTACCAGCATGGAAGCAGGCAAGGACAGGTAAGAAATTGAGTCCCCTGTCACTCAGATGAATTTTGAATTTAAAATAACTATGCAGTCTGAAAAATGGGATGTTCTCTTATCAGGTTCATGGTGTATGAGATCTGGGTAAGATCTACGATGTTTTCTAAGCTTGTGTTTGTTTCAATAAATTTTTATTGTAAAGTTTTGCTTAATAGATTGCTTTTGTTTGTAGGGAGATGTTGTCTGTCTTGTGTTTTATCAGATATCACATAATCTTTTTTTTTTCTTTTGAAGGGATGGGGGGGGGGGGGGGGGGGGGGTAGCATTTTCATAAATTAATCAGTTTGAAAGTATTGTGACATGGTTTAATGTATGTTTGTGCTTATGAAACTTTTTCTGAATTTTCAGTGTGACTGTGATGATTTTACTGCTTGCAGGTCTTTGGGGGTGGAAAAAAAGTCCCAAGGACCAGTCATTCTACCCGCATCCTGCCTTCACTGGGGTTAAAATTTGCATTTTTTCATTGTGTGTGGGGTTTTGTATTTAAAAAAAAAACCCAACTGTTTTTTAATGATGTTTAAAAAAATTATTGTTTACTGTCTTGATTTTTTTTTGCCTTTGTTAGTCTTTGTTAATTATGTACCTTTTAAACTTTACTCAAAGTTTTGTTTTTTTTTAAATTGTACTTGTAAAGTACATGTGTTGTGTACTTTTTTTTGAACATTTTGTTGCTTTTGGGTTTGATTTTTGTTGTGGTTTTTTTTAAACTGGGGAATAGGGGTTAAATTTTACCATGTCTTCCCGTGGTTTTGGGAATGTTTTATGCTATTTTAACTTTGAGTACATCTCTTTTTAAACCAGGTAGATGCAAGACCTAGCAGCTAGCGTTGTCTTCCCAACACACCAGATAAGGTAAACTGGTAATATTTTTTGTGATCAGGAAATAGGTTGGGGTTAGGGGGGTTTTTTGCCCCATTATGTATTTGTTTAATGTCTGTCATGTGCTTGGTGGGCCTTTTCCTTTGTGGAACCTGTTGGTGGTGTTCAAAATTCTTGTCGGGTTTTTTTTTAAGGCCCTGATGTCATGTTGAAAATTCACTGCCAGGTGTTTGAATCAGTCTGTTGCAGAGCTGTGCTGCCAAGATGTCTGGCCCTAAATGGCTTCCCTGCCGGGAAAGGGGGTAAACGGGGTTTCATAAATTTTACAGGGAGCCCAGGTGAGAAAATTACAGATTTAATTTGAAAATTAGCCATTCCAAGTATTGGTTATGTTTTTTTGAAAGAAAGTGATTTTGGTTGAGGGTTTAAAATTTTCCCCTTTTGGCCACTTAAGGGTGTATGTTCTTGAAGTGATGTAGTTTTTTTTGGAACGTTCCCCATTTTAAAGTGATGTATGTTATTGAAGGGAATGGGGATGTTAAACTTTGACTTTCCCACTTTTAAGTGATGTTTGTTATTAAATGTGTTGGGGAGTTATTTAAAATTTTTTGGATTTTCATTTTGGGAGTGAGGGATGTTTTTGAATGTGTTGGGGGATGTTATTTAAAATTTTTGACTTTGTCAACTTTGGGGAGGGGGGGGTTATGTTTTTAAATGTGATGTGGATGTTATTTAAATTTTGACTTTGCCATTAAGTGATGAAAGTTATTGAAAGGGGTGTGGATGTTATTTAAAATTTTGACTTTACCTTTTTAATTTGTTGTATGTTATTAAAAAGTAGTGTAAAATGTTATTTAAAATTTTGTTTTTCCCATTAAGGGATGTATGTTTTGAATGTAATGGGGAAATGTTATTTTAAATTTTGGGATTTTCCCAATTTAGTTTAAGGGTGTATGTTTGAATGTTTGGGGTGGTTTAAAAAACAAAATTTTGAGGATTGACAGTGTGAATCATGATGATGTATTGCTTTCAGAGTGCAATCCAGTGCCAAGGATGGTAGGGGTGTTCCCAGGACTTGTCATCACAATCTGCAGTGTCTTGATAGAGGTATATTTCGGGAAATTGGAAAGCTTTTTTGTTCAAAATTTTTTGTTTTTTTTCGGGTTTGACTTGCCCCTTCAGTCTTGGGTTAAATTGGGATTTTTTTTTTGCCTTTAATTGCCATTTTTATTTTGTTGGGTTTGGTTTTTTGCTCACTTGTATTGTTATTTTGGGGTTAGGCTGTTGTTGTTTTTTTTTCTTTATTGAGGACATATGTTTTACCAGGGGACCATGTAAGCCTTTTCCCCGCTTTTTGGCAAATTTCCTTTTCCCCAGGTCCTGTCTCCAGCATTTTGGCCCCTAAAGAAAGTGAAGGGAAAAATTTGGGAATACTTTTAAAATTTTTTTTATAATGATGAATATATGCCCCTTGTTTTTAAACATGTCATTTGTCTCCCTATGTCTTCCCCTCTCCTGCCCTTTTTTTCGTTGTCTGTCCTGTTTGTTTTTCTGTGGGCCCAAGGGCTGTCGGGGTTTTTTTTTGCCCCTTTAAATTTTCTGTCTGAGTCTTTCTTTCGGCCTGCCTTTTCATGTTGGAATGTTTTTATGTTTGTGGGCAATGTTTTGTCGACCGAGCTGCTGTTTCCCGACCCCCAAAAAGGGGAGGGACCCATTATAATGGGTGAACTGGGGGAATTTTACTGAAAACCAAGACGGGCAAATGGTCCCCCCCATCTGATTTGTAACCCCGCTTGATGCTGCCCTTTAAACCCTTTGGGTGGGGGAAAATGAGGCTCCCCAAACCCCTGAGCTATCCCGTTTTTCCCCAAAATGAGTTTGGGGGTTTCTTTTTTATTTTTTTAATTTCGGGGGTGGGGGGTTTTGGGGTGGTAAGGAGGGGAAAGGGGGTGTTTTCTTATTCCTCCAAGGTTGGGGATTTTATGTGTGTTTTTATTTTTTTTTTTGGGGGTTTTGTTTTTGCATTTTTTTTTTTTGTGTGGTGTTGTTTTTTTTCACATAAGAAATTTTAAATGTTTTTGTACGGCAGAAAGATAACTAGGGTTTTTTTTTTGGGTGGTTTTTTCCACGTAAATTGTTTTTTAATGCTTTATTTTTTTTTCCCTTTTTCAAAAAGGGGGGGGGAAAAGAAGAATTCATCTAACGAAATTTGGGGGGTTTGGGTTTACCAAACCAAATTTAAAAAAAATTTTAAATGAAAAGGGGAGGGGGGGGGGATTCCCTTCAATGTGGTATTTGGGGGGAAAAATGATGTAATTTTTTTTTTTTTAAAGTAAACATTTGGTCATTATCCCTTTTGGGCAGAAAAATTTTACTAACCCCTTGGGAATAAAGGTTTAAAACATTTTTAAAGGGAAAAAGGGCAGAATGGGAAAAACTTGCACTTTTGTGAGTTGTTGTTTTTGACTTCAAATTTTTCGTCTGTTTTACTTTAAGGGTATTTGGGGGGGGGGAACAAATGGAAGGGGTGGGGTGGGCTTATTAAAAACAAAAAAAAATAAATTTTTAAAAAAAAAATTTTAAAAAAAAAAAAAATTACCCCCCCCCCCCCCCCCCCCCCAAAAAACCAACCATGCTTTCACAAAAAATCACATAAAGAAACTTGGAAAGCAACGGAATTGTGAGTGCCAAGTGCCATTTGCCTTTTTTTTTCCCGGTTTTTTTTCCTATTTTTCCCTTTTTTTTTGGTTTAAAGTTTTTTTTTTTTTTTGGGGGGGTGGGGGGTAAAAAACCCAAAAACCCCTGCCTATCTCTTTTTGGAAAAGGGGTTGGGGGTTTAAAGGTAGGCAGTGGGTAAGCCACCCAACAGAAAACCCAAAAATTTTTTTATTGTTTTGGGTTTATTGGCTTTTAAGAAAAAGTTGAGTGCAGCAAATTAATATTTTCTCTGCAAGATATAGCGCTATATAAATCCAAATTTTTATTATATTTATTTGTAATAGGGAAAAGGGGCCCCCGGGGTGAAAGGGGGGGGGGCAGGGAGGGAGGGGGAAACGGGGGGCGATGGTGGAGGATCTTTTACACTCTCTGCCTTTCGCCTACGAATGGTTTACTTTGGGCCCCCTTTGTTTTTCCCATTAACCACTCTCGCCCACGTTCCCCCCCCTTTGTTAGCTGCTTTTTATTTGCCTTCTGTACTACCGTTTTTTCTGCCACTTATCACTGTCCCCGAGCGGGCTGTAATTACAATGTTTCCCCAACCCCAAAACCCCTTCTCTCTGTCGTCTGTCTGTTTTCTTTGTGTCTCTTGTCTCTCTATGCAGAACATCTTGTGCACATTTTTAACCTGTTCCCCTTTCCCTAAGAGTAGGCCATTGTTTTGGGTTGTGGGGAAAAGATGAAAAAAAAATTTTTAAAAACCCCAAAACACACGGAGTTTGGGTTTTCAAAAAGATTAAATGCTTATTCCATTATCCATGATATCCAAAAAAAATAAAAAAATTTAAAAAATTTTTTAAAAAAAAAAAAAAATCTGTCTCTGCCTCTTTTTCCCCCCCCCTTTCCCCCCTTCTCGCTTTTCCCACACACAGGGACACCCCGTACACCACAACACACACACACACTCAAACCCCCCGGTTTTTGTTCCCAACTGTTGTCTTCTTGTTTGCTAGATTATGAATACATGCTTTTACCTCCTCTGTCAGCAGAGCATTAACGTAATGATTTTGTAGGCGATCAAGATCTGGAATGTTGTTTCTAATGCCCATCTTGTGGTTTGTCTCTATAGTTTCTGTTCTTTTCTGAGAAGCCAGTTTTGCAATTTGTTGGCAATCATTTCCATAAAAGCTTCAGCATTTTTCAAAATTGGAAGGTAAAATTTTGATAAAGGCTTATGCTTTTTTCAAAATTGGAAGGTATAATTTTAACTACGGGACACCATAGTAAGTTTATGACACTTCAGTTCAATTCAAATGCTTTATACAAACAGATAAATTCACAGGGGTTACAAGCCATACATAAAAACAGTAAACATGTAAATATATTATCACAGAAAAATACCACATCTCAGTATCCAAACATCACCATGCACCAATCACCTAAAAATCGGCAGTACCCTAGCCAGTTATAAGCTTATATCACCCGTGTAGAATCACAAGCACTCATTAGCATGCACACACATCTCGCATGTGCTGTGCCCGCACACACACACACTCTCTCTCTCTCTCTCTCTCTCTCTCTCTTTCTCTCTCTCTCTCTCTCTCTCTCTCTCTCTCTCTCTTTCTCTCTCTCCCCTCCCCTCCCTCCCATGCTGTATGCAGTGTTTTTGCCTGTCTGGCATTTCAAAGATCACAGGAGATAAGATTCAAATTTAATTTACTTTGGATGAGAAAGAGGGGTACATGTGTGTGTGTCACACAACCCAAACACATGCACACACATGCACACACACATACCACAACACAGACACACCACAACACACACACACCACAACACACACACACCACAACACACAACACACCACACCACACCACACCACACACACACCACACCACAACACACACACATATCACTTTGTCTTTGTTATCTTACTACTTGCTAGGATGAATCATTGACATAGTTTAACTAGTGAAAGCGACGTAAAACTCTATGTAAACATACCAGAGCCCTTAAGATGCGTTTCTTTTTATCTCCAGAAGGAGGAGGTCTTGGAGGAGAAGGACAGCACCAAGCATCAGCGGAAGACAGAAAAGGGCATCAGCAGAAGACGGCATCAGGCATCACAGCGGAAGACTATGCCAGCCATCACAGCGGAAGACGGCACCAGCCATCACAGCGGAAGACGGCACCATCTTCAAGAACAAGAGGCAAGTCGTCAGGAGGACGGTTTGTCATCACCAAGGACATTTCATTTAGGTGGGTGCCTGTAGTCACCAAGAACACATCTTAGTGCAGAACCTCCAATGCTTTGTGGAACACATCATGGCTTGCAAAGTGAATCGTGCAAAACCTGGGGAGAAAACGGTGACATGAAGCATGAGTGGTGTGTACAAAAACTGAGCACTTCACACACACAAAAAACCAAGTGCTTCATCAGCATCACTCGTGAAAGAACGGAGCTATCAACTGCATATACATTTTTGCAAGTCTGCTTTGAGTGCATGCATCAGTACATGCTAGAGCAACAGCAAATGGAGACAGATATGTTCAGGCATCGATCCACCTTAGAATGCACAGGATTTGATCAAGGTTTTGATTTTGTTCCCCTCGAGACATTTGTTATGTATAATTTTTATGAATTTTCATTTTTATTCTTGTATTTTATTCTTTTATTTCAGTGATAATGTGTGTGACTTGGTTTTTTTTACATCCAGTGCCCATGTGTACCCATTTTTGTAAATTTTGCCATCTGTTCCCACTGGCATACAATGGCCTACCCTTCTGAAAAGCGGAACAGGTTTTAATATGTGCACAAGATTTCTGCATGCGTTTGCACAAGGGTCCACAGTTTATAGTCTCACTCGAAGTAAGGTGGTGTGCAAAGGATGTGTGTGTGTGTGTAAAAGGGGTATTTGGAAGAAGGAAATGTACATTTATGTTATCAGAGAGGGGTTCAAGGAGAAGGGGTGTTCAGGAAGAGGAGGCAGGGTGTGTTGGGTTAGTTATCATCATCATCAGTTCCCCGACAAAGTTAGCTGTTGGATAGGCATGAGGAATTACTCCAGGCTGGTCTGTCTTCAGCATTTTGCAGCAGCAACACAGCCATGTCAAGGTTATTCCAGACTTTGATGTTCGCTGTCCAGTTCTTCATTTATCTGCCCTGGTGTCTCTCTTCTTCAAGGGTCCCCTGCAAGACAGTCTTGGGAAGAGAGCTGCAACACAGGATTATTTATTATTATCATCATCATCTATTTTATGAAAAGAAAACAAATCATTGAATTAATGGCCCGACCCAGAGTAGAGGAGGAGGATTACCACTAACTGAAAAGAGACAAGATCACCATTTCTAAGACTCTGCACTGGGCACAACAGGCTAAATCACCACATGTCTACAAAACTGAAACTCATTCCTTCTCCCCTGTGTACCTGTGAAAACCTGACTGAGGAGCGCATCCTTCAAAGATGCAAGTTATACAGCGACCTGAGGAAGAATGTGTGGCTGATGGAGATAACCCCGCAAACCACTGTACAAGAGGAGCTGCAAAGGCCATTCTATTATTTTTTCCAGACACATCTGACAGTGTAAAGCGAGAGAAAAAATTTTGACCAAACCAGCCAGTTTTCATCTCTTTACAACATCCAGAAGGGGTTGCTGTGGCCTAGCTTTCATCAACAATTTTTGCTGCACTGGCTCATTGGTTCTGTGGTTCAGACAGAAAATGTCTAAGCCTTTAGGATTATCTTTTTTTCAAAGGATTGGATCTAATTTCCCATTTTTGCAGTAAAGGTCCAGCTTTCACATTTGTTTAGCAGTATAGATAAGAGTGCTTAAAATTATTTCAGTTTTCTGGAGACTGATCTGTTTGCATTCCTAAATCCTGGCCCATTCTGCCATGACTGAGGTTGCTAAAGCTTGTGTGATCTTTGCTTCTGCTGCAGAGGTTCCATCTTTGGTCAGTGTGGAGCCATGATAATTGAATGAGTGTATTTCTTCAAACTGTTGGACCACTTGTGATAATACTAAATAAAAAGTCATTGGTACTGTCTACCTTGCTCTTCTTTGCACTGATCTTACGATAAGTGCTAGTTCATTCTTCTAGCTTGCATATAATACCACAAGTGCTAGTTCATTCTTCTAGCTGTTAATACTACAAGTGCTAGTTCATTCTTCTAGCTGTTAATACAAGTGCTAGTTCATTCTTCTAGCTTGCATATAAGTTCTTAAGAGTTCGTTGCTACTGCTTTCAAAGAGACCAGTGTCATTATCAAACTGCAGATTGCAAATGTATGTATCACCAAGAGAGACAGTGGGGGGAATGTTATCCTCTGGGCTTGGTTTAGTGTCACTAGGTTTGTAGACATGCAAAGAAAAAAAGGGAGGGCTATTGGAAAGAGCATTATTTCTCCTTGTTTATTCTGGACTTGACCATTTTTTCCCCTTTATATTTTGGGTTAAATATATCTCAAAATTGAACAAAACTTGTTTTTAAAAAAATTGACATGGGCAGAAAACTACTGTTGATAGTATAACAGAAATTTGTCCCCAACCCCACCCCAAATCGAAATAGCAGCCTTAAGCGCTGGTAGGATTGGTAAATTTTTATTTGAGTAATGCTCCATATCACTGTGACTACAGCTACGTGCCATTATATTTATATGCTGTTGTGTCCACATGCATTCAGACAGACTTTCCAACCGACCCAACAACCCCTACCCCAATGCATGCTGTTTTTGCTAACACTAACACTAATCTTGTTTCTTAATTAATCCTGGCCCCATATGTGGACACAAAGGCAGGTAGATATCTTGGTACAGGCTGACAACAGTGATCAAACGGTTTTCCTGGGGTTTCAGGGAAGTGGTGGGGAGGGTCAGCATTTTCAGAAAAGGATGTTAGGAAGGGGAAGATGTATGTTGTAGTCTGTCAGAAAGGGGGGAGTTGTGGTTTTTTGGGGGGCGGCAATGGCTCATGGGCTGCTGATTCCTTTCATATGCTGTAAAATGGTTATTTTGTCTGTCAATTTCACTTTGAAAAGTCGCTTGTTGAACCACATTTCTTTGAGAAGTCGCTTGTAGAACCACATTTCTTTGAGAAGTTGCTTGTAGAACCACATTTCTTTGAGAAGTTGCTTGTAGAACCACATTTCTGCTGGACGTATCTCATTTTCATGAACGGTCTTCATAGTCCAGGCTTTACGTCTCTATATGAAACAGCATAAAGTTCTTATCTTCACCTTTGCTGGTATGCCTCCATGTGTTGTTCATCTGGACTGTTGTTTTTGCTTGGCTCTGACTATTCTCTATATGATGTCCTAGCTGTGAGATCCTGAGTTTGTTTTCACAGAGATCACATCAGTTGTAGACCGAAATTTTTTTTTTTTTAATAGGTGGCTTTGTGGCGAGCGCCCCCCCGGGGGTCCCAGCCCGAATTTCACGCGAGAAATCTGAGGACTTAAAGTGTTAAATAAAATAAAAAAAAAAAAATTAAAAAATTAAAATAAAAAAATTAAAAAAAATCCTTGAAATGGAAATTTTCCCTTTCTGTTCTACTTACCCCTGTGTTCTGTGGCTGGTTGCTAGATGTCCTTCTAGTGCTGGAGTTAGGTTGTTTTGCATTCGTTTCAGTCCTGCCTTTTTTCCGCAGCAGCTTTTTAAAAATTTATAATTTTGGCTAGTTGTGATATTTGGAAAAAAGGGGCGATGTTATCAGTAATCTTATTTTTGGTGAAATTTTTTTTTCCCCCTTTTTTTCAGTCCATAATTTGTGTCTGCTGCATTCTCATCATATGCTCTGTGTATTTGTAAAACCTTGCGGATTCCCCTGTGTTAAAGTTCAATGCTTCCGCATTAAAGTGGTGTTGGTAGGAAGTGCTAAATTTGGGTCAGTGTCTGGAGAAGCCCATTGCTGAATTGGGGAGAGACCCAAGAAAGTCTGGGAAGCCCCTTGCTGGTGTTGGTAGAGAAGCTGAGAGGATGTTGGGGAAAAGGGTTTGGGGTTGGGGAGAAATGCGGGGGAATGTCTGGGAAGCCCCTTTGGTTTTTTAGGGAAAAGTGGAAATGTCTGGAGAAACCCATTGTTTTTTTTTGGGAGGAAAGTAGGGAATGTCTGGAGAAAGGATTTTCTTGTTAAAGCCATAGGTTCTTGGGAAGGGCTAATGGTGTTTAAAGTGAAAGTGGTCTGGGTTCGGGGAAAGCCCTTTTTTGTGGAGGCTTGATGGTCAGTTTTCTGGAGAAGCCCTTGGTGAAAAGGTCTTGTTGTGGGGGTTAAAAACTGCCAATTCCCTTCTTAGTGAAAGTTATGTAGGTTTTATCCAGGTTCTGTTTTCTTTGAAGTTTTTTTAGCAAATTTTTTATTTTAAACATTGTAAGCTTTTAATTGGGTTTTTTTCAAGATCTAAAACAAAATTTCTTGGTTTTTTCTAATTTCTCATTAGGGAAACCTTTCCCTAAATTAAAATTTTGAGGAAAATGTAAAAAAATAAAAGTAATGATTGTTGTTTTGTGTTGTTTTAACCATGAAGGGAGAGAACCCTCTTTTAGTTTCATTGTTTTTTTATGAGAACCCCGTTGCTGTATGGGTGGAAGGGGTTAGTAGATAGTTGGGTTTTTTTTAAAAATTAGGGAAAGGGGTGATCTTTTAAAGGTTTTGAATCTTGTGACAGCAAAAATCAGGCCTAGATGAAAATGTTTTTCTTGAGGTCATGGAAAGCACTCATGTGTTTTTACAGCCTATGGTATGCGGTTTGAATTTTGTCATCTGTTCCATGGACACTAGGCTATTCTTTCGAAGGGGAAACAGGAGATTAAATTGTGGCAAGTTTGCTGCGTTCGAATGGGGCCTGGTTTATAGTTCTCCGAAGGACTTGAATTCAGTTCGATTTTTGTCAAACTGGAAGATGCGGTGACTGAAAAAACCAAACCTCCGTTTACTTGTTGTCGGCAATATTTAACATCCTGCAACTTCTTCCTAATGATGTTGAAAGGATGCTTAGGGTGTCCATTTCTAGAGAGCCCTTGGAGGTCTTGATTAAGTGGTTGTGTATGAAACTGTCCAATGTTGCTGTATTGTTAAAAAGTGTAGCTTTTAAGTCAAGGTCCTCTGTTTTTTTGCAAGTATTTTCATACAAACATGTGTCTTGTTGATTCTGTTTCTTGCTTTAACGCTATCTATGTTAAGGGGAGAACCCCTCTTAGTACACGTGCACTGTGCGCATTTGTATGCTACTGTAGGCCAGTAGTGGCTGATATGGATGGAAGGGTTAGTAGATAGTTGGTTACCCTATAGCTGTAGTGAAAAGGTTAACCTGCCTGGCAGTCAGAGAACTCTTCCTTCCACTTAGATATTCATTGTGTTTGATGAGGAGCAGAATTTTGTCAGTGTGACTGATACGGGGCAATGTAGAAGTAGAGGGATGAGTGTGTGTGTGTTTGCACAAATAAGGGCAAAGAAATGATCTATCCCACAGGTAGACTCATGCAGTGGTATGGCATATTGTCAACAATATATGCTGCTGTACAACAAGCATAACAGTTGCATACTTGCTTGAGTATGCGCATGATTAAGTGGAAAGCATACTTAACAAATGTTAGGTGATGTTCACATTTCAGTTCTCTGTGTGATTTTTGTGTGTGCTGTTTTTGTGAAGGGGGGATGTTTTTCCTTTTCTAAAAAAAAAAAATGTAAGGAATTGAACAGAAAGTGACTCATGGATGGCCTTTGATATGGGTAGCAGTGCCATGAGTATTTATGGCATGCAAGAGAATTGTTATTTTTTAAGCCTTTCTGGGGGAAAAAGCAGGAGAATGAACCAGGAATGTACAAAATAGAGGGAGGTGACAGAAAGAAGAGGAACAAGACAGAAACAAGAGAGGGATAGAAAAGAGGGAATTCCTAGCACAGAGTTTCCAGAAGATGGAAATGCTATTTATACCGATATACCCCCGGTGTCCTCTTGGGGGATTTTCCCTCTTCAATCTGAAGAAATGTGGATCTGTGATGGCCGTATGGGTAAAAATGTCATTAGTTGTGTTTGTGTCAAATCTGATCTACCACTGGCTGGAAGATCATGGCAAACAAAAACCAAAAAAACCTGAAAAATGTATGGCATGCCATTTACTTGTATTATGTGTATATTATTTACTTGTATTGTGTGTTTACCATTTACTTGCAATGTCTGTATACTATTTACTTGGATTGTGCATATATGACATGGGAGGTGGATGTCAATGGAAAGTGATCATCATCATCAAATCAAGTGTATCCCTCTTCCCATAGTCACACACACCTATCATCATCATCATCATCATTACAAACATCATCAATGCACATGTGGTCCACTTTTTTTGGTCACACAGCCTTATCATCATCATCATCATCATCATCATCATCATCAACAATGCAAGTGAGATCTACTTTATTTGGTCGCTTACCTGTATCAAAATCATCATCATTATCATCATCAGTGCAAGGATAGCCCCCTTCCCTTTTTCACACACCCCTATCATCATTATAATCACTATCATCAATGCATTTGTAACCCACGCACCCTTATCACCATCATCAACACAATTTTGACCTATCCCTTTGGTGACACCTTTTTCATCATCATCATCATTATGACACTTCTCTTGGTTACACACCCCTATCCTCATCCTCCTTAACATCATCTTTATTACCATCAGTGCAAGAGTGGTTCATTACCTATGGTGGCACACCCATATCATCATCAAAATCAAACTGAATGTCAAAGTCCTTCGGATGAAGCTATAAACCGAGGCCCCGTGTTCGAACGCATGCAGAACATCTTGCGCACACGTTAAATCCTGTTCCGCTTTTCGGAAGAGTAGGCGATTGTGTGCCAGTGGAAACAGATGACAAAATTTACAAAACCGCATACACACGGGGACTGGATGTAAAAAAGCACATGAGTGCTTATTCCATTATCCTCGATATAAAAGAATAAATAAATAAAATCATCATCAATGCATGTGTGGCCTACTTGGTCACCTGCCGCCGCCCCCCCCCCCCCCCCCCCCCCCCCCCCCCAACAACTAATGTCATCAGTAGTCGTTCTTTACGTTGGACTTGCTGCTGGCTGGTGCTAGGTCTCCCCACATGCGAGTGTTGGTGTCATCAATGCAAGCGTTGCCCACTTCCCTTGGTCACAGACCCTATTAGTATTGTCACCCGCTTCCCTTACCATACACTGTTGACATCATTATCATCAGTGTTAGTTTGGTCTACTTCCCTTTGGCAAAAACCCTATCATCATCAATCATCAGTGCAAAGACACCCTATCATCATCATCAATGTGAAGACACCCTATTGTCACCATCATCAATGCAAAGACACCCTATCATCATCATCATCATCCATGCAAAGACACCCTATTATCACCACCCTCAAAGCAAAGAAACCCATAATCATCATCAGTGCAAAGACCTATTTCACCCCCAG
>CM054142.1:26774415-26779564 GCA_028751875.1 Rapana venosa | reverse complement strand
TTTTCTGCCTTTTTAGTCTTTCCTCCTCCAGAAGAATGGACCAAGAAGGCAGAAAATAGATGAGAAGGAGGCGACAAGAAGAAAAGGAACAAAGAAGAAACAAAGAGAGGGATAGCAAAGGGGGAATTCCTAGAACAGAAGTTCCCGAAGGTGGGGATGGTATTTAAACTGACAGGACCCCCGGCATCCCCACGGGGAAGTCCAAATTATACAAGAAGTACAAAATTATACAAATACGAGTAAAGGATGATGGCCAACTGATTACACATTGTTACTTGAACTGGCAGGTGCGTTTTTCTTTGTTGTTTGTTTGCTTGGCTTTGTTGTATTGTGGGGTTGTTGTTTTTTAACAAGCAAAGGAATTTAACCAGTTCGTTGTGCAGAGGTACATTCTTCTTCTCTTGTTTGCTTAACACCGTCAGGTGTGTGTGGGAAAAAATAATGGCAAGTCCTTTCCAGCACCTGTCGTGGGCAGTACAGCTTGGTTGGCAGGGTTATATCCGCTGGCTATACACCATCTTCCTCAGGTCGCTCTATAGCATGCAGAGGAACCTACTCTCAGCTTGAGGAGGACACTTAATTTATTCGGAATTTTTTGTAAATCCCCCCCCCAACAACAACAAAAGCCACACACACACACACAAAAAACACAAAAAAACCCAACCACCTACCAAGGGACATAACCCCACAATGGACAGTACTGGCATCATTGGGCAGGAGTTATATACCTTGGTCTAGTTTGCAACAAGCATTATAGTGCATTGGGCGCGCACGCACCCACACCCATTCCCAACCCTTCCCCCCCCCCCCCCCCCCCCCCACGCGCACACACGCACGCACGCGCAAACACACACACACACACACACACACACACACACACACACCTTCGGATGAGACTATAAACCGAGGCCCCGTGTTCGAACGGATGCAGAACATCTTGCGCACACGTTAAATCCTCTTCCGCTTTTCGGAAGAGTAGGCCATTGTGTGCCGGTGGAAACAGATGACAAAATTTACAAAACCGCATACACACGGTAACTGGATGCAAAAAAGCACATGAGTGCTTATTCCATTATCCTCGATATAAAAGAATAAATAAATAATAAAATAAATAAACACACACAACACACACACACACACACACACACACCACACACACACACACACACACACACACACACACACACACACACACACACACACACACACACTCACACACACACACTGGTTGGTTAGAGCGTTGGGCATTGCGCTCGTGATCTGCTTACCCGGGTTCGAATCCCGTTCAAGGGGTTATTTTTCTCTGGAGTTAACATCAGTGCCTACTCCACTCTCCCCAAAAGTCCTTCGGATGAGACTATAAACCCAGGTCCCGTGTGCGAACGCACTCAGAACATCTTGCTCACACGTTAAAACCTACTCTGCTTTTGTTTATTCATTTGTTTGTTTGTTTTGTTCTTTTATTTCGAGAATAATGGAATAAGAACTCATGCGCTTTTTATATCCAGTCCCCGTGTGTATGTAGCTTTGTAAATTTGTCAACCGTTCCCACCGGCACACAATGGCCTACTTTTCTGAAAAGCGGAACGGGTTTCGCACACGGGACCTCGGTTTAAAATCTCATCCGGACTTTTCGGGGGTGGGGGGTGAGGGGGGGGGGGGGTGTCTAGTCGGCACTGATGTTAGCTCCAGAGGAAAAAACTTCTCGAACGAGATTCGAACCCAGGTCAGCAGATCACGAGCGCATGACTCTAACCACCAGGCTATCCCCGTCCTTCCTTATCGGAAGAATAGGCTTTTGTGCGTCGGTGACAACAGATGACAAAATTTACAATACTGCAAACACACGGGGACTGGATGTAAAACGCGCATGAATGCTTATAAATTATTCTCAAATAAAAGAATAACACGCACGCACGCACGCGCGCGCGCACGCACTCAGAACACACACACACACACACACACACACACACACACACACACACACACACACACACACACACACACACACACACACACACACACACACACAACACACCACAAACACACACACCTACTTTTTGGACACAGTCATGACCTGAGCAGCAAAGTTCATCCTCCATCCTCTGGCCTCAAAACACATTTATTTCAAACCCAAGATTCTCCCCTCTTGTCCCATTTCATTTTTTGTCCCTGCCCTCAACAGCCCAAACCCCATCACCTTGCCAAAGAGTACAACCTTTATGTGTGTGCGTGAGTGTGCGTGTGTGTGCGTGCGTGTGTGCGAGCGTGTATGTATAGATTTGAATTTGTAAAAAAAAGAAAACAACCCCCCCCCTCCAAACCTATTTATTGTAACTGGCTGCATGTGAATGAGTAGGATGAATGAAAGGGCTTTGATTTTATTTTTTTTAATTTTTATTTTATTTTATTTTTTTTGGTTTTTTTTTTTTTTTTTGGGGGGGGGGGGGGGGGGCAAGATATAGCGCTATATACATTCCAGGAATTATTATTATTATCATTTATCTGAATCTGCCTCTCACACCAGTTACCCCCTTTCTCTTTGTTTCCCTTAGTTTCTTGGAAAAACAAAAAGAGGCTGGGGAGAGAACGTAAGTAATACAGCAGCAACAACAACAAAATCAACAACAACAACAAAAGAATGATACACACTAAAGAAAGAAAAAAAAAGGCAAAACAAAACAAATCGAAAATAAAGCACTAAAAGCCAAATATACACACACAACACAAACAAACACAACACACACGCACAAACACAACAGAAACACACACGCAACAACACAACACAACACAAACACATACACACACACACAACACAACACAACACAACACACACACAACACAAACACACACGCACACAACACACAACACACACACACACACACAACACACACACACACACACACACACACACACACACACACACACACACACACACACACACACACACACACACACACACACAACACAACACAACACAACACACAAACACACACGAAAACAAAACAAAACAAAAAACAACAACCACAAAGCACAAGTTGACCACTTTGCCCAAGAGTCGGCTAGTTGGCCTTTGGAGAACATCTCCAACGCTGACTGTCCTTATGCCCACTTGGCCGAGAGAGTGGGGATGTACTGCGGGCAAGGCATCTCCACTATAATCACATTTCTGCCCACTTTCCGAAACAGCAGCTGCCTCCTCTGCTGTTTTGGAGGTCATCGTCAGACACGACAGACAAACATACATGAGCCCAGTCCACAATCAGCCAGCTGTCAACAGCATAGCCTCGTGCAGTAGAGAACTGCGAGGAGAAGGGCGCCGTTTAGGTCACAAAGTTCACGGTCACAGCCTGAAGGTCAGCCCAGGTCTGATGAAGACTAGAGACTAAGAGAGAGAGAGACACACACACACTACAACTGCAGGCAGCTAAATTATTAAAACAATGGGTTGTATCGCTAGAGAGGTTCCTAACTCCATCCAACCCATTTTGTTATTGACTGAGGTCCAGAGAGTTCAAATATATTAAGTTTCATTATAAAAAAAAAAGAAACTATTCTGCTGCATGACCTGGTTTTTGTGGTTGCTTTCTTCCAAAAAACTTGTTAGTTCTCTTTGTTTTTTCCTTTCTTTCCACACAGACACAGACACACACAGACACACACACACAGACACACACACACACACACACACACACACACACACACACACACACACACACACACACACACACACACACACATATATATATATATATATATATATATATATATAATATATATATATATATATACATATATATATATATATATATATATACATATATATATATATGTGTGTGTGTGTGTGTGTGTTTCATTCTTTTCATAGAATACACACACACACACACACACACACACACACACACACACACACACACACACACACACACACACACACACACACACACACACAGAAGGAAATACAGGAATAAATAACCAGCCTTTACTCCTCTCTCTCTCTCTCTCTCTCTCTCTCTCTCTCTCTCTCTCTCTCTCTCTCTCTCTCTCTCTCTCTTGTCTCATACTTCCCCCCTCTCCCTCTCAGATATAAATCCATAAATGAAATGAGTCCCTCTTCATTTGTATGCTTCTTCAACATTGCATTGTGTCGGTTCGCATTGTATTGTGTTGTATGAACTGTACCCTATTGTATTCATTGTGCACTATTTCCAGTCACGGAAGTGGGGGTATATTATCAGATTCCCTGATGATAAGACCATCAGGTAGTCTCTGGTCACAGGCACACTGTCCACCAATGACCACACCGAGGCCTGTGCTCTGCTACTTGCAGCCCAGACTTTCAACCAGGAGGGCACACTATCCACCAACACAGTGGTCCTTACCAACTCCAAGTCCATCCTGCAGAGTCTTCGGGTGCCAGGGCGAGAGCAGATCCTAAGAGACCTCTGACAAGAGTTAAAGCTTCTCAGCCAGAGAACTGTTGTGGTGCTGCAATGGATCCCCTCCCATTGTGGCATAGGAGGTAATGAAGAAGCGGACAGGCTGTCCCAGGCAGGCAGCAACTTGGAGCAGCCAGCCCATCTACTGTCCTACACAGTGAAGCAAGGACAATCCTGAGAAACAGCTCCAGGAAAGCCTGGTGCCAGTGTATGGACATTGGGCCAGACGTACGAAAAGGACGGCATCCTTGAACTCGATAGAAACGCTCAATTTGCCATCTTTAGGCTGCGAATAGGACGCTGCCAGCTCCTATCCCACCTCTACCGCCTAGAATTATCATACACTGACCAGTGCCCCTGAGGCACAGGCCCACACCCTGCCCCCTTTCATATCCCGGAGTCCTATCCTATCTGCAACACACTGAGACACCAGACGTGGCCCAGCCCAGTAAAGCTCCAGGAAAAATTTGGAGACCAGCCATTGACTGCAGACTTCACCATCTAAACCAGACTAAAAATGTTTAGCATGGCAAGGGAACGCAAAGGAAGAAAAACAAAAAAAGAACTTCTGTCTACATGTGTATTTGTTTTCCTACGAGAATGACTTTTTCTACAGACTGTTTCCAGGGAACAACTCTCTTGTTGCGGTACGTTCTTTAACGTGCACTGAATGCGTGTTCCATTCGGGACCTCGGTTTATCTTCCCACCC
>CM054142.1:26766915-26769415 GCA_028751875.1 Rapana venosa | reverse complement strand
AATCAATGGTTTTTACAACATTGTATTCCTACATTGGTGTGTGTTCGTGTGTGTGTGTGTGTGTGTGTGTGTGTGTGTGTGTGTGTGTGTGTGTGTGTGTGTGTGTGTGTGTGTGTGTGTGTGTGTGTGTGTGTGTGTGTGTGTGTGTGTGTGTGTGTGTGTGTGTAGGTGTTGTGCGTGTACGCGGTGCGTGTGTGCGCGCACCTGGGTTTGTGTATGATAATTTCTTAAAGCTATCTTGGAATGTTTATAACAATCTGTAATGTGTTTTTCTTGTGTCTTGTGAGATAATTATAGGTATCAATGTGCCTGTCAGTATTGTAATTGCCCTTCATGGGATGATCAAAGTGTTTTTGACTTGACTTGACTTAACTTGACTTGACGCCGAAGTCGTGGGAATGGCTTGTCAGGCGCTTAAGGGCAACAGCAACGCACTTTCGCTATGAAAGACAATAGCAGCTGTTAGAGCCGTTTGATGAAGAAGAAACTCAAAGGCAAATGCTTTACCTGCATGCACAGCAAACAAAGTGATTTGGCTTGAAGCAACTTTTTAAGCCAAAGCGAATTCAAAATCTTTTTTCCAGATGGTAAATTAAATAAACACTACTTTGGTTTTATTTTCTCTTCGCTTTTCTCAAGCCATCTATCCATCCATCCAAAAAACTGTCATGAGACAAGTTTTCGTGCACATTTTTGAGCGTACAAAAGAAAAGAGAAAGTAAACACACACATAGACACTAGGGATTTGAACCTGCACCCGGAGTTCGAATCAGTCATCACTGTGCTACTCCAACTTCCATCCCACCACCCACCTCCACCCGCCTGTATATCTACCACACGTTAAAGAACCCACTGCAACAAGAGAGTTGTCCATGGCAATTTAAAAAAAACAACAAAACCGATTCTTATATGAAGTTGTAAACAAGTGAAGGGGTGTGGGGGTGGGTGGCAGTACACACACTACTTGTAGCAACGCGTATGCAAGCGCGTTCATGTAAATTTCAAATAGAGAAAATCTGCTATGAATATAAGTGTTAAGCAATACAAAGACATAATAATCTCCATTGTGAATTTCTACACACACACACACACACACACACACACACACACACACACACACACACACACACACACACACACACACACACACACACACATACACACACACACGGGATAGCCTAGTGGTTAGAACATTGCCCTCGCTCTCTGACGACCCAGGCTCGATTCCCGTTCAAGGGGATATTTTCCCCCTGGAGTTAACATCAGTGCTGACTCCATTCTCCCCAAAAGTCCTTCGGATGAGACTATAAACCCAGGCCCCGTGCGCAAACGCACGCAGAACATCTTGCGCACATGTTAAGTTAAATCCTGTTCCACTTTTCGTAAGAGTAGGCCATTGTGTGCCGGTGGGAACAGATGACAAAATCTACAAAACTGTAAACACACGGGGACTGGATGTATAAAAGCACACAAGTGCTTATTCCATCATCATCGATATAAAATAATTAAAAAAAACAACACAATACTAAAATCAAATACTATGGAACCTGACTTAGTTTTTTAAGAGTTGGTCACCCAAGAAAGAGGTTGGTGGCTAAGAGGGTGAGAGGGTGGGGGTGGAGGGGGGGGGGGGGGTGGAGTGCAAGAGGATCCCCCCTCACCCTCCTCCTCCTCCTTGACCCCGATTTCTGAACGTGAATTTTCTCACGTGCGCTGAACCCAGGACCTCTTTTTACCATCTGACTCAACCAATAAAAGGACTATATACTATGGCATCTATATCCCCCAGTCAAGGCTTATAGCCCCAGAATGGAAGGAAAAGGAAGGAGGGGGCAGGGGGGTTGGAGGGAGGGGAGGCAGGGTGAGGATAGGGTAGAGGGCATGAGAAAGGAGGCAATCTGGGAGATTAGAAGGGGCAGACAGAAAAGTGTAAGAAAAAAAATAATTTGTCCAGTGCATTTTATAGTGAACGAGTCAAGGTTGACAGGATCCCCATTTTGCGGCAGGTGGAGTTAGAGACATGAAATTTGGTATTTTGGCGAAGTCTGATAATAACCTGTCCAAGAAATGTGAAGGGTTGATTTTTCAGGTAACCTTTTCTTTTTTTTAATGGAAAATAAGTGTTACATACCGTATTGTAACTATTTCCTTACCCTGGGTGTGGTGAAACCCAGTGGATACAGCATCAAACCCAGAGGTTCCAGGGACACACCCAATTTTTACAGCGTCAAATCCAGTGATTACAGTGTCAAATCCAGTGATTACAGCACCAAACCCAGTGCTTACAGCACCAAACCCAGTGATTAGGCCTACAGCGTCAAACCCAGTGCTTACAGCGTCAAACCCAGTGCTTACAGCACCAAACCCAGACCAAACCCAGTGATTACAGCGTCAAACCCAGTGATCACAGCGTCAAACCCAGTGATTACAGCGTCAAACCCAGTGATCACAGCGTCAAACCCAGTGATTACGGCACTAAACCCAGTGATCACAGCGTCAA
>CM054142.1:26749415-26761915 GCA_028751875.1 Rapana venosa | reverse complement strand
ATGGGTTGTCAAGTTATCGTTTCTTTACACTGTATTGTTAAATAATAAAAACAACATACCATACATCATCGCGTGGTGAAATGATAAGGCAATAACAGTAGTATGGTTTTATGAGATTGTGTGTCTGTGGTGTGGCAAAGGGAGATAAGACAGTTGACAGTATTGCGTCACAAATATCAAAAACAAAATAACAGCAAGCAGACAGATAGCTAACTGTATAACTGAAGCTAACAAAACATGCTTTGTACTCACAGATGTGACTTTCCTTCCAGGTTGCTGTCTTTTACTGAACAAAACACCCAATCACCCTCCATGTCTCTGTCTGTGTCCTTGCTATCACCCTGTAATGCCATCGAGGCACAAGAGTCAATTCCAAAGTGTAAAGTCTGTTTCTTAACAGCAGCAGTTAAAGCGTATGTTGTGACCATCACAAAAGCCAAGACTAAAGTAAACACATTAGCATTTTACTACTTATGTACATTATGGTATTTTCCTGTGTCATTGCCACCCACTTGTTACAAAAATGCCACACAAAAAGTAAGACAGGTGTGAAAACCTTTGAAAAAGAGCGATCGGCAAGTTGTGGTCTTGTTAAATTTCATGGACCCCTTGGGGGTTCTCTTCAAACTCTAGAATCTTGATAATTTCTGCTCATCTAAATCATCTTTACTGCCACTGTTCTGATAAATTGGTGCTGGCAAGTTTGTTCTCTTCTCTCTCTCTCTCTCTCTCTCTCTCTCTCTCTCTCTCTGTTCTTCAGTAAGTTCAAAACAATTCAAAATCACCACTACTCTTTTCATCAGCTGTGTCACCAGAACACTAACCTGCGTCTTCTTCCTCCAGTTTTCAGAGTACAAATGAGAAGGAATGTGTGGAACGATTTTGAACCTTTCTCAGGGTGGGGTGGTGGGGGTGGGTGGTGGGTGGGGGGGGGGGGGGGGGGGTAGGGGTAGAGGAGGGTTACATTTAAAAAAAAAAAGATAGAGAAAGCTCTTCTTAATGACTAGAAGAAGACAATGTTGATGAAAAGCACATGTGGAACCAGCCCTGGCAGGTCCAGTATACAGGTAACGCTTGATAAACAATACCCAGTCACTTTCCGTAACTTTCCCATATATAAGCAAGGGGAGGTTAGGAGGTTTGCTTTCATAAACATAACCAGGGGTCTTATCTGTCCACGCTGGACAAGACAGGTGCCAGAGCAAATCTGCCAACAGCAGTTAGATGCTGGCAGGGAGAGTACAAACACAGGGCGCCTACATATCCAGTTTCTGTTGATGCACCGCTGACAGCTCTCGTAAAGTGGCCAGCCGGCATAAAATTAAACGGACCTCTTTGCTCCCCGCCAAAGCGACCAGCCGGCCTGAGAGACAGACAATAGATCTGTTTTTTTCAGGTACGACAGAGTTTGAAGAAAATGTGCTAAGCAGTTTAAAAAATATTTCTGGTTATTTACGGACCAGGTTCGAGTATGTGAAGTTCTTGTACCAGTTAGAGACAAGAGAACACTTAAGAACACCACTACATACACCAAACTCTTTGCTGTTCTATTATTATTATATCCTCCCTCAACCCACAACCCCAAGGAAGAGGGACTTTGGTCCGCCGATTCTGTAGTGACACCATTCCCGAGAATTGAAAGTGTGTGTGTGTGTGTGTGTGTGTGTTTGTGTGTGTGTGTGTGTGTGTTGTGTGTGGTGTGCGTGTGGTGTGTGTGTGTGTGTGTGTGTGGTGTGTGGTGTGCGTGTGTGTGTGTGTGTGTGCGTGTGTGTGTGTGTGCGTGTGTGGTGTGTGTGTGTGTGTGGTGTGTGTGTGTGTGTGCTTGCGTGCGGGCGTGCATGTGTGCGGGCGGGTGCGGGTGCGTGTTTGTGTGTGCGTGTGTGTGTTTTGTGTGTGTGCGCGCGCGCGCGCGTGTGTTTGTGTTGTGTGTGTGAGAGAGAGAGACAGAGAGCAAAAGACACAACAAGAGAGACAGACGCTGAGAGTTGATATAACTGACTTTAATTTGATACTTAAGAAACAAAAAAGTACAGAAAAGCAATTAAGCCCTTTGTTTGAAAATAGGTGGACTACAGATGACAGTTTCTGCTGTTGGAGGAAAAGCTTTACGCTAGAAGCGGTCGAATACAGAGGGTTGTTTTTTTCCATTTCAGTTTTGTTCAACATTTTACCCCAAAAAAGCCTGTGGTATTCAGTGGTCAATGTTGTATTTCTTTGTGGTTTTGTTTGTTGTTGGTTGGTTGGTTGTTGTTGTTGTTGTGGTTTTTTTGGAGGGAGGGGGGGGGGAGTTGAGGATGGTTTTGTGTTTTGTTTGGTAGGTTGGTTGTTTGTTGAGGTTTCTTGTTGTTGTCCATTTGTTTTGATATTTCATCATTAATTTTGAACCGAAACTTACTTCTCTCATTTGTTGTCATCACGTTGTTTCTCTCTGTCACTTCTACTTTAGTCTGCAAAGCTGCATCATCCATGTCATAAAATGTTGAAAAATCAGTGTATTAGAATGGTCCGTGTCCTAACTTTATCAATAAAACCAATAAGAAATGAACTTTACAGTTGGAAAAAAAGAACATTTTGTATTCTTTCCTTAACCATAACCAAGAGAAAATCACTATAGTCGACTAATGATACTTGATGGTGACTTCTATTTTGTTTACCAAGGCTTGAAAATCAGAAGTACATAATTATGGGGGGCGGGATAGCTTTGTGGTTAGAGCGATGCGCTCGCTTTTTGGCGGCCCGGGATCGAGCCACCACCGAAACGCCCGTTCAATGGGATTTTCCCCTTGGAGTTAACATTAAGTACTGCTGACTCCACTTCTCCGAAAATCCTTCGTGTGAGAGAGAATATTAACTGATATGAAGCCCCGTAAGTGAACGCACACAGAAATCTTGCCATTCTGCCTTTCCAAAGAGGAGGTCATTCGTGCATGTACGAACCGATGACAAAAAATGTATTAGCTAATAACCAAGGCCTCAACTAAAAATGATGTTATATAGTAAAATGTTGTGTTGAGATTGCTTTCAGCCGTGACAAGCTCTTATAACATAACAACCCGCACTCTCCTTTAAAGGAGAAAACAAAAATCCTCGGAAGTCGGTGTATGGCTGCCTATATTATGGCGAGGTACTGAAAAACAGTCATATACACTCACACTTCTCATGCAGTGTACAATTTTAATCTCACAGTGATTCCCAGGTGGGATTGAGTGAGTCAAAGAGTGCACATTCTGGGTGATGACCCCCCAGAATGTTAAGCTGGGGATCGCACAGCAACAATAACAACAACAACAAAACAAACCCATCATACATCATACTGGTATTCGTGTTTACACATTATCCTCACGGGCCGAAATCAGAATGCAGTTACCTTTAAGGGTGGTCAAAAAACGGTCCTCATACGCAGCAAGCTCACGGTTGGTTGATGGAGGAACTAACCAGAAGGGCACATAATTATGAAGACATGTATGTTTGTCCATCGTGTCCGACGATGACCTCCAAAACAGCAGAGGAGGCAGCTGCTGTTTTGGAAACTGGGCAGAAATTTGAATATAGTGGAGATGCCTTGCTCGCAGTACATTCCCACTCTCTCGGCCAAGTGGGCATAAGGACAGTCAGCGTTGGAGATGTTCTCCAAAGGCCAACCAGCCCCCAGAGCTGCAGCAGGACTGTGCGAGTCAAGCCTCCTAGTCCGAGAGTCATAGTCGATCACTAAAGACTAAGCTGTAAAGTGGAATTCCATGAGTGGGAAAGCCACTGGTCATACAGCCTCTCACTTTGCTGTTGCCCCCAGACATAGCCTAGTGGTTAGAACGTTGTATCCGCGATCTGGCAGTAACTGCTGCCCTAGGTTCCAGTCTCCTGTAGAAGCATCTTTTTTTTTTCTTCTTCCAGTTCCTCTCTCCTAGAGCTTCGAGATTCACCAACAGTAAAGATTTTTTGCATACGAGACCGTTTTAACCCACCACGAAGGTAGCCGCATTCCGACTTCGGGGATGGTGTCTAAACACGATTCCTGTATGCATGCGTTTGAAAATAAATAAATTGTCACCTGTTTCTTACCAGTACGAAATGGTCTACTCTTCCGAAAGGGGGAACGGGTTTTTAACGTGTGTGCAAGATATTCTGCGTGCGTTCGCGCACACGGGGCCTATATAGGTCTTTCTGGTCTATTTCAAAATGAACCTCTGGGGGAGTGGAGTAAGTATTCATGTTAACTCAAAAGTAAAATCTCCTAAAACGGGTGCCTCAGTGGTGGCTCGATCCGGAGTCATCAGATCACGAGCGCAACGCTCTAACCACTAGGCTATCCTCATCCCCCCACCCCTCCTCTCCCAGGCTGAGTTGTTTAAGTTCAAATTGAAATTAAAAACTTATTATATTTCAGAGACAGAGAAATCTCGGTGGGTCACGAGCCATACGTAAAACAATAAGCATGTCAACATAATATAAAACAACACACACACACACACACACACACACACACACACAACACACACACACACACACCACCACACACACACACACACACACACACACAACACACACACACACACACACACCACACACACACACACACACACACACACAAAACACTATCGGAACAGCAGCACGCTCCCATCATAAGATATTTTTTAAAAAGCACCCACAAATCAGCAATACCTCAGCCAGTCATAAACTCACCCAAGTAAAAATCACTAATACTTAATGTGCGCACCAGCAAACCCATGCATCCGCACACTTACACACAGCCGCGCGCACCACATAGCCCCGCACGCGCGCGCACACACACACACACACCCGCACGCACGCACACACACACACACACACACACACACACACACACACCACACACACACACACACACACACACTGGAAACATTCGCATGTATACGCACGCATTTTTATGACATAAGCCACAATTGTTATAACAAGTTGTATAAGACAAATATCAATGAAATTAATACTCTGTTCTATCAAAACAGCCGACCTCCCCCCCCCCCCCCCCCAACCCCCCCCCCTCCCCGCCCTGTGTGTGTGGGTGTGTATGTGTGTGTATGTGTGTGTGTATGTGTGTGTATGTGTGTGTGTATGTGTGTGTGTTGTTTGGCATCAGTCTGTCTCCATCCATCTGCCTGTGTTTCTGCTTGTTTGTATCTGTCGATCTCTAGGTTTCTAAATACGTGTCAAAGTCAAAGTCAAATTATTATTTCCTGATGATACCATCGAATAAACAATGCATTTGCTCTCTGGTGTTATTCATGTTGGTACTGATGGCACTCCCCAAGTCCCTCAGTCTTCCCCTTGGGGATGCCAGGGGACTGTCAGTATATGATAGCATCCCCCCACCTTCTTGAAATTCTGTGTTAGGAATTTCATCTTTTCTATCCCTCTCTTTCTTTGTTTGGGCCTTTTGGTCCTTTTCTTCCCGCCACCTTCCTTCCTTATTTTCTGTCTTCATGGTCCATTCTCCCACCTTTTGGTGTTGTTGTTTTTTTTCCCAGAGGAAAGACTTTAAAAATTATCTCATACGCCGAAGTTGGATGATCCTGCTGGGCCCGTCTTTTCATCCAGGCGCTAAACGGCAGCGCAACGTGTTTTCGTTCATATGGCAGACACAACAACAGTTGCTGTCTAAGCGTTCGATAAAGAAGAAGAAGGAGGAGGAGAAGAAGAAGAAGAGGAGAAGGAGGAGGAGGAGGAGGAGGAGGAGGAGGAGGAGGAGGAAGAAGAAGAAAGAATTGCGAAGAAGAAGGAGGAGAAGAATTGCGAAGAAGAATTGCGAAGAACGATTACGAAGAAGAATTGCGAAGAAGAAGAATTGACGAAGAAGAAGAAGAAGAAGAAGAAGAAGAAGAAGAAGAAGAAGAGAAGAAAGAAGAAGAAGAAGAAGAAGAAGAAGAAGAAGAAGAAGAAGAAGAAGAATTGCGAAGAAATGCGAAGAAGAAGAAGAAGAAGAAGAAGAAGAAGAAGAAGAAGAAGAAGAAGAGAAGAAGAAGAAGAAGAAGAAGAAGAAGAAGAAGAAGAAGAAGAAGAAGAAGAAGAATGAGAGAAGAAGAAGAATGAAGAAGAAGAAGAGAAAATTGCGAAGAAGAAGAGAAGAAGTTGCGAAGAAGAAGAAGAAGAAGGAAGAAGAAGAAGAAGAAGAAGGAAGAGAAGAAGAATTGCGAAGAGAAAGAAGAAGAAGAAAGAGAGGAGGAGGGAAGGAGGAGAGGAGAGAGAGGAGGATGGAGGAGGGAGGAGAGAATTGCGAAAAGAAGAGAAGAAGAGAAGAAGAAGAAGAGGAGGAGAGGAGGAGGAGGAGAGAGGAGAGGAGGAGGAGGAGGAGGAGGAGGAGGAGGAGGAGAATTGCGAAGAAGAACTGCGAAGAAGAAAGAAGAGAAGAAGAAGAAGAAGAAGAAGAAGGAAGGAAGAAGATGGAAGAGGAGAGGAAGGAGGAGAGAATGGAGGAAGGAGAAGGAAGGAGAGAGAAAAGAAGAAGAAGAAGGAATTGCGAAGAATTGAAGAAGAAGAAGAATTGCGAAGAGGAATAAGAAGAAGAAGAATTGCGAAGAAGAAGAAGAATTGCGAAGAAGAATTGCGAAGAAGAAGAATTGCGAAGAAGAAGAAGAATTGCGAAGAAGAATTGCGAAAGAAGAAGGAAGAAGAAGAAGAAGAAGAAGAAGATAGAAGAAGAAGAAGAAGAAGAAGAAGGAAGAAGAAGAGAGAGAGGAAGAAGGAAGAGAAGAGAAGAAGAAGAAGAGAGAAGAAGAAATTGCGAAGAAGAAGAATTGCGAAGAGAATTGCGAAGAAGAAGAGAAGAAGAATGGAAGAGAATGGAAGAAGAGAGAGAAGAAGAAGAAGAATTGCGAAGAAGAGAAGAGAAAAGAGGAGGAGGAGGAGGAGGAGGAGGAGGAGGAGGAGGAGGAGAGGAGGAGAAGAAAGGAAGAGAGAAGAATTGAAGAAGAAGAAGGGAAGGCAGAAGAATTGCGAAGAAGAAGAAGAAGAGGAAGGAAGGAGAGAAGAGGAGGAGAGAGAGGAGGATGAGAGAAGGAGGAGGAGGAGAAAGGAGGAGGAGGAGAATATAAAAAGAAAGACATGAAGAATTGCGAAGAAGAAATAGATGTGCGAAACGAGAATTGGATCAAGAAGAAGATGTGAGGTGGGGTGGAAGGAATAGGAGGGAGGGGAGAGGAGGATGGAGTGGTGTGGAGGGGAGGTGAAGAAGGAGAAGAAGATGGGGGGGGATGGTGGGAGGGAGAGGGGGGAGGGAGAGTGAGGGGAGGAGTGAAGAAGATGTGATGAAGAAGAAGGAGGAGGAGGAGAAGAAGAAGGAGGAGGAGGAGGAGTATCATGTGCAGATCCCAGCATGTTCAACATCCTGCACACACTTTAAGAACCCAAACATAATTATATCAGATGGTGCAAACCTGTCAGACATTATTGCATCTCACCCTTTTTGGAGATTTGTGTGTGTGTGGCTTGTTTGCATCAGTCCCCATCCATTTGTGTGTGTGTGTGTGTGTGTGTGTGTGTGTGTGTGTGTGTGTGTGTGTGTGTGTGTGTGTGTGTGTGTGTGTGTGTGTATGTATGTGTGTGGGTGTGTGTATGTGTGTGTGTGTGTGTGTGTGTGTGTGTGTGTGTGTGTGTGTGTGTGTGTGTGTGTGTGTGTGTGTGTGTGTGTGTGTGTGTGTGTGGTTATTTTTTTTCCATCAGTCTGTCTCCATCCATCTGCCTGTGTTTCTGCTTGTTTGTATCTGTCGATCTCTAGGTTTCTAAATGCTTGTCAAAGTCAAAGTCAAAATATTATTTCCTGATGATACCATGGAATAAATAATGTATTTGCTTTTCTTCATCAAGCTATCTATCTCGGAGCAAAAATAACTTCATCAATAATTTTTTTGCTACATTATTTCGACAACCCATAGCAATAAATTGTACGAATAAGTAAAAGCAAAAACAAACAAATAAACAATTAATTAGTTAATTCTTTTATTTCGAGGATAATGAAATAAGCACTCCCCCGTGTGGATGCAGTTTTGTAAATATTGTCATCCGTTCCCGCCGGCACACAATGGCACTACTCTTCCGAAAAGCGGAACGGGTTTTAACGTGTGCGCAAGATGTTCTGCCTGCGTTCGCAGACGGGACCTCGGTTTATAGTCTCATCCGAACAAACAAAACCAATTCATTGCATGATGATCAATGACAATGAGGATGATGTAATGCTGCTGCTGTGGAAATGCATATATATATACCTTGAGACTACTTGAATAAGTTCTGTTTAAACCACACAAAAAACAATACTCTGCAAAATTGACACGCGCGCGCATGTGTGTGTATGTCTGTGTGTCTGTTTGTGTGTGTCTGCCTGTGAACTGTATGTCTATGTGTCTGTGTGTCTGTATGACTGTGTGTCTATAGTTCCGTCGCTGTCTATCTGTTTGTCTCTAAGTGTCTATCTGTCTGCCTGCCTGCCTGCCTGATAGTCTGTCTCCCAACCCCCCCTACCCCTGTCTGCCCATATCTCTGTCTCTGCCCCTGTCTCAGTCTGTCTGTCTGTCTGTCTGTCTGTCTCTCTCTCTCTCTCTCTCTCTCTGTCTCTCTCTCTCTCTCTCTCTCTCTCTCTCTCTCTCTCTCTCTCTCTCTCTCTCTCTCTCTCTCTCTCTCTCTCTCTCTTTGTTTCCTTGCCTGGGAAAGATTTTCTTCAAAATGGAAGCTCAGGATGATCACTCATACTTTTCATTCTGTCCCCATCCATCTTCACCACCACCATCACCACCACCACCACCACCATCATCATCATTATCATCTGCTACCACCACCATCATCATCATCATCGATCATCGTGCAAAATCGTTATGCTCGGTTACTTTTTCCTTTGAAATTAAAAAAAAAAAAGTAATGTATGTCTTACTCCTCCTTCTCCTTCTCTCCCCTTTCCCTCATTTTTTTTTCTTTTTCCATATTGCTGGTGGGGTGTCTTTTTTTTCTGGGGTCTGGGTGTGGGGTGGTTTGGTGAAGTGGGGGTGAAATTAGAATTAGAGGCGAGGGGGGAGGGGGAATAAAGGGAAAGGGAGGGAGGGGGGGGGGGGGGGGGGGGGGAGGAAGTAGGGATGAATGTTGAGATAAGGTAATGTTACGGTGGCTGTGACATTTCGGGAGGGGGAAAAAATCGTTCCTTCTTTTTGTGTGCTTTCCTCTGCCCCTCCCTCTTCCTCCCTTGCTCTCTGTCTCTCTGTCTGTCCGTCTCTGTCTGTCAGTCTCCCTGCCTGTCTCTCCTTGTCTCTTTCTCTGTCTGTCTGCTCTGTCTCTGTCTGTCTGTCTCTGTCTGTCTGTCTGTCTCTCTCTGTCTGTCTCCCTGTGTCTGTCTGTATGTCTGTCTCTCTGTGTCTGTCTGTCTGTCTTCTCTCTGTGTCTGTGTGTCTCTCTGTGTCTGTCTGTCTGTCTTCTCCTGTCTGTCTGTCTGTCTCTGTCTGTCGTTATCTCTCTTTGTCTCTGTCTCTCTGTGTCTGTCTGTCTCTCTCTCTCTCTGTGCTCCCTAAAGACCACGGCTCTCTGTGTCTGTGCTCTGTTCTGTCGTCCGTCTGTCTCTGTTTGTCTGTCTATCCGTCTGTCTCTCTCTCGCTCCCTCTCTCTTTCTCTGTCTATCTGACTCTCTCTCTGCTCCCTAAAGACCACGGCTCTCTGTGTCTGTGCTCTGTTATGTCGTCCGTCTGTCTCTGTTTGTCTGTCTGTCCGTCTGTCTCTCTCTCGCTCCCTCTATCTTTCTCTCCCTAAAGACCACCGCTCTCTGTGTCTGTGCTCTGTTCTGTCGTCCGTCTGTCTCTGTTTGTCTGTCTGTCCGTCTGTCTCTCTCTCGCTCCCTCTCTCTTTCTCTGTCTGTCTGACTCTCTCTCTCTCTCTCTCTGCTTCCTAAAGACTCTCTATCTGTGCTCTGTCGTCCGTCTGTCTCTCTCTGTCTACATGTCTTTTCTAAGTTTATGCTCTTGACTCTGTCTTTCTGTGTCTGTCTTGTCTTGTCTTGTCTGTCTTGTTTTGTCTGTCTTGTCTTGTCTTGTCTTGTCTTGTCTTATCTGTCTATATGTCTTGTCTTTGTATGTCTTGTCCTGTCTTGTCCTGTCTTGTCCTGTCTTGTTTTGTCTTGTCCTGTCTTGTGTGTCTTTATGTCTTGTCTTGTCCTGTCCTGTCTTGTCTTGTCTGTCTTACCTTGTCTTGTCTTGTCTGTCTTGTCTTGTTTTGTCTTGTCTTGTCTGTCTTGTCCTGTCTGTCTTGTTTTGTCTTGTCTGTCTTGTCTGTCTTGTCTTGTCCTGTCTGTCTTGTTTTGTCTTGTCTATCTTTCTGTCTTGTATGCCTGACTTTCTGTCTATCTGTCTGTCTGTCTTATCTGTCTTGTCTTGTTCTGTCTTGCCCTGTCTTGTCTTGCCTTGTCTTTCTGTCTTGTCTTGTATTTCTGTCTATCTTGTCTTGTCTTGTCTTGTCTTGTCTTGTCTCTATCTGACTGTCTCTGTCTGTCTCTCTCAAGTCTGCAGGATGCGTATTTGTCTGTATGTCCGTTTCTTCCCTGTCTGTGTCTCTGAGTGTCTCTCCAGGGTTTTTTAAAACTGTCTGTCTCTCTGTCTCTCCTTTATCTTCATTACAACTGTTCATTAAGTTGGTGTGTGTGTGTGTGTGTGTGTGTGTGTGTGTGTGTGTGTGTGTGTGTGTGTGTGTGTGTGTGTGTGTGTGTGTGTGTGTGTGTGTGTGCGTGCATGCGTGCGGTATTTTGCAGAAGGGGAGGGGGGTATGTTTTTTTTTTTTTATTTTAAAATAATTTGTTTGATGTTTGGGGGTTTTTTTGCGTTCAAAAGTGTTCAAGAGGTGAGCAGTAAAGAAAATAGTTTCTCAACCCAAATTTCTTTCATGCTCATATTCTTTCATTTCTCTGAACTTGAAAGCTAGTGCCCTGTATGGTGGGGTTGAAAAAGTTAATACTTCACCGAGATGTTTCTTTCTGTCTCTCTGTACCTCTATCTGTCTGTCTGTCTGTCTGTCTGTCTGTCTTCTCTCTCTCTCTCTCTCTTTCCCTCTGTCTGTCTGTTTCTTTGTCTGTCTGTCTTTCAGTTTGTCTGTCTCTTTCTGTCTCTGTCTCTCTCTTTCTCTCTCTCTGACTCTCTCTTCTTCTCTCTCTCTCTCTCTGACTCTCTCTCTTTCTCTCTCTCCCTGTCTCTCTCTGTCCCTCTGTTCATCTATTCTGTTGTCTTGTCTGTCTCTCAGTATTTATTCAGCCTAAAATGTTATCGGAAACGGAGAGGGAGGAGGAGTGCTGGGGGGGGGGGGGGGGGGGGGGGGGGGGGGGGGGGGGGGGGGATGATGGCCAGTGGTTTGAACATTGAGCTGGTGATCAAACAGCCCGGGTTCGAGCCACCACCGAGACACACGCTTGAGGGGATTTTTTTTTTGGCCCCCTGGAATTCACATCAGTATCGTCTCCACTCACTCCCCCGAAAGTCCTTCGGATGAGGCTATTATAAACCGAGGTTCCGTGCGGGAACGCAGGAAGAACATCTTGCGCACACAGTACACGTTAAAGCCCGTTCCCGCCTTTCGAAAGAGGGTGTCCTTTGGTGCCGGTAGGAACGGATAATAAAATTGTGTGAAATGCATGCACATTTGTGTTGCGTTTAAATATCATCTCTGAAGTCGGAATGCAGGTGCCTTAATGGGGAGTACACGGTCGCATGGTCAAAATCTTGCCAGTGGTGGAGCTCTGAGCTCTAACACACACACACACACACACACACACACACACACACACACACACACACACACACACACACACACACACACACACACACACACACACACACACACACACACACACACACACACGAAGTTAATAAATATGTTCTTAGATAGATGGCTTGATGAAAAAAAGCAAATGCATTGCTTATTCAATGTACTGTCTGGAAATAAAAATTTGACTTGACTTGACAAACAAACAAATAAACAAACAAACGTTATCTTAAAAGTTGTATGTTCAAACCTAGTTTTGTTGTTGTTGTCAAGCACAAAAAAGTAGTACTGTACGTTATTCTTCCTTATAGTTATCTGCTGAAGGCATTCCAGCTTAGAGAAGATAACCATTTCGTGATGAATTTCGTCTGTACTTTTTTTTTTGCGTGTGATGATTTCAGTTTTGGTTCGTTTTCTTCAGGTGAATAGATATATTGCTTGCTGTTCATGTACCCTTTCATTATGGGCTATGATCCATTGTCCAATTGATAGATTCTTCTTCTTCTTTGTTTTCCCTCTTCTTCTTCTTCTTCGTATTCTTCTTCTTCTTTGTATTCTTCTTCTTCTTTGCAATCTTCTTCTTCTTTCCATTCTTCTACTTCTTTGTATTCTTCTTGTTTTTCGCAATTCTTCTTTGCAATTCTTCTTCGCAATTCTCTTCTTCTTCTTCCTCCTCCTCCTCCTTCTTCTTCTTTGCATTCTTCTTCTTCTCCTTCTTCTTTGCATTCTTCTTTGCAGTTTTCTTCTTC
>CM054142.1:26735540-26743915 GCA_028751875.1 Rapana venosa | reverse complement strand
AGAAGGGAAAGAGAGGGGAGAGAGAGAGAGAGAGAGAGGAGAGAGAGAGAGAGGTACACAGAGACAGACAGAGACACATACATATATTTGCAGAAAGAGAGAGAGACAGAGACAGAGAGAGAAAGACAGACTAGAGAGATAGAGAGAGACAGACACAGAGAGACAGAGACAGATAGGGAGAGACAGACACAGAGAGACAGAGACAGATAGACAGAGACACAGACAAACATTCACAGAGAGAGAGACAGACAGACAGACAGAAAGAAAGACAGACAGATAGACAAAGAAATAAGAGACAGACAGAAGAGGTCAGGAATCGGAACTAAGGTGAGAAGAGTACAATAATTCTTTACATGGTTTAGGAACCTCTCCCTCTCTCTGTCTCTGTCTCTGTCTCTCTCTCACACACTCACACATGTGCACAGCACACACACACACACACACACACACACACACACATGCCCAACACACACAAATCGGTTAATAGATGGGCAAAGTAGGGGTTTTTTTTGTCGGGCAAGTGCATCAATAAACGGTGAGGTGCACTGACTTGCTTCAAAGAAGCGGTGTCTTTTTGCTTGCTTGTGCAAAAAAAAAAAGTCCCTTTCCACTTTTCTCACAGTACAGGGTTCATCGGCTCTGTCTGTCTCTGTCTCTTTCTCTGTCTGTCTGTCTGTCTGTCTGTCTGTCTGTCTCTCTCTCTCTCTCTGTCTCTCTCTCTCTCTCTCTCTCTCTCTCTCTCTCTCTTCTCTATTACTTTGGTCATTGAGTTTCTATAATAGATGAAGACGATATAGCATTGCCTCCATTTTAAACCCCCCATCCACCCCTATGTAAAAAAAAGAAAAGAAAAGAAAGACAAGAAAAAAAAAAGAAAAAGAAAGAGGTTAGTTTCTTTCTTTCTTTTGTTTGTTTGTTTGCTTGTTGCTTCCTCTTCTTCCTCTTCCTCCTTCCTTTTTTGTTTTTGTTTCGGTGTTTAGTCTTTTTAGGTGCCCTCATTTTGACCTTGTTGGGGAAACGTTTTTCTGTAGGTTTGGGGTTTTTTGTTGTATAAATTGAATTTAAAAAATACTTATATATTAATGTTTCTATATGTGACGCATTGCCACGGGATGTAGAACCAGACCAGTCTCTCTCTCTCTTTCTCTCTATCTCTCTCTCTCTCTCTCTCTCTCTCTGTCTGTCTCTGTCTCTCTCTCTCTGTGTCTGTCTGTCTCTGTCTTAAGGGCTGGATGAAAGAAAGAAAGAATGTGAATGCTTATCTGTAACTAACCCTTGAAAAATCAAATGATTCACCAGTACTGTTCCTTCTGCATGCTCAGCAACTTTTCAATAATCATTAGCAGCTAATTCTGTCAGTCATCATGACTTTGATTCAAACTGATGTTCGGATCTATACAGTTCTCTCTTCCACTTTGATTCTCCGCTTGAGACTACTCAAAGCTGTCATTCTGACGTCAAGTCATGGAGGAATCCAAACAGTCACAGTTAATTTAAAGAGCAGCAAAAATCGAGGCCACCATTTTCTCAAACAGACTGTCTAATAGTAAACCGTCTCCCTTACGCATAGGTAAAGAAGATGTCAAATTTGTTTCAAGATTTTTAAAATTTTATTTTATTCTTTTATCTCGAAGATAATGGAATAAGCTATTGTGTGCTGTTTTACATCCAGTCCCCGTGTGTATGCGGTTTTGTCAATTTTGTCAGCTTTTCCCACCGGCACACAATGGCCTACTCTTACGAAAAGCGGAACAGGATTTAACGTGTGCGCAAGATGTTCTGCGTGCATTCTACACAGGGGACCTCGGTTTATAGTCTCATCCGAAGGACTTTTGGGGAGAGTGGAGTCGGCACTGATGTTAACTCCAGGGAAAAACATCCCCTTGAACCTGGAATCGAACCCGGGTCGTCAGATTGCGAGCGCAATATTCTAACCACTAGGCTATCCGTCCCTCCCCCCCCCCCCCCCCTCCCCCCCAAGATCAAAGTGGATGTTACTTAAATTTTTTTTTTATAAAGACTTTAACTTTCTGTAAAACGTCAGAGTGTTTATGTATATATGCGTTGAAATGTGTTCATATTACGCATACGTGTATGAATGTAAAAATCACACGAATATGATGATACTAAGCATTACCAATATGAGAGAATTTTATAGACTGGTATGCCAGGCTTTTACTGCATCACGGTGTGGCACATACCTCGCTCCTTTGTTTAATATTGATTTTGTTATTGTAAGACACCTCCTACCTAGTCCTTCTAAGTAGAAAAGAAACGCTTGATAAATATTCAGTTTTGTTTTTATGCTGCTGCTGCTGCTGCTGCTGCTTCTGATGATGATGGCGATTGCTGTTGTTGTTGCTGCTCCTGCTGCTGCTGCTGCTTCTGATGGTGATGGTGATTGCTGTTGTTGTTGCTGCTCCTGCTGCTGCTGCTGCTTCTGATGGTGATGGTGATTGCTGTTGTTGTTGCTGCTGCTGCTGCTGCTGCTGTTGCTTCTGATGATGATGATGGTGATTGCTGTTGTTGTTGCTGCTCCTGCTGCTGCTGCTGTTGCTTCTGATGATGATGATGGTGATTGCTGTTGTTGTTGCTGCTGCTGCTGCTGTTAATGGTTTTTCTGTTTATGTCTGTTTGTGGTGTCTTTTTTGTGTTTTGGTATCTGTGTGATTTGCCTGCTGTCAGTATAATTATCTGTCTTCTGTAGGCCATGTGTGTGTGTGTGTGTGTGTGTGTTGTGTGTGTGTGTGTGTGTGTGTGTGTGTGTGTGTGTGTGTGTGTGTGTGTCCCTCTCTCTGTCTCTCTCTGTCTCTCTCAACATGTTGTCGGATTTTTGTTGTTGTTGTTTTTGTTTTGTTTTTTGTTTTGTTTTTGTTTAACTATTGCTTTTACCCCCACCAAAATACTAAACAGTTCGGCAACCCCCTTCATGTATGAGCCAATGGCCTTTTTGTGAATAAATCATTCGAGTTCGAGTTCGAGTTCTCTCTCTCTGTCTCTCTCTCTTCTCTCTCTCTCTCTCTCTCTCTCTCTCTCTCTCTCTCTCTCTTTCTCTCTCTCTCTCTCTCTCTTTTCTCTCTCTCTCTCTCTCTCTCTCTCTCTCTCTCTCTCTCTCTCTCTCTCTCTCTCTTTAGGAGAACAAATTTCGTTGTCGGTCGACTGCACGCACAGTGCCTTATCGCCAAAGAAACACACTGACACACTTCTGGAATGATAGTAGGAGCCTCAGGTAACAAGATAGTCGCAGCTGGAACGGAAGCGCTGAAAAAATTGCAATAAATTCTCTCTCTCTCTCTCTCTCTCTCTCTCTCTCTCTCTCTCTCATACACACACACACACCCCTCTCTCTCTCTCTCTCTCTCTCTCTCTCTCTCTCTCAAACACACACACACACACACACACACACACACACACACACACACACATCTCTCACCCCTTAGTTTAGCCTGGCTAATGGATAACTTGTGACGCTAGCAGTCGAACATGGGTCTGTCGATTCGTATCAACGCTCACACTGGATGAAACTGCCTGATTTCTTTGGGGTTTAGTATGTGTGTGTGTGTGTGTGTGTGTGTGTGTGTGTGTGGTGTGTGTGTGTGTGTGAGCGAGAGAGAGAGAGAGAGAGAGAGGAGAGAGAGAGAGAGAGGGCAGACAGACAGACAGACAGACAGACAGACACAGTGAGAGAGAACTCAAGAACTCAAAGATTTTAATGTACTTTAGCCTTTGGCCACAATACATCGACATGTTAGGACAAAATGTGTATAACATGAAATGGCAATTTTCGATCTTCGCAGTCATGAAAGTATTAATCTGCACTTTGCAGCATGCAGATCAAACACCTCAACGTAACTAATACCTTTTCAAAACATCAAATCAAATGAGTAAATGCATTAATATAAAGAGAAAAAATACTACTTTCATCTTCTTTAGAGTATTTTTAAAGAATCGCACTTTGCCTCCTATTTACTGCATGGAAGACAAATCTGGACAAATTGTGTCTGTGATTTCTATTTGTTGCTCTCAAAAGCACATGTACAGGAACATTTACTGATTCTTTTAGAAAAGTTTCCCTCAAGTCTTTATAGATACAACAGTCAAAAATAAAATGGTACTCGTTTTCAGTTTCACAGTGAGAGAGACAGATATAGAGAGATTCATTCTTTTATTCAATCTTTTATTTCGAGGATAATGGAATAAGCACTCCTGTGCTTTTTATCCATCCAATCCCCGTGTGTATGCAGTTTTGTAAATTTTGTCATCCGTTCCCACCGGCACAAAATGGCCTACTCTTCCGAAAAGCGGAACGGGTTTTAACGTGTGCGCAAGGTGTTCTGCGTGCGTTCTACACAGGGGACCTCGGTTTATAGTCTCATCCGAAGGACTTTAGGGGAGAGTGCAGTCGGCACTTAAGTTAACTCCAGAGGAAAAATCCTCTTGAACGAGATTCGAACCCGGGTCAGCAGATCACGAATACATCACTCTAACCCACCAGGCTATCCCGTCTCCAGAGAGAGAGAGAGAGAGAGAGAGAGAGAGAGAGAAGAGAGAGAGAGAGAGCTTGCTTTTTTCTAGGTTATCTCTGATAAAGATAATAAGGTTCGGAATCGCATTTTTCTTTTTCAGTTCCATGCTAATACGCCAAAAGAAGAACGATCCTACATGGCGATAATAAGACCCCATTTCTTTGACACTGTACAGCCGAGCTACTGCACCCAACGCTTTCTTTCTTTCGATATAAAAGAATAAATAAATAAATAAATAAAATAATAAATACTATTAGGGGAAGTAGTTTTATGAGCTATTGCCGCTATATAGATTCCATACTTATTATTATTATTATTTCAGAAAAAAAGAGGTAATTTGGCGTCATAATGATGACGCAGACACATAAAGTGTTAGTCGTGAGAGTTGAGTAGCTGTTCCAAAAGATCTTCAAGGAATTAAATCACTATATAGCTTCCAAACGGTTTTTACAGTCAAGTTGATGACTTCCCCCCCCCCCCCCCCTCCTTGCCCCCCCCCCTCTCTCTCTCTCTCTCTCTCTCTCTCTCTCTCTCTCTGTGCTAGTCAAACAGAAAAAGAAATTCTGTTGTTCCAGTAGTCAATCGAATTCTAAATTCACAACAGCACTGACCAAACAGTTTTACATTCTCTGTTATACCTTCCTGATTGTCAGTGTGTATTCTACGCTCATGAAAATAAGTACTCCTGTATCTTGTTTTTGGCTTAATGATTTTTTAAGTGTGTGTGTGTGTGTGTGTGTGTGTGTAAGTTTGTCTTTACTAGTCAATGGTCACTATGGTGCGCGTGCGCGCGTGTGTGTATGTGTTTACTAGTCAATAGTCTTTATAAAATTGTGTTCATATACTGGTGTGTGTGTGTGTGTATGGGTGTACGCACGTGTGCGTGTGTGTGTGAGTGCGTGCGTGCGTGCACGCGTAAATAATAAGTTTATGTCTTTTCCAAACAATATATTTTTTTTTACAACATTGTATTCCTACATTGGTGTGTGTGTGTGAGTGTGTGTACGTCGTGCGTGCGTGCGTGTGTGTTTTTGTGATTTTTTAAAAAGCTATCTTGGAATGTTCATACCAGTTTTAAATGTATTTTTCTTGTGTCTTTCGAGATAATTATACGTATCAATATGTCAGTCAGTATTGTAATTGCCCTTCATGGGATGATTGAAGTGTTCTTGACTTTGACTTTGAATATGGCTCCCTGCGAGCATGCCGGAGCAGAGGAGGTACTCGGTCGTCAGAGGAATAAACACTAGCCATGGACTACCAATGACATCTTGGACCTCTGCGATACAAGAAGAGCACTGAAACCAACCAGGTCTTCCAACCCTAAAGAATACCGGGAGGCCAACAATCTTGTGAAGAAGTCAATGTTAAAGGCCAGAGAGAAGTGGATAAGTGATCAATGTGATGATATCGAAAAAAGCATGAAAGTGGGCAACAGTAAAAAGGCATACGACACCCTGAAGGAACTCACAAAACCACTTCAAACCAAATCATCAGTCATTGAAGACAGCTCCGGAAACCTCCTCACAGAAAGCTCAGCTGCATTGAACAGGTGGTCTGAGTATTGTCAAGAACTGTACAACTACTCAATACAACCCGACAAGAGCATAATAGAAGAGAAAGCAGCACCATCAAGAGCACCCTCGCCATTACCTATACTGAGGGAAGAAGCGGAAGAAGCCATCCGCAGCTTACCAGTAGGAAAGTCCCCAGGAGCAGACAACATACCAGCAGAGCTGCTCAAGCATGGTGGCGAAACAGTTATCACACATGTTACAGCTATCTGTCAGAAGATTTGGGAGACAAAACATGGCCAACAGAATGGACACAATCACTCATTCATACCCCTGCCCAAGAAGGGGAATTTACGCCAATGCCAAAACTATAGAACAATCAGCCTCACAGCCACGCCAGCAAGATCATGCTCAAAGTTATTTTGAATCGACAAAAAAGGGAGGCAGAAAACACCTTGCAGAGGAACAAGCTGGGTTCAGGGCAGCAGGAGCACAATCGAACAGATTTTTACTGCCACATCCTGAGGAAAAACATCTTCAACATCAGAGAGACCTGTTCCACAACTTCACGACTTCAAGAAGGCTTTTTGACAGAGTATGGCACGAAGGCCTGTGGCAGGTCCTCAGAATGTTTGGCATTGAAGAAGGACTAGTGCAAATCATTCAAGCACATACAACACCCCAAGCAGTGGCGTCCTGAACAATCAGGTCGGAGACTACTTTCAAAACCCCAGTTGGGGTCCGACAAGGATGCCTGTTATCTCCAGTCCTGTTTAATCTGTTCTTGGAAAACATTATGAAGAACCCTCCATGACTTTTTCCCCTCTACCATCTCCATTGGCGGCAGACCCCTCAACAACTTGCAGTTTTGCCGATGACATTGACCTCATGGGCGGAAGTAAAACAGAGCCTGCAAGATCTTACGACCAGATTTGAGAACAGAGCTGGAGCATATGGGGTGGAGGTGAGCCGGAAAAGTAAAGTACTTGTGAACAGCACGAAAACGCCATTGCTAAAATTTACATGAACGGGCCCAAAAACTGGAGGAGGGAGACGCTTTTAAATACCTTGGCGCTACATTCACAAAGGACGGGCGATCGACGACAGAAATCAAAGTCAGAATAGCCATGGGAACATCTTCCTTTACAAAACCACCGCCATATGGAAAAGTAAAGAATCAGTTTCCCCAAACAAACAAAAGCTCTAAAAAAGCCCTAATTCAGACTATCCTGCTGTACGGAAGTGAAACCTGGACTTTGACTGCTGAAACAGCAAAGCGAATCCAGTCATTTGAAATAAAATGTCATAGAAAACTACTGGGCATACCCTGAGAGAACGAAAACCAATGAATTTGCCCAAGAGCCCAAATTAACACGGCTGGCAGGTCCACAGGAACCCCTTCTCACCATGGTCAAGAAGAAAAGCTGACATGGTTCGGCCACGTCACCCGCCACAACACCTGCCAAAAACATACTGCAGGGAACACTCGAAGGTGGCAGAAAGAGGGGAAGACAGAACAAGTCATGGATGGACAACATCAGAGAATGGACCAGGATGAATGACTCGGCACTACTGCGCAGAGCCGAAGACCGAGATGGATGGAGGAGGCTTACCACGGCATCGTCTTTCGTGTCTCCCCCACGACCGCCAAGGTCACGGGTCTGATGATGATGATGATGATGATGATGAGCATGCCGGGAGCCTGTCAGAATAAAGCATCCCCACCTTCTGAAAATTCTGTGCTAGAAATTTCCTTTTTTTTTTTTTTTATCCCTCTCTTTGTTTCTGCCTGGTTCCTTTTCTTCTTGTCATTTCCTTCTTGTCTAATTTTATGCCTTCTTGATCCATTCTCCTGCCTTTAATTTTCAGGAAGACTTCAAAGATAACAATTCTCTCCCATGCCGAAGTCGGATGTGCTGGGCCTGCCTTGTCAGGCGCTTAACGGCAGCGCAACGCGTTTTCGCTCATATGACAGACAATAGTAGTTGCTGTCTGAGCATTCGACGAAGAAGAAGTTGATGACAGCATCTGTTTGTGGGTAGACACCAAATGGGAATCTGAAAATCTTACAATAATAATTGTTTATCCTACATTTCTTTCAGGGATTGAGCCTCTCCTCTCTCTCTCTCTCTCTCTCTCTCTCTCTCTCCCCTCTCTTTTCTCTCTCTCTCTCTCCCTGTGGTGTGTGTGTGTGTGTGTGTTTAAAAAATGAATCTAATCTCTGCTTCCCAAAAAGTCCCTTGGGTCAGTCTAAAAACCGAGATCCCGAGTGTGAACGCACGCAGTTATTTCATACATATTAGAACCTTTTGAGAGAGTAGGCATTATTTTGTGC
>CM054142.1:26720540-26730540 GCA_028751875.1 Rapana venosa | reverse complement strand
GGACGGGATAGCTCATTGGTCAGAACACTTGCTTTCCTCCAGCCAATGTTTAAGCAGCATCGAGCGTGGTTAACAATTGGATGGGTGACCGTTTGCGCGCCTTGGCCTCAGCACAGTTCCCCCAGTTCACCCAGCTGTAAATAGGTACCTGCCTCTTCAGTATCAGGGAAGGTAAAACAGCAAGGGAGAGGAGATGGGCACCGCCCTCAATATGCTGGCCTCTGGAGAAGTTATGTCTCTGACGCCTCGCTGTCCTACGACCACATAGGTTATGGGAACACCTTTACCGTTACTTTTTAGCTGTTGATATGTAAGATTTATGAGGAGCTATAATCTGCACTCGAGCTGGTTTACGTGTTAATAGTGTCGTTGCCACGTTGTAAAATCTTCAGTGGTGCCCCAATGGTCTACAAGACTAAGGGACAGGTGAAGGTGAAGGTGGAGATAACGAGTTGCCGCTGGTGGATAGCAGCTTTCTGAAATAAAACTGCATGTTTAAAACTCTGACATACAAGTTAACAGCCACACAAATTCTTTTCTTCATAATTTCTGTTAATGTACAGAAACTCAACTCAATTCAATTGCCTCTGTCGCCACTGTCGTCAGTAGGAGCTCCACGCAATGTTACCAGGGTTTAACCCAACCCCCCCCCCCCCCCTCTCTCTTCTCTCTGTCTCTCTGTCTCTGTCTCTCTCTGTCTCTCTCTCTCACTCTCTCTCTCTCTGTAGTAGTAGCTGTTTGTGTGAACTCGGGTTTGGATTTGTTTGGCTCAATCAAGGAGTCGGAAATTGCAGAGAGTTTATTAACGCTTTCAGGAAAAGATTGATTGACTGCCGATGACAGCAATGGAGTGATCATATACAAAGCATTGAAAGATTTCAAATGTACAGACAATTTATAAGTTCGCACGATGTCAAACTTTATCTAAAACTTGATATGGATATACATTTGAAAAGAATTATGTCTTAGTTTAGACTTGGTGTATCAGATATAAATGCTCATGAATTCATATACAGAGAACATGATATTGATGACCTCAGGTTGCTATGCCCATTATGTAAGCAAGCACCGGAGGATGAAGTACATTTTGTGTTGTGCTGTCCAGTATTAGAGGATGTTAGGCAGAATTACATCCCTGTTAAATATAGAAGACAGCCTAATTTATTTAGACTCTGTTTACTCCTGGCATCAAGTCATCATGAGGTTGTGCACAGCCTCACTTTATATTTGTGTAAAGCTTTCAGAATAAGAGAGATATTGTTATCCTAAGTCATATTTTTGTAGCTGACTTTTTGTTATACAGTAACATGTTGTCACTACTATTGCTTTTACCCCCACTAAAATACTAAGCAGTTCGGCAACCCCCTTCATGTATGGGCATGTATTGTGAATAAATCTTTGAGTTCGAGTTCGAGTTCTCTGTAGTAGTAGCAGTCTTTGAATTAACGTCCATGCACATTATGTGATTTGGACGACAAAACAAACAAATCATGTGTATACAAATAACTACCTATTAACAAGTAAGATTAACAGAATTTTAAGGAATCTACTGATCACTGAATAAAATAAAACATAACGTTATCTCAAGTATTAACTCAGTATTGGGCAGGATGTGTCATAATGATTTTTCGCCTTGAAAAGTAGGTAAAGTATCTTGAAAACTTGGACATTCAAAAAGTATGTGCTAATTTGTAAATCTTTTACGACAAGCACACGATGCATCCTTATTAAATTTTGTTTTATAAGCGTCTAGTTTTACCCTGTAAATCAGTGATGTGATAGTTCTACAGATATGTAAAGGTGCCTTCCTAGGTTGGAAGCTCTGATATAAAACTACTGTGGTATCTAAGAATTGTGACTTATTTGGAAGCTTTGTGACAGAGTCATTGCCGTTTTGGGGTACTTTGTCAGCGCCTGGGCTTTATCACAGTTCTTGATTAAACCATTGACGCTGGGGGCAACAGCAAAGTGAGAGGCTGTATGACCAGTGGCTTTTCCACTCATGGAATTCCACTTTACAGCTTAGTCTTTTGTGATCGACTGTGACTCTCTGACTAGGAGGCTTGACTCGCACAGTCCTTATGTGCTGCAGCCCTGGGGGCTGGTTGGCCTTTGGAGAGCATCTCCAATGCTGACTGTCCTTATGCCCACTTGGCCGAGAGAGTGGGGATGTACTGTGGGCAAGGCACCTCCACTATAATCAAATTTCTGCCCAGTTTCCAAAACAGCAGCTGCCTCCTCTGCTGTTTTGGAGGTCATCGTCGGACACGAGGACAAACATATAAAGCGATTCCAAAACACTTTTCTTAGCAAGCAGTGACACTCCTGTACAGTAAATGGAACGTGCAACTTGACTGAGTCATTTAGATTGTTCAGCTCTCTGTTTTGCAGTCTGATCAGCAGATAATTTCCTAATATACCACAATGAGATGGAATCCATAGAAAGGTGACATGAGTACACGTACAGTTAGGAAATGAATCATGGCGTTGATTTCACTAACTATTCCTAGTCCCGTGTGTGTGTGTGTGTGTGTGTGTGTGTGTGTGTGTGCCTACGTTCGAGCGTGCTGAGTTCTACGATCTTCTCTAGCCCTCCCAGACCACTGATCTCAATGATGTTGGCAATGTAGAAAGCTTGTGTTCTGCCTCCTGTGTGCAGAAGGGAATACAACTACACGACAAAGTGATGTCAAAACATGGCTAAGGTGTCTATCTTACTATTGCTCAACATCGCTTGTCCGGTAATACCGCAATTTTGTTGAAATGAAGATTTAGGCTACTAAGTTTAGTTAGGGATACAGATGAAAACTTGAAAGAGCTACCAGTTGTTGCTCTCCAGAAAATTTTACGCTACATTTTGTGTTTGGTTTGATTGTATCAGTGTCCCAGCGGAGTTATCCGATTTAGGGACCGTGGCTTTAACCAACCATCATATTTAAGCTATGCAGTTTTCTGAGATGATAAAGGCATAGTTCAGTCTTCAAAAAAAAAAGCGAAATGGATGCAGTTGATCTTTTTACTTTATCAAAACGTAGCCATGGTCGTTGAATAGTTTGATTCTCTGCAGTTATGTCTAAAAGTGATCTTGCTCACAATTAAAACCAAATTATCACTTTGTTGAAAACTGTATCGTAAATGATAATTCTAAAAAAAGCAAAAAAACTTGACCCTGTAACTTCTGGCAACAAAAAATAAAGATTATGTTTATGCAAAAGGGAAAGAGAAAGGTATTTTAATTTTTGAGAAGCTTATTTTTGTGACGGAAACCAATGTTTCAATACAAAATACCGAATCAAATTTTGTTCGTTTTTTTTTGTACTTGCGATTCGCCAAGATTCATAAGTGAGGACACTTTTTTATAATCATGTCTTTATACACGAATCTGTCAAGAACAAGTAAAACCACAGAACAATAAAATTGTGTAGCTAGTTTTGTTGTTGTTGGGTTGTTTTTTTTGTTCAGTTGCTTTCACTGATATTCAGGTAGCCATCACTTGCCTGTTTTCTTGTGTTCTGTGTATTTATTCATCCGATGCTTTTATCTGATATCGTTCTTTAATACAGGATATGTATAAGAAAAAAGAGAGTAGATAGCTCATGCTAGGAAAAGAAACAAAACTATTCGTTTGATATCGTACACATACACACGCACACATACACACGTGTGTCCATGCGCGCGTGCATGCACGCGTATGTGCATGTATGTATACATTTCTGTTGGTGTGTATGAATGTGTACATACATGTGCTTACGCACATGCTGTGTGTCTATGTATCTATGCCTATATGTCTGTGTCTCTTGTGTGTGGATGGGAAAGGGGAGACCAGATGGCAGGTGGTGGGGAGAGAAGGGGGGGGGGGGGGGGGTGGTGGGGGGGGGGGGGGGGGGGGGAAGGGGAGGGGGGAGGACGACAGCCATCTTGCCAAATGTCAGTCATCGTATATTATCTCTTTACCACCGGCCCACACGTGAGCTTTAATGAGCTTAATGCTGTCTGAAGGATTTCCTCCTATCCTCTCTGATCCATCTCCCTGATGGCCAAAATGGTAGCAAGGGGGAAGGGGGGTGGGGGGGGGGGGGGGCGGGGAGGGGAAGGAAGAGGGCAGTAACCCTTTTATTTCCTTCTGTCCTTCCATTGTGGCGTTTTGAGAAACTAGTTTAGAGGATGCAGATAGTAGTATAGAAAGGGTAGTAAGTTTTTGAGAGAAGAAAATAGCTCCAGAGAGTTCAGAGAGTAGGGACAGTAGGTTTTGAGAAAATAGCTCAGAGATTTTTTAGAGAGTAGGGACAGTAGTTTATTTTTTTTAATAATAGCTCTGAGAATCCCAAAGAGTAGGAACAGCAGGATTTGAAAAAATAGCTCAGAAAATCCAGATAGTGTGGACTTTCTATTTTGTCCAATAATTCGTATGAGAGGACAGTCCAATAGTCCATTTGAGAGTATAGTCCAATAATCCATTTGAGAGAATAGTCCAAGGATTCATTTGAGAGAATAGTCCCAGGATTTATTTGAGAGAATAGTCCAAGGATTCATTTGAGAGAATAGTCCAAGGATTCATTTGAGAGAATAGTCCAAGGATTCATTTGAGAGAATAGTCCAAGGACTCATTTGAGAGAATAGTCCAAGGATTTATTTGAAAGAATAGTCCAAGGACTCATTTGAGAGAATAGTCCAAGGACTCATTTGAAAGATTAATCCAAGGATTCCTAATAGCAGGGACAATATCTCTTATGTAGAGATAGTTCATATATCATTATTATACCAGTGAGAGGGGTGGGGGGACGGGGTAGCTTTGTGGTTTGAGCGTTGCGCTCGTGAACTGACGGCCTGGGTTCGAGCCACCACCGAGGCGAGGCACCAGTGTAAGGGGATTCTCCCTCCTGGAGTTAACAACATCAATGCTGACTCCACTCCCCTGAAAATCTTTGGGATGAGACTATAAACCTAGATCCCGTATGTGAATGTATGCAGAACATCTTGCACACACGTTACAAACCCTATTCTGCCTTGTAGAAGAGTAGGCCGTTTCGTGCCCGGCAGGACGGGATGACGACATTTTAAGAACCGTATGACCACATGTTTATAGACACCATTATCGAAGTCAGAGTGCGGCTACCTTCTAAGTGGGCTATTTAAAACGGTCCCATATGCAAAATCTCACCTTTGGTGAACCTGGGAGCTCTAGCCGAGGATCGAGTAAAAATTTTTACACTACTACTACTACTACTACTACTACTACTGCTGCTACTACTGCTATTACTGCTGCTGCTAATACTACTACTGCTGCTGCTGCTGCTGCTGCTGCTGTTGCTGCTGCTGCTGTACTAATGCTGCTGCTACTGCTAATGCTGCTGTACTACTGCTGCTGTGCTGCTACTGCTGCTGCTGTTCTGCTGCTACTACTACACTGCCTAGCTGCTGCTCTGCTTCTGCTACTCTGCTGCTTGCTAGCGCTACTACTAATCTGCTGTTACTACTGCTGCTGCTGCTGCACTACTACTACTGCTGCTGCTGCTGTTGCTACTGCTTGCTGCTGCTATAATACTACTACTTGCTGCTGCTGCCTGCTGCTGCTTGCTGCTACTGCTATACTGCTACTACTACTACTACTGCTGCTGCTGCTGCTACTACCTACTACTGCTGTGCTGCTGCTGCTGCTACTACTACTACTACTGCTGCTGCTGTCTGCTACTACTACTACTACTGCTGCTGCTGCTGCTACTACTACTACTACTACTACTGCTCTACTACTACTGCTGCTGCTGCTACTGCTACTACTACTACTACACTCTACTACTACTACTACTACTGCTGCTACTACTACTACTACTACTACTACTACTCTACTACTACTACTACTACTACTACTGCTGCTGCTGCTGCTGCTGCTGCTGCTGCTGCTAAAGCTGCTGGAGCTACAGCTGCTGCTATGACTGATATTTCTTCTTCTACTGCTACAGTTATCATTGTTGTTGTTGTTGTTGTTGTGGTGGTGGTGGTGGTAGTGGCTGCTGCTGCTGCTGCTAGATATGCTTGGTTATTCTTCTTCTTCGACGTTGAACGCTCAGACAGCAACTATTGTTGCCTGTTATATGAACGAAAATGCGTTGCGCTGCCGTTAAACGCCTGACAAGTCAGAACCAGCGCATCCGACTTCGGCATAGGAGAGAATTGTTACCTTTTAAGTCTTTCTAAAAAAAAATTTTAAAAGGCAGAAGAATGGACCAAGAAGGCAGAAAACAGACACGATGGAGGTGACGGGAAGAAAAACGAACAAGGCAGACACAAAGAGAGTGATAGAAAAGAGGAAATTTCTGGCACAGAATTTTCAGAAGTTTGGGATGCTATTTATACTTGACAGCTCCCCCCCACCCACCCTCCACCCCCAACCCCCACCCACACCCCAGCATCCCCAAAGGGGTAGCTTGGTTATTCTAAAAATGACACAAGTTGAATTAGTCACAGTCTGATGCAACAACGGGAGCGAAACGGCCATCAGCAATTTTTGTCCTTAAAAGTCAAATGGGGGCCCAGGGAGGGGAGGGTTGAGGGGATGGGGGGGGGGGGGGGGGGGGGGGGGGGCGGCGATGGACTGTAATTGTTCGAGAGAGTGGAGAGGAGGGAGGAAGAGAGGGTGCAAAGGGAGGGTGGGGGGTAGGGGGTGGGGGGGGGGGGGGGGGGGTTGGTGGGGGGCTGGCTAGAGGGGGTCTCTACAATTTAGCGACACAATTGTTGAGCCGATTATTCTGCTCCAAAAATAGCTGACGGCCCTTCAGCATCGAAGCTGCCCTTTGTACCCTGTGTGTGTGTGTGTGTGTGTGTGTGTACACTTCGCCACTGCGTGGTTTGTAGTCTGTGCGTATTGATATATATATAGATATTCACCTATCTGTCTGTGTGTGTCTGTTTTGTTTTACATTCATCCGACGGACGCTATAGCCGAGTGGTTAAGACCGTTCAGCTTCGATCCCACGGGTCATTATTAAAGTCGTGGGTTCGAATCTCGGTGGTGTCTGGTGAATTAAGGTTAGGAACTTTTTTTTTAACGATCTCTCAAAGTCAACTTCAAGTGCAGACCTGCCAGTGCTTTGATTATCTTTGTATATAATTATACACATGCAGAAGGTCAAATATGCGCTTTAATGATCCCGTCGTTCATGTCAGCGTTCGGCGGGTTAGGGAAACACGAACATAGATCCCCGAAGTCGGAATGCAGCTACCTTCATGGTGGGCAAAAAACGGTCGCATGCACAAAAATCTCACCATTGGTGAACTTCAGAGAGACGAACAAATCCAGTCATCTATCTATCTATCTATCTATCTATCTATCTATCTATCTATCTATCTATCTATCTATCTATCTATCTATCTATCTATCTATCTATCTATCAATCTGTCAGTCTGTCTGTCTGTCTGTTTCTCTGTGCGTCTCTCTGTCTATGTCTGTCCGTATGTCTCAGTATCTAGTCTGTCACTCTGCTCATTTATCTGTCTACCTGTGTAGGTGTCCTCCACATCATTATTGAAAGACGGAAGAAGACGCAGCAGCAGGAAGGAGAGACAGTCAAATCAGGCCATCAACCCCGTGTCCGATTTTGCCTGCAGCAACGGTGGCAGAGACTGCCATGCACGGATCTGTCTGCTGAGTCACTTAACTCCAGACAAGATCTATCTATCTATCTATCTATCTATCTATCTATCTATCTATCTATCTATCTATCTATCTATCTATCTATCTATCTATCTATCTATCTATCTATCTATCTGTCAATCTGTCTGTCACCATTTCTCCAAGCAAGATAAGAGTGATGTGACCAAAGAAGGCACAGCCAGTGTCTCCCGAGACAGAAGGAGCTTACTACTACTACTGCTGCTGCTACTACTGCTGCTGCTGCTACTACTACTACTACTACTACTACTACTACTACTACTACTACTACTACTACTACTACTACTACTACTACTACTGCTGCTGCTGCTGCTTCTGCTGCTGCTGCTGCTGCTGCTGCTGCTGCTGCTGCTGCTGCTGCTGCTGCTGCTGCTGCTGCTGCTACTACTACTACTACTATATGTATGTATGTTTGTCCGTCGTGTCCGACGATGACCTCCAAAACAGCAGAGGAGGCAGCTGCTGTTTTGGAAACTGGGCAGAAATTTGATTATAGTGGAGATGCCTTGCCCACAGTACATCCCCACTCTCTCGGCCAAGTGGGTATAAGGACAGTCAGCATTGGATATGTTCTCCAAAGGCCAACCAGCCCCCATGGCTGCAGCACATAAGGACTGTGCGAGTCAAGCCTCCTAGTCAGAGAGTCATAGTCGATCACTTAAAGACTAAGCTGTAAAGTGAACTTCCATGGGAGGGAAAGCCACTGATCATACAGCCTCTCACTTTGCTGTTGCCCCCAGCGTCAATGGTTTAATCAAGAACTGTGATAAAGCCCAGGCGCTGACGGCTGAAACTACTACTACTACTACTACTACTACTGCTGCTGCTGCTGCTGCTGCTGCTGCTGCTGCTGCTGCTGCTGCTGCTGCTGCTGCTGCTGCTGCTGCTACTACTACTACTACTGCTACTGCTACTGCTACGACTACTACTATTACTGCTACTACTACTACTACTACTACTACTACTACTACTACTACTACTACTACTACTACTACTTCTGCTGCTGCTGCTGCTGCTACTACTACTACTACTAAGGCTGCTGCTGCTGCTGCTACTACTACTACTACTACTACTGCTGCTGCTGCTGCTGTTACTACTACTACTACTACTGCTGCTGCTGCTGCTGCTGCTGCTGCTGCTGCTGCTGCTGCTGCTGCTGCTGCTGCTGCTGCTGCTGCTGCTGCTGCTGCTGCTACTACTACTACTACTGCTACTGCTACTGCTACGACTACTACTATTACTGCTACTACTACTACTACTACTACTACTACTACTACTACTACTGCTGCTGCTGCTGCTGTTACTACTACTACTACTACTGCTGCTGCTGCTACTGCTACTACTACTATTACTACTGCTGCTGCTACTACTATTACTACTACTATTGCTGCTGCTGCTACTGCTGCTGCTACTACTACTGCTGCGCTGCTACTGCTGCTACTACAACTACTGCTGCTGCTACTACTATTACTACTACTGCTGCTGCTACTACTACTGCTGCTGCTGCTACTGCTACTGCCTCTGCTACTACAACTACTGCTGCTACTACTACTACTACTACTACTACTACTAATAATAATAATAATAATAATGTATGGAATTTATATAGCGCTGAATCTTGTAAAGCAACAAATCAAAGCGCTCAGATTTTATTTCATACCACTTTAAGTCACGGCAGATTTCTCTCCGTGAAATTCGGGCTGCTCTCCCCGGGGAGAGCGGGAGAACGCGTCCGCCACTTAGCGCTGCGCCACCCTTTCACCCTTTTTTTTTTTTTTTTTCTGCAGCTGTATTTGTTTCCCTATCAGAGTGGCTTTTTTCTAAGAATTTTGCCAGGGACAACTCTCTTGTTGCCGTGGGTTTTTTTACGTGCGCTAAATAATTACGTGTAACACACGGGACCTCGGTTTATCGTCTCATCCGAAAGACTAGCGCCCAGACCACCACTCATGGTCTAATGGATGGGGGAAAAATTTCCGGTCCAAACGGGGTACGAACCGCCGCACACTTCAGACCCGGACTTTTCGCTTTCTAGACAGGCGCGTTACCTCTAGACCACCGATCCAGATTACTACTACTACTACTGCTGCTACTACTACTGCTGCTGCTACTGCTACTGCTGCTGCTGCTACTACTACTGCTGCTGCTAGTGCTACTACTACTATTACTACTACTGCTGCTGCTGCAGCTGCTACTACTACTACTACTATTGCTGCAGCTGCTACTACTATTACTACTACTATTGCTGCTGCTGCTACTTCTACTACTGCTGCTGCTGCTACTGTTACTGTTGCTGCTGCTATTTACTACTACTACTACTGTGTCTGTCTC
>CM054142.1:26715540-26718040 GCA_028751875.1 Rapana venosa | reverse complement strand
AACGGACTAAGAGAAAGAAAGAAAGCAAAACAGCGACAGAATCATGCTGCCCCATGTAAAAGAAGAACATTTCCACAGATTGTGTTTCAAGAGATTTTGACTTGGTTTTGTGTCATTTTGCACGGTACTGTTCCATTTGAGGATATTTCTGGGCTGTGTGTGTGTCTGTGTGTCAAAGTCAAAGTCAAACTCACATTTTTATTTCAAGATGGTACATTCAATAAGCAATGCATTTGCTTTTATATATATTTATATATATATATATTATAATTATCTCTCTCTCTCTCTGTGTATCTATCTATCTATCTATTATCTATCTATCTCTCTCTATATATATATAATATATATATATATATATATATATATATCAAACTATCTGTCTCGGAACAAAAATTACTAAACAATAATAATATTTAAGTACAACATCATTACAACCCTTAACAATAAGATGTACCAATAAGAGGGGGAAAAAAATGACACTTCAAAACACACACATACACACACACACACACTCACCGCGCGCGCGCGCATATACACACTTATGTATACGTGTGTGTGTGTGTGTGTGTGTGTGTGTGTGTGTGTGTGTGTGTGTGTGTGTGTGTGTGTGTGTGTGTGTGTGTGTGTGTGTGTGTGTGCACGCGCGCGCGCGCGCTTAAGCTACAAGTGTTCACACCCCTAAAAGTTTGTTATGTTAGTCAGTGTGTCTAGTGTCAGACTGCCAGTTTTTTAAATATTTTAATTTTATTTATTGTTCCAGCATGGGAGCAGAAACCTCAGCAGCAGCAGCCGCAGCAGCACCAGCAGCAGCAGCTATAGCAGTGAACCGTAAATTGCTCTGGAAGTATGCTCCTAATGTATGTGGTATATAGATGTTACATGCGAAGATTGAAAAGTGTGTTTCAGCATTATATAGTTCTTTTGTAAAATGTATGGAAATACAAGGGTTTGGTTTTCAGGTTTGGGAAAGGGGGGGGGGGGGGGGGGGGGGAGGAGAGGGCGGAGGTGTGTATATTTGTTGCTCATACAAAATGTGAAACCGTCATTGATGGTTGTTTGCGTTTGGTACTGTTGATAATGGTTGCTTGTTATTTGGGTTACGTTTTGTTTGGTCTTATCATTAATGGTTTGTTATCGTCGGTCGTGCAGGGCAGCAGGACCATTTGAAGTTGAGAGAAACCGCACAGCAAAAGAAATGCCTAAGAGGCGGACAGAGGGATGGAAGGACCAACCATCAACCACAGTTCCAGCTCCTTCCTTCATCTGCCCAGCATGCAGCGGACCACGCTTCTCTCACACATTGGCCTCTTCAGTCACCAGAGGGCTTGTAGAAACTGAAACCATAGATCTATCTCCTTTCTTTCCCATGATTCTTGCCAGGCGAGGAACCGACTGTCATCATCTTCCTCATCAGCAGCATCATCATCGTCATCGTCGTCATCGTAATCATCATCATCATCATCAGCAGCAGCAGCAGCAGCAGCAGCAGAAGCAGCAGCAGCAGCAGCAGCAGCAGCAGAAGCAGCAGCAGCATCGTCGTCGTTGTCATCGTCGTCGTCGTCGTCATCATCATCATCATCATCATCATCGTCATCATCATCATCATCGTCACTGTAATGCTGCTAGGTCCACTGTCAGTTTTACCTTACTTTAAAAACAAAAACAGATCCATTGACTGAACTGAGACCTATTCTTTAAGTACAACTAACTCTCTTCTTAGTTCTCTCCTCTCTTAGCTCTCTCAGAGCACTCGCTTTCGCCCAGCTAAAGCTATAAGCAGCATCGAGCGTGGTTACCACTTGGATGGGTGACCGACCGTTTGCGCACCTTGGCTTCAGTCAGTACAATCCCCCAGTTCACCCAGCTGTAAATGGGTACCTACCCTCTTTAGGGTCAGGGAAGGTAAAATAAAAGCAGCGAGGGAGAGGAGGAGATGGACGCCCCCGCCCTCATTATGCTGGCCCCTTTGAGAAGTGCAGGTCTCTTGACACCTCGCTCCCTTCCTTACCACCACCACGTAGTAGATAATGGGACACCTTTATACCTTTTTTTACCTTTTTAAAACTCTCTTCTCTCTCCGACTGAGTAAAATAAAAAAAAAATAAAAAGAAGAACACTTGACAGTTTGTATATCTAGGAAACTAAAACCACAGGAGTAGATAGATGGGGGACAAGGAAGCTCATCGCTATAATAACGGAGGAGAGGGGGGAGCTGAATGCAACTTGTATTTGAACCATGCTGGCCCTGGCCAACAATCTCCCCCCCCCCCCCCACCCTATCCCTCTCCCCCCCATCCCTCCCCCTCCCCCCCCCCCCCCCCCCCCCCCCCCCCCCCCCCCCCTCTCTGTGCACGTAGCAGGCAGCGGGCAACAAACCTATTCTACACGACCTTCACTCTGCCTGCTGCCATCAGCTGATCGTCAGCTGGCTGGAAGAATTTTTTTTTTCTGTTGAAGGGAAGAAAGGGGGGGGGGGGTGGGGGGGGGGGAGGGGGGGGGG
>CM054142.1:26705540-26710540 GCA_028751875.1 Rapana venosa | reverse complement strand
ACAGCATAACAAACATGTTAGTGTAGGCCTTGGCAATTAGCTGACATCAATAACTGACACAGCTTTTTGGCCCGGGTCAGGTTATGATCCAATCAGCTTGGATCCCTACTCCCTCTCCTTCTTCCCCACACCCCTTTCTCACTCTGCAATAAGAAGGAAAAAGTACAAGAGTGTATACAACGGTGGTTTTGTTATGTTCATATTAGGCTGTAATTAAGGTATGTATGTATGTAGGTATGTATGTATGTATGTATGTATGTGTGTCTGTATGTATGTGTGTGTATGTGTGTATGTATGTGTGTATGTATGTGTGTGTCTGTGTATGTATGTATGTATGTATGTATGTATGTATGTATGCATGTATGTATGTATGTATGTAGGCTGTACTTAGAGTATGTATGTATGTATGTCTGACTATCTGTCTGTCTGTCTGTATGTATGTATTATGTATGTATATAACATTATACATAATTATACAAAGTAAGTACAGCCCAACACGAACATGACATAAGACCTTTCATCTATCAATCAAGTACTCTATTCTTAGATTCACTACGTAAATACTACTTTTATCCAATGGTAAGCCTCCAGTTTATGACGTTAGCCGAGTTCTATATCTAGAATGTCATAGGTCCACTGAAATGCCGGGCTTCAGAATATTTTCATCTGTCCATGTACAAACTCATGAAAAAGATCCACTTACGTATAGGTAGCAATTGACGTCAATGTCTGTCAACTGCCAAAAACACGGAAATCTCCACCATGTGCTGAAAGTTAACCTAAAGACAGTGCAAAGGTTATGTAAGCCTAGTTTGTGACACACTGTGCTGACGAAATTTCTTGTTGAAAAGACGTTGCTCAAATGACATAATCTCGAACACAATGAGGAGGCATCAGGAAGAAGAACAGAAACAAAAAGAAATAGCAGCGACTGTCACAACAGCAAAACCGCAAGCTTAACTTAAAAAAGAAGAAGAAGAAAACAGTCATTGAACTCTTTAGATCTAAAGTTACACAAAAAATATTTCTGACCGAAAAGAGACGCGAAAGGGGCGAGCACTGCTGTACGTCATACCAATTAAACCTGCAAATACTCTGTATGTGTGCGTGCGTGCATGCGTGCGCGCGCGCGCGTGTGTGTGTGTGTGTGTGTGTGTGTGTATTTGCCCTATGATACACGATGTTTTAAACACGAAGTAAAATGCAGACATGCTACCAATTTTTTTTTTTTTAATTTGATTTTGGGGAAAGATGTATGTTCAATTCCTTTGAGGTTGAGGGGTGGGGTGGGGGGGCTAAGCTGTGATGTCATCTGCAATATCTCTCACCCTCACCCACCCTCCGCCGCATAAGCTGTACAGTTCATGTATATGAGACTTTAAACCGAGGCCCGTGAAAGAACGCAGGCATAACATCTTGCACACACATCAAAACCCGTTCTGTTCTTCGAAAGAATAGGCCATTCGTGACGGTTAAAATGGATGACAGGAAAAAAACAACCTCACACACTCAGCAACAAAATCCACACACAAACCAATGACAAAACAAAAACCCAACGCAAGCACACCGGTGTCGAGTTTAGACACCACCCCTGAAGTCGGAATGCGGCTACCTTAAGGGTGGGTCGCATATCGGTCGCATACGTACAAATCTCACCATTGATAAACGTCAGAGCTTTAGCCGAGAAACAACAATAAAGAAGCAAAAATAAAGAACAGTATGTATATGTAAGCTTATTGAAGGAAAAGGCAAAACATTGTATATTTTCCTGTTAACCACCACCACCAACAACAACAACAAACCCAAACAAACAAAAAAAGAACAACAAAAGAGAGGTGATTATTGGCGGTCACGTCACACACTTCACAGGAATTCAGGAGGATGGAATTAACAAACACCGTCTGTCTGTCTACCTGACAGAAAAGGATGCTCGTGTCATCGTGAGCTTTGGTGATAGCGGCATTAGCGTAAATAAAGTTAAGAGTCCGTATTATTTTCTGTCATTTCTCTGATGCCGCCTGCGTTAGAGGAACGAACTATACAGCTCAACATCAGTGTCTGTGACAAACGAAGGCACCTGTTCGCTTGCAGGTACAGTACTCCCAGCACATTCTCCCTCCCAGTACAGTCTCCCTCCAAGTACATTCTCCCTCTCAGTACAGTCTACCTCCCTCCAAGCACAGTCTCCCTCCCTCTCAGTACAGTCTCCCTCCCTTCCTCCCAGTACAGTCTTCCTCACTCCCAGCACAGTCTCCCTCCCTCCCTCCCAGTAGTCTCCCTCACTCCCAGTACAGTCTCCCTTCCCTCCCTCCCAGTACAGTCTCCCTCCCTCCCAGTACAGTCTCCCTTCCTCCCTCCCAGTACAGTCTCCCTCCCTCCCAGTACAGTCTCCTTCCCTCCCTCCCAGTAGTCTCCCTCCCTCCCTCCCCCAGTACAGTCTCCCTCCCTCCCAGTACAGTCTCCCTCACTTCCAGTACAGTCTCCCTCCCTCCCTCCCAGTACAGTCTCCCTCCCTCCCTCCCAGTACAGTCTCCCTCCCTCCCTCCCAGTACAGTCTCCCTCCCTCCAAGTACAGTCTCCCTCCCTCCCTCCCAGTACAGTCTCCCTCCCTCCCAGTACAGTCTCCCTCCCTCCCTCCCAGTACAGTCTCCCTCCCTCCCAGTACAGTCTCCCTCCCTCCCTCCCAGTACAGTCTCCCTCCCTCCCTCCCAGTACAGTCTCCCTCCCTCCCTCCCAGTACAGTCTCCCTCCCTCCAAGTACAGTCTCCCTCCCTCCCTCCCAGTACAGCCTCCCTCCCTCCCAGTACAGTCTCCCTCCCTGTACAGTCTCCCTCCCTCCCAGTCAGCACACACACACACACATGCACCACACCACACACACACACACACACACACACTCTCTCTCTCTCTCTCTCTCTCTCTCTCTCTCTCTCTCTTCTCTCTCTCTCTCTCTCTCTCTCTCTCTAGCCTCTCCCCCCCCCCCCCCTTAACTTCCCAGCCCCCTCCAACCCCCAGCCCCCCACCCCCACCCCACCCCACTCCAACCCCTTCTGCCCAACCTCCAAACCTACGTACGCATCCATACACGTCACTCACGCCACGTTCACTAACTATGTATATCAGACCAGATAGAAAGGAGTGAAGGGAATCTGTCCGTTATCAAATCCCCATTTTTACCGCCGTGGACTTTTTCCGAGAAACCTACTTCATACTACTGCTATCAGACACACTACCACAGAGAGAGAGATATACAAGGAAAAATGAGCAAGAGAATTCCTTACTGGTCAGACAGACAAGCCGACAGACAGACAGAAAAGCAGATAGATAGACAGGATAATGGAATAAGCACTCATGTGCTTTTTTACATCCAGTCCCCGTGTGTATGCGGTTTTGTAAATTTTGTCATCTGTTCCCACCGGCACATAATGGCCTACTCTTTCAAAAAGCGGAAGAGGATTTAACGTGTGCGCAAGATGTTCTGCATGCGTTCGAACACGGGGCCTCGGTTTATAGTCTTATCCGAAGGACTTTGACATTCAGTTCGATTTTTTTGTCAAACTGGGAAGAAAGGGCGAGGCTGGGAATCAAACCCAGAACCTCACGGTTAACGTGTTGGCAGGCGAACGTCTTAACCATCTTGCCACCTTCCTTCCTAAACGAAAGAAACAGGGAGCCAGAGAATTCCCTACCATCTGACAGACAGACAGACAGACATGCAGAGAGCGAAGGAAGGAAGAACTAGAGAACCTCCTCCCCCTACTATGAGACAGAATGACAGACAGAGAGAGAAATAAAGAACGAACGGGCAGAATACTGACAGACAGAGAGACAGAGACAGACAGGCAGAATACTGACAGACAGACAGACAGGCAGAATACTGACAGACAGACAGACAGACAGAGAGAGACAGACAGACAGGCAGAATACTGACAGACAGACAGACAGACAGGCAGACAGGCAGAATACTGACAGACAGACAAACAGACAGGCATTTAAACACAATGACAGAGAGGCACTAAAGAACGAACAGGCAGAGTATGACAAACAGACAGACAGACAGAATACTGACAGACAGACAGGCATACAGACAGAATACTGACAGACAGACAGACAGACAGGCATTTAAACACAATGACAGAAAGGCAATAAAGAACGAACGGGCAGAATACTGACAAACAGACAGACAGGCAGAATACCGACAGACAGACAGACGGACAGACAGGCAGAATACTGACAGACATACAGACAGACGGGCATTTAAACACAATGACAGAGAGACAATAAAGAACGAACAGGCAGAATACTGACAGACAGATAGACAGACAGAATACTGACAGACAGACAGACAAGCACAATACTGACAGATAGACAGACAGACATGCAGATAAACGCAATGACAGAGAGGCAAGAAAGAACCGAGTTGACAGAATTACTGACAGAGGGAGACAGACCAAAAAAAATAAGAAACCCCAAGGAACATACAGAAATAAATGCTGAGACGCCCAGACAGGCAGACAGACAAGCGGACAGACAAGACAGAGAGAGAGAGAGAGAGGGGGGGGGGGCAAGAAAGAAGAAGAAATAGAATGCTTAGACAGACAGACAGACAGACAAAAAGACAGACAAGAAAGAAGTAAGAAATAGAATTCTTAGACAGACAGACAGACAGACAGACAAAAAGACAGGAAAGAAAGAAGAAAGAAATAGAATTCTTAACAGACAGACAGACAGACAGACAGAAGACAAAAAGACAGACAGACAAAAAGACAGGAAAGGAAAGAAGAAAGAAAGAGAATTCTTAGACAGACAGACAGACAGACAAAAAGACAGGAAAGAAAGAAGAAAGAAATATAATTCTTAGACAGACAGACAGACAAAAAGACAGGAAAGAAAGAAGAAAGAATATAATTCTTAGACAGACAGACAGACAGACAGACAGAACAGACAGGACACAACAGACAGACAGGACAGACAAAAAGACAGACAAGAAAGAAGAAAGA
>CM054142.1:26658040-26700540 GCA_028751875.1 Rapana venosa | reverse complement strand
TATGGTACGCTACTTTTTCATTCATGGTAGATTTCTCTCTTTTTTTTGGTGAAATTCCGGATGCTCTTGCTGATGTGGGGGCGGGGGTGGGGGGGATGGGGGGTGCGGGGTGGCAGGGGTGGGGGTGGGGGTGGGGTGGGGGTGGGGAAAGGGTTAACGTTGATCGTTTGATTTACAGATGTACAGTTGAATAGTGTGACTTCCAGAAATTACACTAGTTGACTGGCTGGTGTGTGTGTGTGTGTGTGTGTTGTGTGTGTGTGTGTGTGTGTGTGTGTGTGTGTGTGTGTGTTGTGTGTGTGTGTGTGTTCGTGTGTGTGTTCGTGTGTGTGTGTGTGTGTGTGTGTGTGTGTGTTCGTGTGTGTGTCGTGTGTGTGTATGTGTGTATGTGTGTGTGTTTACTTATTCATCTATTTATCTTCATAACAATTTTTCTTCAAAAGCAACATTTTACAATTAACCTACTTTGTAAAAAAAAAAAAATTCGGTTATCAACAGTTTTTGATTCAAATTTTTGTTGAACATAAAATTTTTTTTTTTAACATTCTGTTTTAAAAAAGTGATAGAAAGGCTATTAGTTTGATAAGGCGCAGAGAGATGTTACAATCTTGATACTGTCAAATAGCAGAAAATTGTGGAATGATGATAATAGTCTAGTTGTGCCATCGTTTGTACAAATCCATATTGTGGACTGCTCATTTCGGTTTGCGTCTGTCTCTCTCTCTGTCAGTCTCTGTCTCTCTTTGTCTCCCGTCTCTCTCTCTATTTCTATGTCTCTGTCTTTGCTTGTCTGTGTCTATGTCTCCATCTTTGTCTCCGTCTGTCTGTCTGTCTCTCTCTCTCTCTCTCTCTCACGCACGCACGCACACACACACACACACACACACACACACACACACACACACACACACACACACACACACACACACACACCACACATACACACAACTTATTTGTTGCAACTTTACATTAACTGTGGCTAGCTGAGAAATTATTATATTGTGGTTCTTGTTGTTCATGTTGATGTGTAACCCCCTTCAGAAAGGGGCCATGGCCTAAAATCTGAATAAACTATTCCCATTCCCATTCGCATTCGCATACACACACACACACACACACACACACACACACACACCACCACCACCACCACCACCACCACCACCTTCTAGCCCCATCCATACCAGCAGCAGCATGAAAGCAATTTCACGACAGAATGAACTGAAGAACTCATTCTAGTCACACCAAGGTCGCAAGCCCCATACCCCATACCCCACCCACCCACACACACACACCACACACACACACTCTCTATCTCACACACACACACACACACACACCACACACACACACACCACACACACACACACACACACACACATATACACACACCACACACAAAACGTTGACTCAGCTCTTTTAACGTCTCGGTTCACTCCCCTGTCTCTTCACTCACACATGACTTCACTCCCCTCACTATCATCACATGGTCAACAGCCACTCAAAGAAGTGACCAAGCCTGATGGACATTGACTGGCTGGTCACCTGTTTATGAGACCCCGGGTATGGTAGGGAAAAGGGAGGGTTACAAAATCAAATTTAAATTCGGATTTTTTGTTTATTTCCTGTGACCCTTTAAATATTGTTGTTTTTGTTCAAGGGTTAGAGTTCCGAGGTTCACCAATGATGACATTTTTTTGCGTGTGGGACCGGGTTTTTTTTGGTGGGTGTCCACCATAAAGGCAGCCACATTCTATCTTCAGGGAAGCCCTGTAGGAATAAGGAGTATCAAGAAACAAAAATTAGAACTGAACAACATACGTGCACAATGTAACCGCAATATTTCAACACAATATCACTGAACAAAAAAGAGATGTCTGTTTAATTAGTTCCCCCCCACTCACCCCCCCAAAAAAACAATAATAACAACAACAAAAACAACAATTACAACACCCAACATGTTTTACGTGTTATTTCCGACAGTATTGATCATTTTAACGACATTGAGCAGTCTTTCTATTTCTTGACAAGAATAATCTGTCTATACTTTCAAAGTGTTTGTATTTTTAACGTAATATCTTGATATTTCTTTGTCCCATCCTCCTCCGTCTCCAGACTACGTGTATCTTCTCTATCAAACACACTCACTAAAACTGCTGGTGAGCATAAGGATACAACAGTATACAAGTAAGAGAGCGCTTTGATTTGTTGCTTTACAAGATTCAGTGCTATATAAATTCCATACATTACTATTATTATTATTATTAAGTAAGAATCTTCAAAACGACAAGTCAACAACCCACGGCGCACACATATTCTCATCATCATCATCATCACAGCAGCAGCAGCAGCAGCAGCAGCAGCAGCAGCAGCAGCATCAACAGTCCCTTGACCAAGAGGGTTATGGGGACCAAGGGGCATGTGGGATACGTTGGTCGACAATCTACTCCAGGCTGGTCTGTCTTCAGCCTTCTGCAGCAACAGCACAACCATGTCAAGGCTGGTCCAGTCTTTGATGTTAGTTCTGCATCCAAGTTCTTCATCTGTCTGCCTCTGTGGATCGGTGGTCTAGAGGTAACGCGCCTGTCTAGAAAAGCGAAAAGTCCGGGTCGGAAGTGTGCGGTGGTTTGAATCCCGGTCGGGCCCGAAACTTCCCCCCTCCATCCATTAGACCATGAGTGATGGTCTGGGCGCTAGTCTTTCGGATGAGACGATAAATCGAGGTCCCATGTGTTACACATAATTATTCAGCGCACGTAAAAGAACCCACAGCAACAAGAGAGTTGTACCTGGCAAAATTCTTAGAAAAAAAAGCCACTCTGGTAGGGAAACAAATACAGTTGCAGACAAAAACCAAATTAACAAAAGGGTGGCGCTACTCTTGTGGCGACGCGCTCTCCCCAGGGAGAGCAGCCCGAATTTCACGCAGAGAAATCTCGTGACTTAAAGTGGTATAAATAAATAAATAAATAAATAAATAAATAAATAAATAAATAAATAAATAAATAAACCTTCTTCCCTCAAGCATCCCCTGTAGGATAGTCTTGGCAAACTTTCATACCTTCTCTCCAAGAAGAAAAGATTGTCATTCCACAAGTCTTCTGAAAATCGACCTTATGCACCTAAAAAGTTGAAGACTCAGTGCTGTATCACTATTCGTGGTCATGTCACCAGACTGACTCCACGCAACACTTATAAAGACCAACCTCAACAGCTCTGTGTGGTGGATAAAGACCAACCTCAACAGCTTGGGTGGATAAAGACCAACCTCAACAGCTCTGTGGGGAATAAAGACTATCCTCAACAGCTTTATGCAAAAAGACCTACCTCAACAACTTGGTGGATTAAGACCAGCCTCTACAACTTCATGGATAAAGACCAGCCTCAAAAGCTTGGTGAATAAAGACCAGCCTCTACAACTTTATGGATAAAGACCAACCTCAAAAGCTTGGTGAATGAAGACTAGCCTCAACAGCTTGGTGGATAAAGACCAACCTCTAGAACTTTATGAATAAAGACCAACCTCAACAGCTTGGTGAATGAAGATCAACCTCAACAGCTCTGTGGCAGGTCCTGGACATTACTTCTCTTCTACTAGGTTGGAAAAAAGACACAGCACTGCCAAAGTATTCACTGCAGTGCGATTCCTGTTGCTGGCAGGCTCTCCTGTAATAAGTATGTGTACCATTTGACAATGTGTAGATGTTTATTTTTATAACTTATTAAGTTTACCTTAACCTTAACCTTAATTCTCTCTGTGCCAGGAGGCACACAAGGCTTGAACATCATTCCTCCACTGGTTCCGGTCTGCAGCTGTGCGTCGTGCGGCGTTCCACGTGCTCCAGCCTGCGCCGTTCCGCTCTACTTCTACCATTCGTCGCCATGTTGTTTTTAGGCGTCCCCTTTTTCTTCTCCCTTCAGGTGTCCATCCGAGGGCAACAGCACAGTCGTCACTCTTGTCCTTTCTTAGGACATGTCCGATCCAGTTCCATCTCCGTCTTCTAATCTCCTGGCTGATTTTTCTGCTCCTGCTATTTCCAAGACTGTCTTGTTGGAAATGTGTTCTTGCCATCGGATCTTGAAGATCCTTCTCAGACATTTGGTTTGGAAAATGTCTAGTTTCTCTTCCTCTCCTTTCGTTAATTTCCAGCTTATTAAGTTTGGTTGTTGTTATTTTTCTTGGTTTTGTTGTTGTTCTTGTTGTTGTTGTTTGCTTTTCTCTTTTTTTCTTCTTTTTGTTGGTTTGGTTTTCCTTTTTCTTTTGTTTGTTTGTTTGTTTGTTTTGGTTGGGTTGTGAGGTTGTTTTTTTTTGTTTTTTTTGGGGGGTAGGGTTTTCTTTTATTTGTTTTTTTTGTTGTTGTTGCGTTTTGGGTGAGGGGGGAGGGGTTGAAAAGGGTTATTTCCCTTTGTTTCTACAGTGTGAGAGTATAAGTATTGGGTTATTATTAAGATGTACCCCTACGGGCGGGGACTGGATGTAAAAAAGCATATGAGTGCTTATTCATTATCCTCGAAATAAAAGAATTTGTCATTGTCATGGTAACTTTTGCTTCCTCACTGCCCAGAGGGCACAAGGCCACATGAGACCAGAACTGGTGACAACAGCCCATGTTGCTTAGCCTCAGATACCTGACCACTCGGCCCTAAAGCATTCGGTGCTGAGTGAAGCCAGAGGTCAAACCTATGGAGTCAAGCCATGGGAGTCAAGCCTATGGAGTCAAGCCTATGGAGTCAAGCCTATGGAGTCAAGCCATGGGAGTCAAGCCTATGGAGTCAAGCCATGGGAGTCAAGCCTATGGAGTCAACCCATGGGAGTCAACCCATGGGAGTCAAGCCTATGAAGTCAAGCCAGGGAGTTAAACCATGGGAGTCAAGCCTATGGAGTTAAGCCATGGGAGTAAAGCCTATGGAGTTAAGCCATGGGAGTCAAGCCTATGGAGTTAAGCCATGGGAGTCAAGCCTATGGAGTTAAGCCATGGGAGTCAAGCCTATGGGGTTAAGCAATGGGAGTTAAGCCTATGGAGTCAAGCCTATGGAGTCAAGCCATGGGAGTCAAGCCTATGAAGTCAAGCCAGGGAGTCAAGCCTATGGAGTTAAGCCATGGGAGTCAAGCCAGGAAGTTAAGCCAGGGAGTTAAGCCAGGGAGTCAAGCCATTGGAGTCAAGCCTATGGAGTCAACCCATGGGAGTCAAGCCATGGGAGTCAAGCCTATGAAGTCAAGCCAGGGAGTTAAGCCATGGGAGTCAAGCCTATGGAGTTAAGCCATTGGAGTCAAGCCTATGGAGTCAACCCATGGGAGTCAAGCCTATGAAGTCAAGCCAGGGAGTTAAGCCATGGGAGTCAAGCCTATGGACTCAAGCCATGGGAGTCAAGCCAGGAAGTTAAGCCATGGGAGTCAAGCCTATGGAGTTAAGCCATGGGAGTCAAGCCATGGGAGTCAAGCCTATGGAGTTAAGCCATGGGAGTCAAGCCTATGGAGTCAAGCCATGGGAGTCAAGCCAGGGAGTTAAGCCAGGGAGTCAAGCCTATGGAGTCAAGCCATGGGAGTCAAGCCTATGGAGTTAAGCCATGGGAGTCAAGCCTATGGAGTCAAGCCATGGGAGTCAAGCCAGGAAGTTAAGCCAGGGAGTTAAGCCAGGGAGTCAAGCCTATGGAGTCAAGCCTATGGAGTTAAGCCATGGGAGTCAAGCCTATGGAGTCAAGCCATGGGAGTCAAGCCAGGAAGTTAAGCCAGGGAGTTAAGCCAGGGAGTCAAGCCATGGGAGTCAAGCCTATGGAGTCAAGCGTATGGAGTTAAGCCATGGGAGTCAAGCCTATGGAGTTAAGCCATGGGAGTCAAGCCTATGGAGTCAAGCCTATGGAGTCAAGCCTATGAAGTCAAGCCAGGGAGTTAAGCCTATGGAGACAAGCCAGGAAGTTAAGCCAGACAGTCAACCATAGGGTACTGTATTGTATACCCGTATCAGTCATGACATATTTTTCTGCTGAAATTTCTGGGGCAGAGCGCATTGTCATAAGAGTAGCACCACCCATTTAAAAGAAGAAAATAAAACCAAACCTATCTGCATGCGTATTTGTTTTTCTGTATGAGAGAAGCTTTTTATCAACATAATTTTTTCAAGGAAGCCATGGGTTCCTTTGTGTGCTCTAGATCCAGTTTTCACAGGCAACCTAGATTCCATTTTCTTTTTATTTTTTTTTCATTTTCATACCACTTGAGGTCACGGCAGATTTCTCTGCAATTCGGGATGTTCTTTCTGGGGAGAGTGCGTCGCCACAAGAGCAGCGCCACCCATCTTTTTTTTTCTTTTTCCTGTCTTCAACTGTATTTGTTTCCCTATCAGAGTGGCTTTTTTCTACAAAATGTTGCCAGGTACAACTCTTTTGCAGCTGTGGGTTCTTTTACGTGTGCTAAATGGGATTTATCATCCCATAATGAAAGGTTAGGACCCAGTTCAGTACCCATGGTCAAGCGGATGTCAGAAACATTTTGTAGACGCGGGGAAAGAAGCCATACTTTTCTTGCTTTTCAGCCAGGTGTGTTTCTCCAGGACCGTCGATTTGCCAGTATGCCCTGCTATGATTTGATTCTCCTCTGGTGGCCTTGGGATGTCATAGCCTGGCTTGACTAGCACGTCCACAAACACGCTTACATTGTTTTCCTCGGGTAGAGTCCTAAGGTTCACCAATAGTGAGATTTTTGCCTATATGACGTCCCCCTCCCCCCTCCCTCCCCCCCCCCCCCCCCCCCCCATCATATTAGGTAGCTACATTTCGACTTCGGGTATGATGTTGCATTCAGTTTCCATTCTCCATTCTGGTCGCCCCCCCCCCCCCCCCCCCTCCCCACTCATTCCTGAGTGGACAAATTAGTGTGGTCATAGTTGTGGGACTTCGACCATGGTCTTTACCCTGACAGTAGAGAACACCCTTGTTTCTTATTCCAGAAAATTATTTCTTATGAAAAGCATAAAATTTACCATTTTGGAAAGGTGGTAGCAGTGTGGAATCTTTGTAACTTTCTGCCCCTTCTTTGTGATAATTTGTTTCATAAGTCAACATGAGGATTTTTTAAACTGAGTTATTTGTGAAAGATCTGTTTATATTGCCCAAAACAATTGACTCAACCACTGTAAGATGGCCTTGTCCTTGAGAAGCAAGTGTGCTAGCAATAGCACTTGTCCTTGAGAAGCAAGTGCACTAGCAATAGCACTTGTCCTTGAAAGCAAGTGTGCTAGCAAGAACACTTGTCCTTGAGAAGCAATAGCACTTGTCCTTGACAAGCAAGTGTTCTAGTAATAGCACTTATCCTTGGGAAGAAAGTGCTCCAACACTTGTCCTTGGGAAGTAAGCACACAAACACTTGTCCTTGAGAAGTATGCACTTACACTTGTCCTTGGGAATAAAGTGCACTAGCACCAACACGTCCTCAGGAAGTAAGGGTACCAACACTGTCAGTAAGAACATTAACACTTGCTGTTGGGAAGTAAGTGCACTAACACTTGTCCTTGGCAAATAAACGCATTAACACTTTGTCCTTGAAAAGTACATACTAACACTTTGTCCTTGAAAAGGACGCACTAATACTTATCCTTGGCAAATAAATGCATTAACACTTTATCCTTGAAAAGTACATACTAACACTTTGTCCTGGAAAAGGACGCACTAACACTCGTCCTTGGGACTAAAGTACACTGGCACAAACAGGTCTTCAGGAAGTAAGGGTACCCACACTGTAGAACCCTTGTAACTGTGTACCCTGCGAACAAGAATAGACTGCCGGCCTAGTATTTTTCTGCTGTCAACAAGGGACAGAAACGGCTCTTCTCCCCCCTGAGGTCGTAACCTCCCATTCTTCAGCTCGAAAGAACAAGAGAAAAACAGGAACCACCAAGGTTGGTAAAGACGACCTGTGTGAGACAAGAGACGAGAATACTTTTGGCCAGTGTGTTTATTTATGTAAGCCAGTGCAGACCAACCAACCATGGGTAGGTAGGTAGGTAGACAGGGCAGCACGAGGTGAGTGGATGGGGGATTTGGTGTTTCGTACTGTACGGTAAACAGGCGTTTTTGAAAAGTCACAAACATCAACAACACTGAAATAGCTTCCATCATGAACCAGAACCTTGATGCTTATAATTATTATTGTTGTTGGTGGTGGTGGGCTAAAGGGCAGAGAGGATTTAGGGCAGCAAGCTAATGATCTTAGTAGTCATGAAATCTTTTTTTTTCGTGTTCCTCGGCTCCAAGGTTCACCAATGGTGAGATTTTTAAGTATGCCTTTTTTTGCCTACAATATTTTGCCTTGCCATTAAGTTAGTTGCATTTCGACTTTGGGGAAGTCCTGAAGTCCGAAATCATGGGCTTAAATCTCAGTAACACGTGGTGGATTATGGGTGGAGATTTTTTAGTACAATTTCTCAGGTCAAGATTGAAATGCAGGCCTGCCAGTGCTCAATTCCGTAGAGTTGGATGAGTTTGGGAACAAGTCCATGCAGGCAGAAGATGACAAGCACGTCAAGGATTCTTTAGTGTTGAGCGATAATATGATAAACTGCACATAAACAAGCCATACATTGAGATTTTCCCGTGTTTGAATGTTATTAGACAGTCAAACATGTGTCAAGCGGATAATTTGAATAATCTGCTCTTGGAGACTCCACATTTATAAAAATAAAAACAACAACAACAACCAAAAAAACCCCAACCAACAACAACCCTGAAAAATGCGAGCTATACAGGTTAATGGTTAGGTGGGTAACACCAGGAAGTAGGTGTGGATAGAAATCACTCCTGTGTGTAACTAGCATGTGGAAAAATCCCAAACTCTACAGTAACCTACCGAAAATACCAGCTCTCCCACTACAGTTGGATGCATTCATGGAAGCCGATGATGCTGCTGCTGCTAGTTTTGTTGGAGGACAAAGCACTTGAGTGGAGAAGCTGGAGGTGACTTCCTGACTGTTCTGAGTGGCAAGTCACGAGTTCACAACATGGCTGTTTGGTGGAGAGAAGATTTTCATGGTCACTCAGAACAGTTCATGTCCTGACCTACCCATTTCTGAATCCCTTTCGTGAATACTCATGCACAGGAGATCAAGTATGCATGATAAAGATCATGTGGTTTTGTGTCCATGTAATTATTTGGTGGGGGGTGGTCTCACCGTTTTTAAAATACAAAGCATGCACCTATGGTTTTGCTGAGGCTCCCCTGGTATGTTCAGTTTGGTCAAGGATCTGCCAGGTAGATTTCTCAGCAGGTGGGAGTGTAGCATAATTTTCAGCTCACTTTGAGCGTCATATTCAGCACACCAGAGAGAACTGACAGCTACAGTACTGAAACCTTTGTAGGCTGTACTGTCCTGTGAAGACTGGTAGTGACAACGGGGTTAACGCTCCTGTAAGAAGAACTGAATCTGAATTTCAGGTTAGAGGCAGCGACAAACTAGTTGTCATTCCTCTTCTGTTCCTATATGCTGTGGTCAGAGCAGTAAAAGTGGCTGATGATAAATACAGATGGGAACAGATGACAAAATTTACAAAATCGCATGTACACGGGGACTGGATGTAAAAAAAAAGCACACGAGTGCTTATTCCATTATCCTCGATATAAAAGAATAAATAAACAAATAAATAAAAACATCATTTCCTCCATGATCCATCCCCCTTTGTGCTCAGCAATTGTTCATTAAAACGAAGCAGTAAATCCAGGTTGCCTTTATTCGAGGCATATCCCGAAGTCGGATTGCGGCTACTCTAATGATGGGCAAGTACGGTGGCACACACAAAAATCTCACCATCAGTGAACCTAAGAGCTCTAGCCGAGGAACGAAAATAAACAGATATTGGGCATATTTAATCCACACAAATAACAATAGCAAACTGTCCATCCTGACAATTTGTAATGTAAAACCAAAAAAATGAGGCTGCTGCTGCTGATGGTGATAATGATGATGACGACGATGACGATGACGATGATGATGACATTGATGATGACGATGATGATGACGGTGATGATGATAACAACGAAACTGGCCACGATCTTCATCGTGTCCAACAATGTAATAGAACGACAAACCATGACCAGTGAACAAATGCCTGACTGGTTTATTTCTTCGTTTACAACGCATGAGAGAGGGTTGCGCAAAACCATCTCCACTCTTTTGCAAGCAGGCAAGACTGCTGCAGCTTCCAGCACAAACAACCCTTAACACTGAAGTCGTGCAGCACATGTTTTAGGACTTGTTGCCAGCATCTGCAAAAAGACTCTGACTTGGATATATAATTATACACAACAAAGTTATGCTCTGATGTCAGCAGAAAAGACTCTATGAACGGTAACACACACACACACACACGCACGCAGAGGCCTAGAGCTACCCCTCAACTCCAATGCTTACCCTTTGTTATGGTGGATAGGGGGTAGAGGAGTAGTGGTTAGGGCTAAAGTGACATTTTGCGGTCACGGACAAAAGTAATCCATTTTGATTGGAGGGTAGTGGGGGGGGGGGGGGGGGGGGGGGGGGAGAAGGGGGGGTAATACAGGATAATGCAATATATCGGCAACACAATCCAAAAATCTTGCAGAATCAACAACAACAACAACGCAAGCATGCAAGGATGCAAGGATGCAAGCAAGCTAGCACGCACAAACGCACACACAAACGCACACACGCACGCACACGCATACACACAAGAGAGGGAGAGGGGGGAAGACGGAGGGAGAGGGGAGGGAGGGAGGGAGAGAGAGAGAGAGAGAGAGGCAAAATATAGTCCTAGTACAACCTTCGCATACACCTATTCACACATACGTGCGAGTTTCTCTCTCTCTCTCTCTCTGTCTCTCTCTGTCCCTCTCTGTCTATCTGTCTCTCTCCCACCCTCTCTCTCTCTCTCTCTCTCTCTCTCTCTCTCTCTCACACAATCTCTCTCTCTCTCCTCTTTATCTGTCTTCCCCCCCCCTCTCTTTCTCTGTAACGGGTTTTCATTTCACTCAACAACAACAACAACTCACCAAAGAAACACACACACACACTCACGAACCAACCAACCAACCAACCCACCAACAAACAAAAATTAAAGAAGAAAGAGGGAGAAGGGGGAACTACTACTACTACTAGTCAGTCAAGCGATAGCAGCAACGATCTCAAATCCTGTGACCCCGGCCGGCAGTGGGGACCCGCCCCTTGGCCTTGAACTTTTGGAGGTAATGACCAATCACTGGCGGGGGCATGACCTGACCAACTTCTTCCTGCCTGTCTGGCTCTCTGGATATAATAGAACTAACCGTGTTATCTTGCACAGGGGGCTGCCTGCCACAGTACAATGGCTCTCTCTCTCTCTCTCTCTCTCTCTCTCTCTCTCTCTCCTGGCTGACTTGTCTCAGTCACATCCTAGTCAAAAATGCTGACTTATCTTTGTCAAGTCAGCATTATTGGGTCAGTGGCTGACTTGCTTTGGTCAAGTCAGCATTATTGGGTCAGTGGCTGACTTGTCTTGGTCAAGTCAGCATTATTGGGTCAGTGGCTGACTTATCTTTGTCAAGTCAGCATTATTGAGCGGGTGACTGATCTTGTTCAAGTCAGCATTATTGGGTCAGTGACTGACTTATCTTGGTCAAGTCAGCATTATTGGGTCAGTGGCTGACTTATCTTTGTCAAGTCAGCATTATTGGGTCAGTGGCTGACTTATCTTTGTCAAGTCAGCATTATTGGGTCAGTGGCTGACTTGTCTTTGTCAAGTCAGCATTATTGAGCGGGTGACTGATCTTGTTCAAGTCAGCATTATTGGGTCAGTGACTGACTTATCTTGGTCAAGTCAGCATTATTGGGTCAGTGGCTGACTTATCTTTGTCAAGTCAGCATTATTGGGTCAGTAGCTGACTTATCTTTGTCAAGTCAGCATTATTGGGTCAGTGGCTGACTTATTTTAGTCAAGTCGGCATTATTGAGCGGGTGACTGATCTTGTTCAAGTCAGCATTATTGGATCAGTGACTGACTTATCTTGGTCAAGTCAGCACTATTGGGTCAGTAGCTGACTTATTTTAGTCAATTCAGCATAATTGTGTCAGTGGCTGACTTATCTGAGTCAGGTTGTCACTTTTGGGTCAGTGATTGACTTATCTTCTTCGGGTCAACAATATTGGGCAGGTGACTGGCTGATCTTCATCAGGCCAACATTATTGGGCTGTTCACTGACTTATTTTGGTCAGGTCAGCATTATTGGGTCAGTGAGTGACTTATCTTCGCCAAGTCAGCATTATTGGATCAATGACTGACTTATCTTGGTCAAGTCAGCATTATTGGGTCAGTAGCTGATTTATTTTAGTCAAGTCAGCATTATTGGGTCAGTGACTGACTTATCTTTGTCTAGTCATCATTATTGGCTCAGTGACTAATTTATCTGTGTCAAGTCATCATTATTGGGTCAATGACTGATTTATCCGTGTCAGGTCAGCATTATTGGGTCAGTGACTGACTTATCTTTGTCAGGTCAACATTATTGGGTCAGTGACTGACTTATCTTGGTCACATCATCATCATTGGTCAAGTTACACACTTGTCTCGGTCACATCAACATCATTCACACTCTGGTCTCGGTCACATCAACATCACTCCCACTCTTGTCTTGGTCACATCAATATGACTGATCAAGTGACACATGTGTCTTGGTCACATCAGCATCATTGGTCAAGTCACACCCTTGTCTTGGTCATGTAGCGTTATTGGTTCAATGACTGACTTGCCTTTTTCACATAATTTTATGTACTTTTGGGCCGTTGACTGGCTTCTCATTTTCACGTCAGCACTTTTGGGCCGGTGACTGGCTTCTCATTTTTCAGATCAGCATAATTGGGCCGGTGACTGGTTTGTCTTTTTCAGATCAGCATAACTGGGCCGGTGACTGGTTTGTCTTTTTTCAGATCAGAAAAATTGGGTAGGTGACTGGCTTGCTTTGGTCAAGTCAATAGTATTTTTCCATGGACTAACTGTTTCGGACGGTATAAGGGTGTCATGTCATTACTATTTGGGGGATGAGCGCATTGTATTGTATTGTATTGTATTGTATTGCTTACCATTTTCAGTCACAGCAGACTTCTCTGCATGAAATTTGGGCCCCTCAACCCAGAGAGAGAGAGAGAGAGAGGTGGGGGGGGGGAAGGGAGATAGAGAGAGAGAGAGAAACAGAGACAGAGAGACAGAGAAACACAGAGAGAGGCCACAAGACTGATGCCACCCACTTTTTAAAATATGTTTTATGTCTGCATGTGTACTTTGTTTCCGGATTCTCTCTCATTGTGTGTGGGTGTTTTTTTCTATAGAACTTTTTCAGGAACACCTGTCTTGTTGCCATGGGTTCTTTTACGTGTGTAGGAAGGACCATAGAGCCGGAGCTTATCCCGGTTTCTGTAGCGTTAAGCGAACTGATGGTTTTTCACCACCCCTGTGACAGGACGCTAGTCTGTCGCCAGATACTTCCCCAGCAGAGCTGGTACCCACTTGTACACCTGGGTGGAGTGAGGAAAATAGGAGTAAAGTGTCTTTCCCAAGGACACAACACCGAGCCGAGCGGGGATCGAACCTGCGACCTCTGGATCACGAGTTGACCGCCTAAACCACTCGACCACGGTGCCTCCTTTATGTGTTACACACAGGACCTTAGTTTATTGTCATAGCTGAAAGACTAACACCCAGACAACCACTCTAGCTCCAGTGGATGGGAGAAAAGTTCGGGAATTGTCTTCTTCATGTTAGCATGGGTTTAACCCGTATCTTGTCATGCCATTACATCAACCAAATGATTTTGAGTGGGGTTTGTTTATTTTATCTATTTATTTTATTCTTTTATATCGAGGATAATGGAATAAGCACGTATGTGCTTTTTTACATCCAGTCCCCGTGTGTATGCGGATTTGTGAATTCTGTCTTCTGTTCCCACCGGCACACAATGGACTACTCTTACGAAAAGCGGAACAGGATTTAACGTGTGCGCAAGATGTTCTGCGTGCGTTGGCACACGGGGCCTCGGTTTATAGTCTCATCCGAAGGACTTTGGGGAGAGTGGAGTCTGCACTGATGTTAACTCCAGGGGAAAATATCCCCTTGAACGGGAATCGAACCCGGGTCGTCAGATTGCGAGCGCAATGTTCTAACCACTAGGCTATCCCGTCCCGCGGGTGTGTGTGTGTGTATTCTTTTTCTTCGAACGCTCAGACAGCAAAAATGCGTTACGACACCGTTAAGCGCCTGACAAGTCAGGCCCTGCGCATCCGACTTCGGCGTAGGAGAGAGAGAATTGTTATCGTTTAAGTCACTCTAGAAAAAGTCAGTAGAATGGACCAAGATGGCAGAAAATAGACGAGAAGGAGGTACCAGGAACAAGGCAGAAACAAAGAGAGTGATAGAAAAGAGACAATACTGAAAGGACCCTGGCACCCCCACCTCTGTGTGTGTGCGTGTGTGCGCGCGTGGGGGGGGGGGGGGGGGGGGGGGGGGCAGGGGGGGTATGTGTGTGTCTGCGCGCGCGTGCGTGGGTGCGTGTGTGCGCGTGTGCGTGTACATCCCCCCCCCCCCCCTCATACCGGCTATGGGCACTTGCGCGCACTGCGCTAGGCTAGCGCTTGTTGAATTGCAGGAGCACGTTTCTGTGCGCATTTATACTTCTCTGTCTGCCATCTAATGTGATGATGCTCTGTCAAGTGATATGATATGATGGAGGAGCAAAACAAAACGAAACACCCCCCATCTCTTTTACAATCGGGCAGAAAAATGATGATAAATGAGCGCCTATATATGTGTGTGTGTGTGTGTGTGTGTTGAAGATCTGGGCATCTGAAAAGGGAACATGAAGAGTGACGGGGGGGGGGGGGGGGGGGGGGGGGGGGGGAAGGGAAAGGGAAGGGGTAGGGGGGTGATGGGGGGGGGGGGGGGAGAGGGTGAGGGTGAGGGAGGCGATAGGCTAGGGGATAAGGTGGTAGTGGTGGTGGTGGCGGTTGGAGGAGAGGGGGAGGAGGGTGGTTAGGGCAATGGACCTTGACTTTTTTGGTAAGCTTTATGTGTTTTTGACTTATCGTGCTGACAACGTAAAAAGTTTTAAGATTTTGTTTACTCCTTAGGTTTCTGTAGCGAATTTCTCAGAACAGCGTTTTGTGTGTGTGTGTGTGTGTGTGTGTGTGTGTGTGTGTGTGTGTGTGTGTGTGTGTGTTGGGGGGGGGGGGGGTACAAGGGGGTGGGGTGGGGGGTGAGGGGGTAATCCGAAAAGGTAAAAATGTGCCGAACGTAGGCATACTTGGAGAGAGGCCTGCGCGTGCACACACAGCCATACAGACACGCACACATACACACACATGCACACACACACGCCCCAGCCTGATGAATCTTCAGTAAAGAGCGAAATTTTCTAGAATTATGAAAAATATATATAAAATACGAAAATACAGCACCCAGACCTTTCAGTCATGCTACTATCAATTACGGTGTATTAGTGCAATTCGAAAGTACCTGTCCACCGATGCAACATCCAAACTTATACTTCTCTCATTCTTTCACATCTGGACTATTGCAAATCTCTTTTGGCTGGTCTGCCAGCATCATCTATCCACTCCTTTCAACGTACACAAAACCCCGCAGCTCGACTAGTTCTAGAAAGTAAAAATCTTAGCACATTACCCCTCTCTTGCGATCTCCCCACTGGCTGCCTGTACCACGGAGAATAAATTAGAAGATCAGTACCCTCTGTTACGAATGTCTCCACAAAACTTCACCCTCCTACCTCTGTGAATGTCTTAACCTGCACACTCCTTCACGCTCCCTCCGCTCTGCTGCAGATACCTTGTGCCTACAAATACCTAGGTTCAACCAATCCACCACCATTGCTCTTTCTCTATTTCCGGTCCATCGATCTGGAATGAGCTCCCTCTCTCTCTTCGCCAGAAGCCTAGTTATGACACTTTTAAATCCAGCCTCAAGACATATTTATTTCAAAACCTAAGATTTTCCCCTCCTGTTTCGTGTCAGAACTGTCCCACCTTCACTAACCCATGTCCTATCACCCTGCTAAAGTATATGACCTGTGCCCGTGTGTGTGTGTGTGTGTGTGTGTGTGTGTGTGTGCTTTTGAAAAACATTTGACTATTGAAATTTTTTATTTCATAGATTTGGTCTGCAGGTACCATGCTTTTCATACCTGTTTGTTTAAACTATTGATTGTTCGTCATTGGTTGCATGACTGTGTAAGATTAGATTGAATGCATGCGCTTTGATTTGTCTTTGCAAGATATGCGCTATATAAGTTCCATTTATTATTTTCACAATTTCAACAAATCTCTTTCATCAAGGAAATCAAACCACACAAAAAAATTAATATGCTTTAATATGTTTGGGCCTAAGTGTCACAGAGTTTACCGCGGTCTGCTGTAAATTCTGGGTTGAAAATAATTTATCATTATCCTCTTTTCTATCACTCCTTTTGTGATTCCCTTTCAAAATGTCTCCTGTGTCTGACGATGCCTTCTTTCTAATTTTCTGCTTTCCTTTCTACATCTCTTTCTTTCTTTTTATTTTCTCTACTTAAGCCACGACACTTTTCGCTTTTTTATTCCCAGAGACTAAACAATTTTGGGTGGAAGTTGATGACATAAGGGTGGATCGGTGGGTCTACAGATCATGCACCTGTCTAGAAAGCGAGACGTGCAGGTTCAATCCCTGTGTGTGCCAAAAGTGTTCTCCGCCCTTCCACTAGACCTTGAATGGTGGGAGGTCTGGGAGCAAATCTATAGAGTGAGTCGATACCACCAGGTCCTGTGCGCAACATGCACTCGACTCACGTTTAAGAACCCACGGCAACAAGAGAATTGTCTCTGGCAAAAATCTGTTGACAAAAAGCCACTGTGGTAAAGAAAAGAGTGAACAGGGTGGCGCTGCTCTTGTGGCGACGTGCTCTCCGCAAGGTGAGTAACTCAAAATCTGCTGTTGTTGAAAGTGGTATTCAGTGCAATTCCGTTCTGTTTGTGGGTTGTTGGGTTTTTAAAAAGGTTATCTTTTCTATTTTCTTCTCTTTGTTATTGTTGTTGAGCAAGTGGTCAGTGATGTTGTTAATATCTTCATGGGAAACAATGTCCATTTTGCTGCGTTATTTGTCTAGGTGGCTTTTTATCTTTTCTTTGTTGGGGGGGGGGGGGGGGGGGAGGAGGGGGTTTACTTCTCATGTGAGTGTGTGTGATTTTGTATGATTGTGTGTGTGTGTGGTTTGTTTGTGTGGTGTGTTTGTGTGTGGCGTTGTGTGTGTGTGTGGTGTGTGTGTGTGTGTTTGTTGGTGTGTGTGTGTGTGAGATTTTGTATGATTGTGTGTGAGTGAGATTGTGCGTGTGTGTGTGCGTGCGCGTGCGTTTTGATGTGCAGGCACCAATGTGTGGGGGAGAGAGAGAGAGAGAGAGAGAGAGAGAGAGAGAGAGGAGGAGAGAGGAGAGAGGAGAGAGAGATTGAGGGAGAGAGAGAGAGAGAGAGAGAGAGAGAGAGAGAGAGAAAGAGAGAGCGAGCGAGAGAAAACGAAAAGAAAACCCCTGACAAGTTATGGAAACATCAAACATCTTTATTTCAACTGCCATTCTCAGTGTCCACGAGATTTCTCTCTCCCCATAAACTTCAAAAGAAGTTCTCATTGCATCAATGAACACACACAACATAATGTGAACAAAACAAAACAACTTCAGTTCTAAAACACAAAACTTCACAGGCTCTTTACCTATTGGCTATTGTGAACACAATTGTACATGAAAAAATGTTCATGGGCATGTTTGCTTCCTAAGGAAAAACAAGATCTTTAAATTCCATCTATATCGCTAACACCTAAGGCACTACCAGGATAAAACTTGTGAATAAAAAAAACTTCTTTTGGGGGGTTCATAGTATTAATTATGAAGATGGATTACTTTTTTTTTCCACCCGAATCTGCCTGTGTTATCTGACAGTTCATCTCATTCAGGGAATCAAAAAGAAATGTATATGGTGAATAAAACTATGAACATTGTTTTTCACATTCTGATTACGAAAATACATAAAAATATCAAACATTTCAGTTTCACATTCAAATCTCTCTTTTATGCCTTTCACACATTATACACGCTTCTCTCTCTCTCTCTCTCTCTCTCTCTCTCTCTCTCTCTCTCTCTCTCTCTCTCTCTCTCTCTCTCTGTTTCTCTCGCTCTCTCTGTGTTTCCCACTCTCATTTTTCTCTTGATTTTTCTTTCATTTTTGTTTATCAACTATTCGTGTGTGTGTGTGGGTGTGTGCGTGTGTGTATGTCTGTAAGTGTGTGTGTGTGTGTTCGAGTCTGTGGATGGTGTGCGATTGTGTGTGTATGATGTGTGTGCGAGTGTGTGTGTTGGTGGGTGTTCGTGCGTGCGCGGGCATGGTAGAGGGGTGCAAAGATGGAGAATAGGGGGTTGGGGAGGAGTGTGCATGCGTCCTTCCTTTGCATTCAAAATAACTCAATTGCATCAAACACAAGAAAAAGTAACAACAGCAACAACAACATAATGACACCAACAACATCAGTAAGTAATAACATCAAGACAATAATTAGGTTTTTAAAAAAAAAAGCTAAAGTAGCCGAATGACAATGAAAAAAGATGGTCATTGTTCATGTACAAAACCATTCTTCTTTACTCACGAGTTATGTACAAGATGAAAAACTAACGCAGAATGTTGTCATTCACATGAAATAAAACATCACTACATCAATTTCGATCTACTACAGCTAGCAAGTTGATTGTACAATCAAACCCCACAACACACCAGTTAACACAGTTCCTCAACAACAACAAAAGATTCTCTAATACTATGATGTTATCACTTTACTTCTCAAGTTACTTCAGCTGGCAACAACCTATCCTTTTTTTTAACCTAACGGTTCAGACGGACCAATGCAACCTGTTCGTTCCAACCTGTCAGTTTGAAAAGGAGGAACTGCTACACGAAACATTTGAAAAGTTAAAAAGGTCGCTGTGTGCCGTGAGGCCTCAATAGCACTCACAAGGCACACACACACACTGGCATGTCACAGTGTGACCTGTAACTTTGAACTGAGCGCTGATTGGCTGGAGGCTGCGAGCTGGCCGTTTCAAGCCCCCGATCCAAAAAGAACATGCTCTATCTCGAACGGTTGGGTTGAAACTGACGCCACAAGCCGCTTGAGACGTACGTTTGCAGTGACAGACGATCCGTTTGGGATCTGTTTCGCCCTGACAGTCCCGACCTTGCAGTTCAGGAGGCTAGTCTTTCGCCTGCTTTAGAGGGTTTTTTTCCCAACCACAATAGGCCACACTGGGGTGTGGATTCAATGGGAACGAGAATAATACAGTAGTGTTTACAGAGGCAGTTCACACAAAGAAATAAACATATGTATTTTGTTTCAGTAAGTTAGCCATGAGCAGAGGTGGTGTTGTTGTTTTTTTCAACAATGTATCATGACAATAGACTTAGAAAATAATTATTTCAAAATACTATCGTTTTCATAATATATATATATATTGACATCTCTAGATTTTAAATTTCACCCTGATTATACAGCCTTCTGCATCTTGGTCCGATCATAGACACTTGAAGCAGCAGTAGTAGTGGTAGTAGAAGTGGTAGTGGTAGTAGTAGTAGTAGTAGTAGTAGTAGTAGCAACAGCAGAAGAAGAAGTAGAGGTAATAGTAGTAGCAGCAGCAGAAGTAGTAGAGTCGTAGCAGCAGCAGCAGCAGCAGCAGCAGCAGCAGTAGTAGTAGTAGTAGTAGTAGTTAGTAGTAGTAGTAGTAGTAAGTAGCAGCAGTAGTAGTAGTTGTAGTAGTTATTGTTGTTGTAGTTGTAGTAGTAGTAATTGAAATTGCAGCAGCAATATTCCAAATCAAACTGAGCACATAAGCCATTTTTGAGCTGACAAATCAAAAAAGAAGCCAAAAACTAAGAACCAGAACATCAGAAATTCAAACCAAAAGATCACTCACTTTATAAGTACTGTGGAGAGAGAGACAAGAGAGAGAGAGAGAGAGAGAGAGAGAGAGAGAGAGAGAGAGAGAGAGAGAGACAGACAGACAGACAGACAGACAGACCGACAGAGACAGACAAAGGCAGAGAGAGAAGTGCGCTAAAAAATAGTCTGCACAAGGGCCTAGGCTGCCGATATATCCCTAGTTAAGGGCTTACAGCACATTCACACAGGGGTCCCTAAACATGATGCTTCGAAATTTTACACAATATGTATGATCTACACATAATGAAATACATAAACAAAACAAATTCAATCTTTATCACGGGAGGGAGTGTCAAAACCATGTCAGAAAAGTATCCATTTACTAGAACTACAGACGAGATTTTCATTTATTTTTTTAAGAACAGATATAGAAGGGGAAGAGGCACAGACGGTCATAGGAAAGAAAAAGAATATATATCACTTTAAATATTGACAAAAATGCATAAAAGACATAGCATGAAAAACAAAAACATGATGAAAACACATGTCAAAAACTATAAAATAATGATGAAAAAACATGTTTTAAAAAAGTATCAAGTCGGATTTAAAAAAAAATGAAAATATGATGTGTAAAACAACATCAAATGTTTATAAGGAGTAAGAAAAATTGTTCTTTATTGGTAAATATTTAAAAACCATGAGTATTGTCAACCATAACTACCAGTATTGCACTGTTTGAATTGGTAGGTAGGCTTTGCGTCCTAATGGTTCTGGAACCAAAATCTTACCAGGCCATGTGAAAAAAAAGTCTGTCCAACAGGACTGAGGGAAAGGGAGTAGTTAAGTAAGCGCCATGTATGAACAGATATATTTGTGGACAGATTGTAAACACTAACAGGACATCATTTGATGTTGCACACAGGTCTTAAGATTCTTTCTAAAAAAATTTCATCCCATGTGCAAGCATAAAAAGCAGAAACAAAATTTAATCAGAGTATATAATTTTTTTAAAAAGAAGAAATACAAAAATCATGTTTATTGAACATTTTCAGCTGCCCCAAATTTTCGAAGTACACAAAAGTTAAGAAACGGCCATCGCCTACTTTTACTTCCATGATTTCAGAGTTAAATAAAGACACTCCTCACTCTTCCTTGAATGCCTGTTTTGGTGTTTTTACACCACTCTGTCCCAACGGGTATGAACGTTTATCAAGTGACTGAGACCACTATGTCTATTGGTCTTACGCAAACACTTCTTTGTGTATGGGGGGGAACTGCTTGTCGAAGGCGTCTGGAGACTGCGTTTTCATGGCGCCCAGCGCCTTGTTGTGCTCCTCGCTCATCTGACGGAACATCGGCACCTGACCAAGAACCTGGCTGAACTTGTTCTCGGCATCTGCAATCACACACATCACACAATGAGCTTACGGCCAAACCCCAGTCCTTTCATCAGATACCGAACACCTCTACATCTTCAAGAAGTGAAAGTGAACTAACTGTATACCTATACACAGTTATGCCTTTCAGTCTCTGGGAGAATTGTCTGTTTACTCGAGCCTGGCTTGGGAAGTTGCATATTAAACGCCGGGTAATGTAATTATGATGAAATGGAGATAAAAGAAAAACTTCATCACTTCTACCAGAATTAAAAAGAAAACTTTGCTTCCTAATTAACATTGGCATAGGTTTTTAAAGTATCTGGTGTAAGTGAATCTAGGATTCCAAATTAATAAGAAGGCCCATGCCGGAGTCGGATGTGCTAAGCCTAACTTGTCAGGTGCTTAACGGCAATGCAACGCATTTTTGCTCATGCGACTATTAACTTTGTATTGCATAGCTAGGAAAGGGGTCAAAGTATGCCAAATAAAAAAAACACCAACAGAATCACAAATCAAGAAACAAAATCTCCAGCAGAGTTTTGCAACTACCTTCACTCGCCGCCACCACCAGGACCGAGAGAGCCAGCGTTCTCACCTGAGTGGTTCTGCTTCATGAGGTCGAAGAGGGCCCGCAGGTACAGATTCTGGATGGTGCCCACAAGCCTGGACTCCTTCAGGCCAGGGCGGTTGGGGCTGAAGGCCAGCACAGCTGTGAAGGCAGCGATCTCGTTGTCCGTCAGTCCGATAGGGTTGAACCGGGCCGCCACCTTGAAAAAGCCATCCAGGAACTTGCCCATGGGCATCTCCAATATCACTTGCCTGCAACAAAAACCATGACATCTCCAGGCTTAAAGTCTCGCTGATGATAAACACACTCAACTTCTTTTTTGGGTTTTTTTTTTTTTTGGGGGGGGACATATAATACTCACAGATTACACTGAAAGATATAGATGGTAAAGAAATGATATACCCTTCAATGCTGGAAGAGTTTGCCAATGATCCCATCTCTTATCAAGACTTTTCAGGACGACTTCCTCGTTTAATTAATATAAAAGAAACGTACGAAGAAATAGACCTTAAAATATCATAGACAAAAATAATCTTATCTCAAACCGTTTCATAAACATCTGAAAACGTTAAACAGTTGGTTTATATTGACTGAATAAACCCTATTTAAACCAACCATTTGATATCCTGTCTTCAGACGCTCAGTTCCTATTCATTTCTTGTCAAAAACAGAACACAGCTTCATTGACCTGACAGACAAGTCGGAGCTCATTTGGTGCAGCAGAGAAACCATCCTCCACTGTACAGACAGACTCACCGTGGGCACACCATCTTGTGGGATGGATCCAGCATGGTCTCTTTCTCGTGGTCGATAAGCATGGAGAACCGGGTCATCATGACCTCAAACGTCCCTTGCTTGATCAGCAGCATCTGGTCGTCCAGGCAGAGTTCATCAAATCCTGCAACATCAGCAGTGTTACTTCATCAAATCCTGCAACATCAGCAGTGTTACTTCATCAAATCCTGCAACATCAGCAGTGTTACTTCATCAAATCCTGCAACATCAGCAGTGTGGAAATTATCCCATTGTCATGATGAACATTGTCATGATGTCCGTGCTGGCAACTGGAAAAGATTACAGAATCTCGCTATAGTCTAGCTACCCTAGCTAAATGCTTTAAAACAGCGTTATAAAAAATATCACCCAGTGTAGTGTATATCCTTTACTGCTTTCAAGAAAATGGGATTTCTGGTTGCCTTTTACTTCATCAAAATAATATCAATGATTCATAACACTTTCTCTTTGAGAAAAGCTTACTTGATGTAGAAAATGTTTCTTCCAGGTTCGAGAATCATATCATTCTTTTAGGGGAAAAAAGGTGATCTAGCTTTAATACTTCACATCCTCCTTCCATGCATGTGACATAACGTTCATTTTGAGCACTACTTCGATCTGAAAAATACTATCGGTTTGGTGCTAACGGCTGACTGTCCTAAAGTGAACACTGTGTATGGTCTTACCTGGCAACAGCTTGAAGAACTTCATGGTCTTGCCCATTTCTGGCATCATCTGTTCCATCATCTTTTCCCACATGGCGCTGGCGCTCAGGGACAGCTTGCTCATGTCCGGCTGCAGAGACAGAAGGCACAGATGGTGGGTGATCACTGAGAACTTGCCATTCTAGCCACAGTAGTATTGAGAAATAAGATAGTGTGTGTACCAGCTGTGTTTCAGAGAACCTAACAGTAGCAATCTGTCTCATGTGACCAGAGTGGTAAGACATAATTGATGGAAGGGAGGCAAGGGGGGGGGGGGGGGTGAAAGTAATCGCTCTAATATCGGTTATGTTATTTCTTTTTTGTCTTGATTATAAACAGGCTTTTCCTAGTTCCAGGAACACTTTACTTGAGTAATAAATCTGTTCTCTCTCTCTCTCTCTCGCTCTCTCTCTCTCTCTCTCTCTCTCTCTCTCTCTCTCTTTCTCTCTCTCTCTGGGTACATAATGGAAGGTATTGTGAGATAATAATAATGGTTGGTTGGTTGGGGTAGTTTGGTAACGTATTCTCAAGTAAATGTTGTTGGAAAGTGTTGCGTGAAGATATGTCGTTTGTTGGGTGGGTGGGTAGGTGAACAGGTAGATATCTATTCACTTTGGTGTCTTTTAAGATAAATGTAGTAAAGTGTTGCTTTAAGGTTTTGAGGATTGTTGTGGATATTGATAGGAAAGTGTTGCTTTAAGGTTTTGAGGATTGTTGGATGGGTGCTTATTTCTTTGACATTTGCTTTATTGTTGTTGTTGTTGGGTTTTTTTCAACTCACCAGTTGGCCAGTTTCTTTCATGGCCATGAAGCGGGCCCTGGCCTCGTGCACGGCCTGCTGCTGGTTGAGGCAGGTGGCCAGGTGGGCCTCTGCCGTGGCCGTCATCACCTGCTGCACCAGCCCCTGCAGCGTCTCCGGCATCGCCTTGCGCACCTCCTCCAGCACTGCAGCCACCTCCGTCATGTTGGCGTTCGTGTCCGGCTCCGCGCCGCCCGTGGTGCCGGTTGTGGTGGAGGTGGTGGAGGTGCTGGTGGTGGTGGTGGTGGTGCGGTTGGCGTTGATGGTGTTCTGGTTGCTGGTGGTGTTGCCGTTGTTCTCTGTCTGCACGTTGTCTGTGCGGCCCCCCTGGATCAAGAGGTTGGCGTTGGCGTTGTCCGCTTCTGACCCTGGTGGGGTGGAGGTGGTGGTGCTGGTGCTGCTGGTGGAGGAGGTGGTGGTGGTGGTGGAAGGAGGGGAGGAGGAGGGGCCGGTGCTGAAGAAGCCTGCTCCCGTGCCCCCGGTCCTGGAAAAGGCCGGATCAGAACCCACCGACTGGGAGAACTGCCCCTTGCAGTCGCTGACGAAGGACCTCATGAGGTCAGATTTGAAGGCTTCGTTGCTGGCCTGCACGATCTTCTGAAGCTCCGTCATGGTGGATGTGGAGGATGTAGGTCAGACGATTGACTGAGGAAGCCTGAAGATGAGAGGAATGGCGGTCAGTGAAGGACAGAACGCGGGAAGAAGGCAAGGACAGGATGCAGAGGACCTCACGGGTCTGCCTGCAGTGACTCGGAAGGAAGGAGAGTTGTCGAAGAGTTCGAAGAGGAAAGCAAGGAAAAGCTGAGGACAAAAGAAAGACATTCTGCATTCATTTTTTTGTTATTTTTTGTTTTTAGTAGTTGTTTTTACTTTTTGGTGGTGGATTTTTGCATGCAAGGCAAGTGTTGTTTTTTTATTATTCTGAAGTTTATAGAGTTCTCTGATAGCCTGAAAATCACTAAACAGAACAAGCGACTCGTTTCGCCATGGAGGGTTGTTGCCGTTTTTGTGCGTTCCCCAGCTTAACACTCTGGGGGTCTCCCACAATAAGCACTCTTGACTCGCTAAGAATCAATGTGAGATTGAAATTGCATACTGAATGACAAGTTTGTGTGTGTGACTGTTTTTAAGTACCTCGCCATATATTCCGGACTTCAGAGGATTTTCTCTCCTTTAAAGGAGAATGCAGGTTGTTACGTTAAGAGCTTGCCATGGCTGAAAGTACAATCTCAACACAACATGACAACATTTTAGTGTAGACCTTGACAGTTAGCTGACATCAATAACTGACACAGCTTTTGGCCTGGGCTAGGCAATGAGGGTCATAGTCATGGCTGACTGACTAACTATGGAACCTGTTCACACCACACACACAACCCCCTAAAAATTAATATAAACCTTAACGGCTGTCTGCCCACGTCCGCAATAAACTGCGCGTTAACCCAACTGGGCTGAGCCACATTAGCCATGCAAGGCCACTGGACAAATTAAGGCCAGGATGGGGGCCAGGATGGGGGCCATAATTATAACAATATCAGAAGATATTAATCCCTTCGCAATGTGCGTGGGTGAACCATTAACTGCAGACAATGAACAGATGGAGTCTCTATGTACTTGGTCTCGTGTGTCTTTGCACACTATGTCTGCTGTTACATACATACAGCCCATAGCCAAACAGCAGTGTGTGAAGTTTCTGTATCTTTCCTGAACACCCTCAGAACTCATCGCGCATCCTTGAGGGTTTTTTTTTTCATGCCATGTCTTGGGAGAAAGCTGAATGTAGCGGAGTCCATCTTTCTCTAAGTTGTAGATTGCATGCTGTAGTTTGTTCATGCAATCCTCTTTGTGTGTGTGTGTGTGTGTGTGTGTGTGTGTGTGTGTGTGATGTTAATTTTATGTTCAGAGTTCTGAGGTTAACAACTGGTGATGAGATTGTGCGTATGTGACCGGTTTTGTTTTTTGTTTTGTGCAGCAGCTGCATGCCCACTGCGGGGATGACGTTTAACACGAGACTTATGCATGCGATTTTTCAAATATACTCTTTGTCATCCGTTTCTACCGGCACGAAATGGCCTACTCTTCCATAAGGGGCAACAGATCTTAATGTGTACGCAAGATGTTCTGCATGCGTTATCACAGGACCTCGGTTTTATCGTCTCATCCTAAAGGCCTTTGAGGGGCAGGAGGGGGGAAGAGGGAGGCGGTAGTGATTGTAACTGGAGGGGGACAGTGTCCTCGAACTGGCTGGCGCCTCGGTGGCGGCTCTTACCCGGGCCTGGCCGTCAGATCTCGATATCAACGGTCTAACCACTTGGCTACCCCCTACCCCCACCAATCCCACCCGTCCACCCGTGTTGTCCACAATTTTATCACCAGCAAGAGCTCGCCTACTCTAGTGCAGAAAGATGGAGGAATGTTTAACGGGTGTGTGCGTGCTAGAGGGCATGCACTTCAGCATGCAGTTGCACATAAGGACTTTGGTTTATGGGCTTACCGACAGGCGTCACAGGAGAAAGGTGTTAGAACCAGTAAAACAAAAGTTACAGCAAGGATTCGAACCCGCGTTCTTAAATTATCTCTAAATCACGAGTTGGACATTTTAACCAGACGACTACTTCGTTCCCATGGTAAAAAAAAAATCGGTCAAAAAGTCAAGTCTCACCCCTTCACCTCTCCCAGAATATTACGTTGATGTGGATTAACATTCCTTTTTTATCATCATTCCCATCTCTATTCACATTTACACAACTCAACCCCGACTTTTTTTTAAAAAACAAACAAAACCCGTTTTGTTCAAAGCTCTTTCATAAATTCCAAAAGGGTGGATGGTATGAAAAATAAAATAGGTCCATGGCCGTCAGGTATAGGTTAACCAAAGTTCAACGCCCTGCCCTGCCCTGCTCATGAAAAGGAAAGGGCGAAGAATCCACCACTACTAGACTACACACGGCCACTACCACCACAGCAGCGAACATTCTATTTTAATGTACAGACAGACAGACAGACAGACAAGACTTGTGAAAAGGAAGGATGTATTAAAAATAGACAGCCCAGGGTGACGGTGAGGCGGGGTACGGGTATCTTCCAAAGGCTGAGGAGAGAGAGAGGTAGGACTAGGCCTACGGCTATCATTCTGTGATAAAGCCCAAGGTTGTGATTGCAGGAGACACCTCTCTCTCTCTCTCTCTCTCTCTCTCTCTCTAACAGATGCATGCAGTACCAGCAGTTTGTGACCCGAAAGGAAAGGTCATCGGTCACCCTCCTCCTCCTCCTCCCCTCCCCTCCCACCCCCCATCCCTCTCTCATCTCGCTTCACTCAGTTCACAAGTTCAGTAGTACAAGTATTCTACACATAAGGACGCTTGCAACATATTGCCCCAGCAAAACGAGACTCTGTTAATCATAAATGATAATAATAGTTATTATTAGTGTAGTGTCTTGCTGGGTAAGGCAACAGCAATATCATGCTGTCCTGTGATGATTAGGTGGGGGGTGGGGGGCGTGGGGTGAGGGGCGCTGATTTAAACCGTTTAAGGAGTAGGCCTACAGATGACGTGTTTGGTATGGTCCCACCCAAGTCATCCATAATTCTACTGGTCTTGAGGTTTGCTCCTAGTTAGGCCTACTATTATGAAAAGATGTAGGAATTGTGCGCTTAAGATGTTCTATGGTGTGTGTTTGTACACGAGACTGTTCGTTGGTCTGGGGTCTAAAGTCCTGTCTGGAAGGTTTGTAAAGGTGTCAAAAGCTTGTGAGAGGATCCGGGAAAAGACAGAAAATGATGGACATCTCTCTTTCTCTCTCTCTGATCGAAAACTGTCCATGTGCCCTCTCCCTCCCTCCTTCCCTTCCTCTCTCTTTCTCTCTCTCTCTGATCGAAAACTGCCCATGTGCCCTCTCCCTCCCTCCTTCCCTTCCTCTCTCTTTCTCTCTGTCTGTCCTCTCTCTCTCTCTCTCTCTCTCTCTCTCTCTCTCTCTCTCTCTCTCTCTCTCTCTCTCTCACACAGAGTCTAGCTCTGGTCTTCCAGCAACAACTGCCTGCAAGTCAGCAGTGCTGGGCAGTAAAATGATATCTCCACTGACAAGAATAGACTTTCTTGGTGTCATTGCCCTGCAGCGTTTTCCTCTACTTAATCATTTCCTTTTTTTTTAATCTAGCGGTTTTGGATTTTCCAGAGAGAGTGGTCAGCTAAGGTGGAAAGAACAGTCCACACGTTCTACGCTATATCTGCCTGATTTTAAATACAATTAGCAAGAAGCTTTACCATTTGCATAAATCGATGCACTGGCTAAACCTCGAGTACATGCTTAGAATTTTTTGTGTCTCCACAACTCGCCGAACTCTGATAGGAATTATCGGACTTCTAATAAACATTTTTGATTTACTGCATGCAAGGTTAGCAAACGGAAACGAGGCACTGGCAGGTCTGCTTGTATGTTAAATCAACAGTTTGTTTAAAATTAAAATAAAAAAGGGAAAAAAAGGATAGAACGGCCATAAGCCGCCAAGATCTGAACCCTGGTCTTCTTGACCATCACGATTCAGAATCTGGTGGCCATAACCGCTACGCTTTCTTTCCCCATCAGATTCAGTGCAAGGAGCCTTTTATATTGATATAATTTATTAATATTGAGATGCGTGCTTCTTACTATAACCATCTCATACATCATGACCAAGGCCACTTCCCTATGGTTTAACATGGTCAAAAAACAACCAAAACCAAAGGAACAACAATCAAAACCAAACAAACAAAACAACACCAACAGCAAGACAACCCTCAGGGCAGCCTCTACAGTTTACTCTTCTTCCCCCCCCCCCCCCCCCCCCCCCCCACCACATACACACACACACACACCAACAAACCAAGCGTAGAAATTTCAATTACTGTCACTACACGTGCTAGGGGGGGGGGGGGGGGAACCAACAAAAACCCCAAGCTGCTCTGTCTGTCTGTCTGTCTGTCTGTCTCTCTCTCTCTCTCTCTCTTGGCACCCCCAAGGGAGGCAATTAGGAAAAACGCTACTGCTCGTAACATGCTACTAGCTGGTAACAGACCGTCAGCTGTACACAATGTGGCTATGACCTAACTGGCTTCAGAGAGGCTTGCAAGCTTTTGAAGGTCGGATGTAGTAACCTTTTATCCCAACAAAACGACCATGATGCGAGACAGGCCAGCATTTCTACAATTATTATGTCGTCTGCTTCAAATTTTCCGTCTAAAGCATGATCTGTCCTCGGGGGTATAATTAATTCTCTATGTTGAATATTTCCAACATAAAAAGACTATTCACACGTGTACTTATTATACGACTGTACTTCTCGAAGTGAAATTCTGTATATCGTATATTTCAAACTAGCAGAGTGAATTCTGTATATCGTATATTTCATACTGATAGAGTAATGTACGCCTGTATATCTCAAAGTTTATTTCTTATCTATACTTACGTAGAACATTTTAAAACTAACTTGAGCATGCCTGTTGTTCTGTAATTCTCATTCCAAATCCCTCTGTTCTCATAGTACCTTTTTCTTTTTTTATATTGCCGTTATTCATGGCACACTAGAAGAGCTAGCCTAGCAGGTTTGGAAAAGATATGACAATCAATGGCTTTGGCAGCTGTGTGACCTTCGTGCAATGGTGCAGACGTGTGGGAGTAGGCCTACGGTCGATAAATCAATACATACATCCATAATTATATGCAAAGAAAATCACTAGGATCGTGATCAGTTCATGTTCCAGTGCGTGTGTGATGTGTGTGTGAGTGTGTGTGTGTGTGTGAGAGAGAGCGACAGAGAGAGAGAGAGAGAGTGTGTGTGTGTGTGTATGTGTGTGAGATGGAAAAAGAGAGAGAGAGAGATAGAGAGGAGAGAGTGTGTGTGTGTATGTGTGTGAGATGGAGAAGAGAGAGAGAGAGAGAGAGAGAGAGAGAGAGAGAGAGAGAGAGAGAGAGAAAGGAGTTTGTGCATGTGTGCGTGCGAGTGTGCAGTCCTATGGCCACAATGGATATTACAGTACTAATGGCATCAATACACATATAATCACAGTTTATAAGCTTACCTGCAGAACACTGTACACACACACACACTCACACACTCAGACACACACACACACACACTCAGACACACACACACACACTCACACACACAAATCACTTTTTCTTATATACAGACCAACCAGATTTCATAGGCATCAGAGAAGAAAAACTTCAACAGTAATATTTCTGACAACGAAATCCAGATTTCATTCCCATCCTTTAAACAAAATTCCCACAGGCTAGCAGCATTGGGTGCATTACCCACACAAAATCCCCTCTTTGCTTTTTTTGTACTTAGTGCATTCTCTACACAATCACGTCTAAGTAAAATAAACAAGAATAACCGTTAACATTTAATCCCGACTTTTTCCTCACAGCATTTAGGCGTTAAAAGTGTCAGATAATATTGCATGAGCGCATTATAAAAATAGATAAACTCTAAGCTTGTTGATGCTCTGTGCTACTGTTTGGTGTTGAACAAGATTGACTGACTGTTTTACAAATGAAATTCATGGTAAAACATCATATTCGAATTTGTTCTTTGTTAAAACAAAAAAACAAAAAAACATGTCAGCTGGAAAGTAAATCGCAGACGTGTGTAAAATGCAGCAACAATTTGCATCTTGTGCGAACATCAGCAACTTGGAAATCGTGAGAAGAAAAAAAAAAAAGGCAGAAAAAAATGTAGCATACACAGAGAAACTACATAACATCAGGGAATTTGCACTCTTGATATTATAGGCCTAAGCAGAGAAACATGAAGCATACACAGAGAAACGAAATCATACATGAACAAAAATTGAAATCGTAAATTAAGGCAGAGAAAAAAAATGCAGCATACACAGAGAAAAACTACATCACATCAGCAAATATGCAATCGTGATAAACAGAGAAAAATAGTAGCATACATAAAAGAAATTAAATCATACTTGAACAAAAAATTGAAATCGTTAAATAAGGTAGAGAAAATGTGGCATACAAAAAGCAACCCAACTTGAAACTTTAACAAAAAAATCATAGCTTTTCTCAAACACAGAGAAGAGAGAGAGAGAGAGAGAGCATAACGGAAGAAATAATCCCAAGTAATAGTCCCAGTCTTACCTGAAAGGTATGGGCTGCGGCGATGGTAGTAACCTTAAAGCCGGCAGCTCTCCCGCTTTTAAAAGATTTCCTGGTCGAGTCCACTCTATTGCCTAGGGGGTGGGCAGGATCCCACAGAAGCATGAAGCATGGCCAGCCACGTGGAGAGAGAGAAGAGAGAGAGAGAAAAGGCAGGGCTCGGCTCGGCGAGGTCAGAATCGCGAGTTAGGCAGCAAGGGAATGTAGAAGTTTAGCAACATCCTACAACGCTGACCGTTGTCACAAGAGAAGTGACCACACGATCCAGCCTGGCAATGTTCACTTGGTCTTTTGTATAGATTCAACCCTGTTGCTGGATCATGCGTAAAAGTGTCAGAGTTAAGGGGGCAACTCACCCTCCCTCTTTTTCGGAAGTCCTTGTGTCCCAAGAACAAGGGGAGGGAGGTAGGGGGTAGGGGTGGGTGGGAGAAGTTGGTTATGCATACATTAACACCGTTTTTCCAGCTGCAGACCTCAGGGATTTTCCTGGCATCGGGTGCCTATTGGTCAGCTCCTGCCAGTCACGTTCCCGTTGAATGCACGTGCGTCAGCCCTCCCTCCCCTCCACCCACCGCCCTCCCTTTCCTTCTGTGACTCTATCACTTGCCATACACGCACACACCACACCACCACACCACCACACACCGGTTAGGCTGTTTATCTTGAAGATACTGGGCTTATATCTACACCCGGCTTGGACCAGCTTCCCCCCCTCCCCCCCTGTCCCCCATACCCCTCCCTCCTCTCCATCCTCGCAGTACCCCACCCCCTCCACCCTACCCTACCCCCCCCCCCCCCCCCCCTTCCCAATTCCGACCTGCTCACGTAGCATCATCACACAAACCGATTTTCCCCATTTTTCTGCAAGGTCAAAGGTAGGAAGTGCTGGTTTCAGGGGGAGGTGTGGGTCCTCTATCCCTCCACCCACCACCCACCCCACCACCACCACCACCCCTCCACCACCACCACCTCCACCACCAACCACCACCCCTACCCCTCTAAAAAAAAAAAAAAAAGAATTCTTACAGCCACTACCCTACCACACACACACAAAAACAACAACCAAAAAAAAACCCCCAAAAAGTAAAGGGAGGATAGCAGTGCAGGACTGGATTCCATGAAGGGTCATAAGAAAAGGATTTGTGGTACACCCTCCACCCTCCTCCTCCTCCTCTACCCTTCCCCCTTCCACCCCCCTCGATGCTTGTGTGTGTGTGTGTGTGTGTGTGTGTGTGTGTGTGTGTCAAAAACGTCATTCGTGCACGTGCTCACCGGCACCCGAGCACGTGGCATCCTTGCTCTCCTTTTTTTTTGGGGGGGAGGGGGGGAGAGGGAGGGGGAGAGGAGGATCAGCTGATGCCAGCTGATGGCCAGTCTGAAACCAGAACAGAGGGAGGGAGAGAGAGGGGAGGAGGGAGGGAGGTAAAAAAAAAAAACCCACAGTGAAAGGTGAATGGAAAAGGTGGGTGATGGGGGGGGGGGGGGGGGGGGGTTGGATAGGAGGAGGGATAAGGTGGCTGAGACAGAATGAAAGAGGAGATTTAGTAGTGGGGGTGGGGTGGGGTGGGGGGGGAGGTTGGAGAGAGGAGGGGGAGAGGACAGAGAAACAGTGTAAAAGTTATCAAGGTGGGATGGATTTAATGGTGAGCAGAGATTGTACTTTCGCGACCTCAAAAATGCTCTTTTATTTTCATGAGATTTTTTTTAAAATAGTTGTGTGGTTTTTTTAAAGTTAGATCTTTTTCTTGATTCTTGGCCAGGGTTGTCGAGGGTACATATTTGTGTGTGTGGTGTGGGGTGGGGGTGGTGGGGGGTGGGGGGGGGGGGGGTAGAGGGAGTGAGAAAAGAGGAGAGGGTAGAGATGAATTAAGAAAGGGGGATGAATGTGACGTGGATGGGAGGAGGGATATTCATTCACCATCGAGGTCAAGTGATTTATCAGACGCATAGATGGATTTCTGGTTTAAAGAGAAAACAACTTCACCCATCCCCGCTATCACCTCCTCACCCCCCCCCCCCCCCCCCCAAAAAAAAAAAAAGCTAAAATCTCGGTCATAGACTCCCTCCTCCCTTAAGCACTCTAGCACTCACGTGAGCACACACTGCTACAGCTGATTCGAATCCTGAATTTGTGCATCATTCAAGCTAGCTAGCTGCCAAAGCAAACCCAATGCCAAGAAAATAATGTCAGTCACCGTATCTTCAGTGCAGTTTAACCAAAATCATCATCACTAAAAAAAATATTTTTAAATAGCATGGTGCTAGATATTGGCTGCCAAGCCCCCAAGCAAGAGATAAATACTTGCAGAAATTTATCGATTTTTCTGTTTTTTACCTTTCGTTGTCCCTACGAAAAAAAAACCAACCCGTAAATAATTATCAGTTCACCAGCATTATTTTGAGAACTTGTAGAATGAAGTCTAATGTCAGTTTAGAACAAAAAATCTGGTACTAACAAAGGTAATTTTAGGGAGTTACTCCCTTCCAAACTGACCGACTGATTTTGATTTTAAACATCACTTTAAAAAAACTGGCTTTGCACACAGCCTCACTAACGAGGGAAGGGATTGGTATAATCTTGTGTCCGCTGCTAGATGATAATAACAATTATAAACGACACATGAACGATTCGATTTAATTCATTCTGCGTTCCAACGTCAGCGAGATCCACAAATAAACAGACAAAACTGCGTGATTTTCATAAATGACTGAATAACGAAACAAAGACCAAAAAAAACAACAGAGGAAGATAACTTTCTGACCTATAAAGCTTCACACAACTTCAGGCTATTAGAAGGAACCATCCAACTTGCCTAACAAGTACATGTACATATACACATGTGCATAATTATAGATGGCTTGATGAATGAAAAAAAAAAGCAAATGCATTGCTTATTCAATGTACCATCTGGCAATAAAGAATTTGATTAAATTTGACTGACATACATATCCATCAATGAGGGCAAAGAAATGTGTTCATATTATGATTTAATTGTTGACTAGGCCAGTCTTCAATCATTTACGCACCATAGAGAAGGAACATCTTATCTGATCTGCAGAAAGGATGAGGTATGGAGGTTAATTCAGTTTGTTTTTTTAAATAACTGCTTGGTGAGGTTGTTGTTGTTTTTTTCGTTTCTCGGTTTGAGCTCCGAAGTTCACCGATGGTGAGATTTTGAGTATTTCTTTCTTCTTCTTCTTCTTTAATTTAATTTAATGTCTTTTCACATTAAGTTATATTAGATTTTGTGTATTTCAACACAAACAAGGTAATGGTTCTCATTCTACCAATCAGCTACCTCCTCACCTCACCTCACCTGTCCCGTAGTCCCTTGGACCGTGGGGGCACTAATGAAGATTTTGCAACCAGCTTCCTCCACTCCCCGCGGTCTTCTGCTTTCCGTAGCAATTCGTCCCACTCAAGGCCAAACCACTTTCTGATGTTGTCTTCCCATCGTTTTCATTGTCTGCCTCTTCGTCTCCCTCCTTGTACTGTTCCCTGTAGGACAGTCTTGGCCAGTCCAGATGTTCGGGTGACGTGCCTGTACCTCTTTAGTTTGCGTTTTTTTCACTGGTCAGGAGCTTTTCAGATGGTCCGATAGCGTTTTTAATTCTGGTTTTCACTTCCCCATTAGTGGTGTATGAGACACCAAGGAGTTTGCAAAAGCACCTCACTCCATTATCTGGTATCCTTTTCTCAATGTCTGCTGTTATAGTCCACGTTTTACATGCGTACAAAAAATATGGACATAATCAGAGAACGCTTTAATCTGATCTCGAAGCTGCAGTGCAGATAGATATAGAGGAATAAATTTGAAATAGTCAAGCAAGTAATCAAGTGAGTAATCAAGTGAATGATTCTTGACCCCAAATAAAAAACAACAACTGTGGCCTACAGTTTCACAAATGACCTTATTCGTATGTTTGCCAAAGTTATACCCAACTCCCAATGCACTTTCAAAATTATAACCCCTAGTTCATTCTCGCCACGAAAAAAAGAAGGAAAGAAAAGCAAGTTACATCAACACCACAAGAAAGATGATTTGGTTATTGAAAGATTACTGATACCAATTTTTAAACTATAATCTCTAACAGGCCTTTGTGGACATTTTCATTCTTTACTTACTTCAATTCCAGAGGGTTTTTTCCCCCTAGAGATACAGGCTGGGTAAAAATGAAACACACATGCACACACATACATACATACATACATACAATAATAATAATAATAATAATAAATGGAATTTATATAGCGCTATATCTTGCAGAGACAAATCAAAGTGCTTGCAAACTCATTCTTACACAGTCATATATATATATATATATATATATATATATATATATATATATATATATATATATATATATATATATATATATGTTTTTAACGGCAATTATTTCAATGATATTTTCCACCTCTTTCTACTTTCATCTTTTGATGGCAGCTTTGGCAGACCACTAGGTATATGTATCATGCATTCTTGGGAAGACACTGCTAAAATGAAAATTGCCTTGCTGTAAGACACCAGAGAGGGTGAGGTTTCATTCACCCTCCCCCCGGGACCTCTGAGGACTGCTCAACCAGAGGACAAAACTCGAGTCAGGTCAGGCCAAAGGCATGATCGAATAATCTTCAAAATGCTGTCTTAACAAAATTTTAAGAAGCTATTTTGATAATAGAAAATCTTTCTTTCTTGTTTTTTTTTATAAAGAGAAAGAATTAGCAATAGGTTACCGGCACTTGTTTTCCTTCACTGTATTTTCTCAAATATGTACAAATACGTCATATGAAGCCTACGAAAGTTTTTTATTTTATTCTTTTATATCGAGGATAATGGAATAAGGACTTATGTGCTTTTTTACATCCAGTCCCTGTGTGTATGCGGTTTTGTAAATTTTGTCATCTGTTCCCACCGGCACACAATGGCCTACTCTTACGAAAAGCGGAACAAGATTTAACGTGTGCGCAAGATGTTCTGCATGCGTTCACACACTGTGCCTCGGTTTATAGTCTCATCCAAAGGACTTTTAGTGGAGTCTGCACTGATGTTAACTCCAGGATAAAATAACCCCTTGAACAGGAATCGAACCCGGATCGTCAGATTGCGAGCGCAATGTTAATAATAATAATAATAATAATAAATGGAATTTATATAGCGCTGTATCTTGCACAGACAAATCAAAGCGCTTGCACTGAACTCATTCTTACACAGTCATGCAACCGATAGCAAGTAATAGTTCTAACAAGTCCAAATGCACACACATACATACACACACACACACACACACACACCACACACACACACACACACACAAACACACACACACACACACACACACACACCACACACACACACACGTTATACACTTTGGCAGGGTGATGGAATTTTTGGCTGTTGAAAAGCAGGGATAGCTGTGAAATGAAACAGGAGAGGAAATTCTTAGGTTTGAAACAAATATGTCTTGAGGCCAGATTTAAAAGTGTCACAAGAAGGTCTTTGGCGAAGAGAGATAGGGAGGCCATTCCAAATAGATGGACCAGAAACAGAGAAAGAGCAATGGCCAACAGTGGACTGGTTGAATCTAGGTGTTTGTAAGCACAAGGAATCTGCAGTGAGCAAAGGGAACGAGAAGGGGTGTACAGGTGGAGACATTCACAGAGGTAGGAGGGTGCTGTTTTGTGGAGACATTTGTAACAGAGAGTACTGATCTTATAGTTTATTCTTTGTGGCACAGGCAGCCAGTGGAGAGATCGCAAGAGAGGGGTAATGTGCTCAGATTTTTTCTTTCTGAGGACTAGTCGAGCTGCAGAATTTTGAATACGTTGAAGGGAGTGGATAGATGATGCTGGAAGACCAGCCAAAAGAGAATTGCAATAGTCCCAACGTGAAAGAATGAGAGATGCCAGAGTTTTGATGTTGCGTCTGTGGACAGGTACTTTCGAATTGCACTAATACGCCGTAATTGATAGAAGCACGACTGGCAGGTCTGGGTGATGAATTTTTGCATAGAGAGTGTGTTGTCAATAATGATCCCTAGATACTTTACAGCAGTGGATAGAGGGACTGATGCATTGCCGAATTCTATTGAAGCTGTTGTAATGGAAGAGGGTTTGTTTTTGGTCCCTACAAGCATGGCTTCAGTTTTATCAGCGTTTAGTTTTAACTTGTTCTCTATCATCCAGTTTTGGATATCTTGAAAGCAGTAGGCCATATTTATCAAGAGAGAAGGCAGATTTTCAGGAGTGTCACTGCTTAGAATCTGAGAGTCATCTGCATAAAAGTGATGGTTGATCTGATGACGGTTAATTATATGTGACAGTGGAGCAGTGTAGAGAGTGAAAAGAACAGGGCCCAGAACTGATCCCTGCGGGACTCCACATTCCAGTCTGGCAGGTACTGACTGAATCTTGTTTGCTGCGACTGTCTGGAATCGGTCAGTCAGGTATGAGCTAAACCATGTTCTAACCACTAGGCTATCCCGTCCCCAAAATCATTCAGTAGGTTTCTTTACAACTCGTGCCCGGCAGGACCACAGAATCAACCAGTCAGCGTGGCAAGGGATGACCATGAACACAGGGCCTCAAGAGCAGAACATCAGAACAGAACGCAGAACATCTTGCGCACACGTTAAATCCTGTTCTGCTTTTCGTAAGAGTAGGCCATTGTGTGCCGGTGGGAACAGATGACAGAATTTACAAAGCTGCATACACACGGGGGACTGGATGTAAAAAAAAAAAGCACACAAGTGCTTATTCCATTATCATCGATTTAAAAGAATAAAAAAAGAAAGAAAGAACCCCTATCTGGCTGCTGTAGAGAGGAGGAAGCTGGCGGCGGTGGTGTGTGGCCCCTTCACAGTTCTTTCCAATAATAATAATAATAATAATAATAATGTAAGGAATTTATATAGCGCTGAATCTTGTAAAGCAACAAATCAAAGCGCTCAGATGACTTTTTTTTTTTTATCGAGGATAATGGAATAAGCACTCATGTGCTTTTTTTTTTTACATTCAGTCCCCGTGTATATGCGGTTTTATAAATTCTGTCATCTGTTCTCACCGGCACACAATGGCCTACTCTTTCGAAAGGCGGAACAGGATTTAACGTGTGCGCAAGATGTTCTGCATGCGTTTGCACTCGGGGCCTCGGTTTATAGTCTCATCCGAAGGACTTAAGAGGATAATAGAGGATACCTAGTACCTGAGGGCAGGAGGAGGAGGAAGACTGCAGAGGCAAGCAGATGAAGAGCATCAGGGATTGAAGCTACCAGTGTCCTTCATCCCCGTCCTTTGCAAGTTTTCAACAACAACAAAAGTTCCCTAAGGCATGTCAGTCTGTGAGATGGATAGCAAAAATATGAACATCACAAACTACGGCTGGGCGTTCCGCGTGGAATGGTGGTGTGGTGGTGGTGAGGGGGGGGGGGGGGGGGGGCGACATGTTTAGAGAGAGACAGAGAGGTGGGGGGGGGGGGGGATCATAACACTATTGTTGCACAAATTACAGCTACATGTTATTGTTTTTCTATCAGCAATTCGATTGTGTAAGCAGCTTATGAAAAAAACAACTTCCTAGCATTTGATGTACGAGTTATTGTTTTTCTATCAGTAATTCGATTGTGTAAGCAGTTTATGAAAAAAAAACCCACCCTCCTTGCATTAATTTGATGTATGACCCAGGAACTTTTAAAATATTTCAACAAATAAACTGGAAAATGAACACACACACACACACACACACACACACACACAAGAATGAGCGATGCTCCCCTTGTGGAGAGCAGCCTGCATTCCATGCAGATTAACTTGCCGTGACTCATAAGTCGTATATAATACAATAGAACATAGTAAGAACTATCATTATTTGATTAGTATCCTAGTTGGGTTTATTGGTAGTGTTCTGGTGGAATTTCTGCCTGATAGGCTGGAAGCAGATCGCAATTCCTGGCAAGTCATACACTGTAAGCTGTATTTGTTCATTTATTTTATTATATCCTTTATTTTTCAGCCTTGCTAAGAAACTAATAGATTAATGGTTGCCCACATCTTGCCCTCCCAACTGTTTCTACCAAACTTTTCATCAAAATCGAAGAAATTCAAGTTTACAATCAAGAACAAAAGCAACCAAGCACACGAAAGGCCTTAGCTTCTTGTTGTTTGGCTGTGTGTGTGTGGTGTGTGTGTGTGTGTGTGTGTGTGTGTGTGTGTGTGTGTGTGTCTGTGTGTCTGTGGACAATATTCTAAAGAAAACTGATTTAATTTCAAGAAAACTGATTTTATGTAGGATCTTAACCAAGACAAATGCTGTAAAGATCAAATAAGAAAGCAAAAAACCAATGCTTTTAAGTTACAGTGAACTCTCTAAACCTGAAAATGAAGTAGCAAAATTCCAATGTAAGTTTTGCTTCACCTTCTGCTTGTGTTGAAACTGTAACGTGCTGTGACTTTAGTCTGTGGAACAACAAGCTATTTACGTCTGACTATGTATATAGATTTTCCAAGTTTATTTGTTTGGTTTTGGTTATTTTTATGTCATTCATATTGCTGTTTTAGGTCTTTTGCTTTTGTATCTACTTTCTTTTATCTTTTTTCCCATTTATATATATTATATATATATATATTAAAATATATATATATATATATATTATATACTATACTCCCTACCAGGACAAAAACACCAGCACAAAAGAAAAGTATATATATATATATATATATATATATATATATATATATATATATATATATATATATATATCTTCACTTTTCTTTTGTGCTGGTGTTTTTGTCCTGGTAGGGAGTACTGCAGTGGAGAGACAGTTTACAGTGTGGCCCCGCTATCAATAGTAAGGGAGGTTACTCGACTATAGCTTCACATAGCCTTTCTTGAATTCCCCTTGGGTTACAGAAAACTTTATTCATTTATTTTTACCCAATCACACACACACACAGGCCAAAACACACACACACACACACACATAGGCCACAACACACACACACACACACACACAGGCCACAACACACACACACACACACACACACACAGAGCTGTGAGGGATGTCTGAAGAATACTTGACCACAGTGAATGACAATTAATAAACCAGTTTACATAACAAAGCATCTAAGTGTGATTATCGAACAGGCTCATACAAGGCTCAGTGAGAGAGAGAGAGAGAGAGAGAGAGAGAGAGAGAGAGAGTATTGCAAATACCCAAAAGGCTGCACACCGGTATTAAAAAATCACTCTTTTCGTTCTGTTTTTCTATGTGACTCTTATATTCATACCGCACGCACTAAAGCATCCACAGAAATAAAAACCACTTTTTGTGAAAGACTAGCCCCTGACTCAAAACTCATGTGATTTTGAACAAATTTGGTATGTTTGAATTTTTAAAATTTTTCAGCAAACACTGTACCCCCTCAGTCCTTTGTCGTCTGCTAGCTTCCTTACCCAATATGCATGCGCGGGTCAACGCTGTAGAAATTCAGGCAAACCTCATTTGATGATTATTTCCAACTTTCTCGTGACTACCTGGTATTGCTCTATGTCCTCAATCCAAAAAACAAGTGCACAGTCCGTTTTTTCATGCTTTGAAAAATCTGTGAAAATCACCATAATTTTTCCACTTGCACTCTATACAAGATACTACGTGACCCCCAAATTAATACCGGTGTGCGGCCAAAGTGTGAACTGTTGCGCTTAGTGCAGAAAATTTCATTTTATATCGTTACACTCTAATACTCTACACTCTAAACAAAAAGCTAAACTAGCCTGTCCCGATATTGCTTCACCTTGTCGTTGGTGGGATGACTGGCGTGCTTCGATGACCCCCAGAGCTGTTGTGGGCGGGGGGATTCGGCCTCTGGCAGGTTCACCCTTGCAAGCTCCACAGGTCTGTGGGGGAGGAGCCAGACCAAAGGACACACCCTGGTCCTCCAGGTTGGGGGTTGTGCATTGGGCTAACCACCCACTCCCTTATTAAAACCAGTCTGTTACAGAAACTGTAATAACATCATCTCTATTGTTGCGGCCCTATGTTCCCCAAGGGAATCAAGGAGCATAAGTGAAGAAAGTCGAGTCAAAACTAGCAAAACAAAGCAAAGCAATTAAACCCATTATTCGCTGACCTTCTAATCAGTCAAAAAACATCCGTTCTCAAACGGAGAATAAACATCTGTGAAATGGTAAGAGCTATTTAAAACACACACACACACACACACACACATACACACACTTGTAATTCTAAAGAGGAACAGGAACGAAGATTTTTTTTATTCTGTCATCAGTTCAATGTGTAAAATACTCATGACAACAGCAACAATAATTATAGACGCAGCAAGAAGAAGAAAAACAATAACAACAACAACAAGACTATGAAAAAGGAGAGGAAGAGAAAGAATTTTTTAAAAAAGGAATGAGAAAAGGGGGAAAAAGAAGAATGCAAAGAAGAAAAAGAGAAGGGTAGGAGGAGGAGGAGGAGGAAGAAGAGGAGGAGGAGGAGGAAGAAGAAGGAGGAGGAGAACATGGTTTTGTTTGTAAGTCATGACCATGACACAGAATACAGCTTTCTAACTGCTATGTTGTTTACCTCGAAAAACCCACATGACAACAACGATAGCAGCGGCAGCAGAAGCAGCAGCAGCAGAAGCAGCAGCAGCAACAACAACAACAACAACATTAGTGTAATGGTGATGATGATGATGATGAGGAGGAGGAGGAGGAGGATGAGGATGATGACGACAACAACAACTACGATTCCTTGCTAAGAAAGACCATAAAACTGATAACTCAGTTTTCAACCATCCTGTAGTTCATCTAAAGAAAAATTGTGCCAACAACAACAGCGACGACGACGACGATGATGATGATGATGATGATGATGATGATGATGATGATGATGATGATGATGATGATGATGATACTAACTAACTAACTAACTAACTAACTAACTAATGATGAGAAGAAGGAGAAAAAGAAGCAGAAGTTACGTTGATGTTTTATTTGGCGCGATATATTTGATGATCTACGGGCTTCATTTATTGACAGTTTTGCTGTCACATTATATATTTCCTTCCTTTGTTTGTGTATCTGCGTGATTACTTCCTTCTTAATATGCCACTTTGATAGCAGTAATATCGATTACTGATGATATTTCAGTGTCAATTTTGGAT
>CM054142.1:26648040-26653040 GCA_028751875.1 Rapana venosa | reverse complement strand
GAGTGTGAGTTGCGTGCGTGTGTGTGCATGCGTGTGTGTGTGTGTGTGTGTTGGGGGGGGGGGGGCAATAATTATAAAAACAGTTAAAACTTGAAGATGGATGTCCTACAGGCTGGTGATTCCATGAATGAATGAATGAATGACTCAATCAATCATCATCATCATTAGCCATTACACCCAGTGGTGTGTAGGGCAGCAACAAAGCGCTTCCACTCCTGCCTATCCTGGGCTAACCTAGTCACTGATCCCCAAGAGTGCTGCATGGCCTTCATCTCACTTTCTACAGTCCTCCTCCACGTTGCTTTTGGTCTTCCTTTCTTTCTCCTTCCTTCTGGGGTCCAGTGCAATGCTGACTCAATCAATCAATCAATCAAAATGATGTCTAACAGGCTGATGATTTCACGAAGGAATAAAGGAATAAACGAGAGAGTGATTTAGTGAGTGATGAGTGAGTGAGTGGATGAGTGAGTGAATGAATAAATGACATATCTTGCAGACCGATGACTTCGTGAATGAATAAATGAATACATGACTGACTGACTGACTGACTGGCTGGCTGATTGAATGGATAGACGAATGAAAGAATGAATGAATAAATAAAATGAAATGAAAACTTCGGAAGTATTGCAAGGCCCTTTGCTGTGGTATCTCATGGGCCCGAAACTTTTCCCCCATCCATTAGACCATGAGTGGTGGTCTGGGTGCTAGTCTTTCGGATGAGACGATAAACCGATGTCCCGTGTGTTACACATAATTATTCAGCGTACGTAAAAGAACCCACGGCAACAAGAGAGTTGTCCCTGGCAAAATTCTTAGAAAAAAGCCACTCTGATAGGGTAACAAATACAGTTGCAGGCACAAAAAGGTAGGCGCTGCTCTTGTGGCGACGCGCTCTCCCCGGGGATAGCATCCCGAATTTCACGCAGAGAAATCTCGCGACTTAAAGTGGTATAAATAAAAAGTTTTTAAAAAAGTATGTTCTTTCGAGCCAGAAGGCCCATGGAGCCGGAGCTTATCCCGGTTTCTGTAGCGTTAAGCGAACTGATGGTTTATCAAAAGTGGTATAAATAAATAAAATAAATTAGACACAACTCCAGTTCAGTTACTCAGCTAATAGAAATTATTGTTTGCTGCAAAAATGTTCACTGGCGTAAACAACTTCATTACTGATGAGTCTGACATTGTCATGGGGTCAGATAGCATTTCTTCTTGTATGCTTGAATTATGTTTGTTTTTTTAAATGTTTAGTATTGAAATACAAGCACTTACTTTTTAATAGACATTTTCCCACTTCGCTTCAACAACTGCCGACTTTAATGGTTGTGTTGTTCTCACTTCATTTTTCCCCAGGGAGAGGGGGGGATGGGAGGGGGCTTGAAGAATAAATAACATTCCCTCTATCTGGAAATCCTCTGCTAGGAATGCCCTCTTTTCTATCCCTCTCTTTATTTCTGCCTTATTCTTTTTTCTCCTTGTCACACCGCCTTCTTGTATTTTTTACTGTCTACTCGATCTATTCTCCTGCTTTTTTTTCCCTTTTACTCCCAAGAAAGACTTAAAGGATAACAATTGTCTCCCATGCCAAAAGTCGGATACGCTGGGCCTGACTTGTTAGGCGCTTAACGGCAGCGCAATGCTTTTTCACTCCTATGACAGACAACAAATAGATGCTGTCTGAGGGTTTAACAAAGAAAACTTCATCTCCCCCAACCCCTTTTCTTTAAAAAAAAATATTTAAGCCTGGTATTGTATATGATGGTTTTACAGTTGTTCAACCCCCCCCCCCCCCCTTTATTTAAGTTGGATCCGCGAACGCATGGAAAAGTGCTTTCAGCCACCTCACGCGCATACCTACTCAGACTGTATTCGTCTGCGTAAGCATTAGCAGTTCATTTCCAAAAGGGGGATAAAGCTCAAAATAGCTAATAAGGCTGGATGCTCTTTCCCTGCTTAATAAGCAAGCTTGCTTACGTCATGTTGCCTCAACTGAATAAACTTTACCCGGAAAATCTGAAACGTTCATTAAACGGTTAAAATAAAAGTGAAAACATCACACATACATATCACCTGCCAACAACAACCAAAAAAACAACAAAATCACCTGTGTGGTGATTCAGACAGGTATGGCAGACGTCTGAGCTAAATCTGTGAGAGGTAAGTATGCGGAACGGAGCATTTGCACTGGAGAGAAAATGAAGTCTGTCGGGAACGTTGAAAAGAAAATAAGCTGAACCGGGGGTGAAAAAACAAAAACAACCCCCAAAGCATTTTGGCCAGAAAGAAAGAAATCACTGTCCCATCTACCTAGTATATGGACACATACTCACATGCACTTGCACGCGCGCGAGCACGTGCGCGCGTACACACATACACACACAACACACACATACATTGCGCACACGTTAAAACTGTTCCGCTTTTCGGAAGAGTAGGCCAACAAAAAGCACACGAGTACTTATTCCATTATCCTCGAAAAAAATAATGAAATTTTTTTAACAAATTATAAACGCACACAAACATCTGACAGACACACAGACACGTGCACAGATACAGAAACTGATTTTTACAGACTCAGATAGACATGCGTACGCACGCACGTACATACACACATACACACACGCACGCGCGCGCATACATACACGCACACCCCCCCCCCACACACACACACACACAGCGCGCGCACGCACGCACGCCGCGCGCGCGCACACACACACACACACATGGAATAGATGAAAACATTTTCAAAACTGCATGGACACGGGGACTGGATGTATAAAAAAAAATTTTTAAGCACGCGAGTGCTTATTCCATTATACGCGAAATAAAAGACTTATATGAAGTTAATAGATTAAAAAATAAACATAAACACACACACTCAAACACACACACACAAACACATACACGCGCACGCGCGCGCACACACACACTCATACACACGTGCGCGCGCGCACACACACACACACACACACACACACACACACACACACACACACACACACACACACACTGGGTTTTCCACAAATGAGAGGGATGACAGCTGCAAAGAGAAGTGCAAGACAAGGTAGAAAACCTGCAGGACTACCTGTTCCTCTGTGTGTGTGTGTGTGTGTGTGTGTACAGGATGCAGAAAACACTTTTTAACTGAACGACTTTTGTGAGTCATCCTCCCAAATCGTATACACATTTTGTGACTGCAGGAAGATTCAGCACTCTGTTTTTAGTTTAAACTTTAAAAAAAAAAGATTTCGTTTTCAAAATTATTTGGCAAGTATTGCCGAGGCTACGTGTGTGATTTATCTCACCCTACTTGCTGAAATGGGACGGGACAGCTCAGTGGTCAGAGCACTCGCTTTCCCCCAGCTAAAGGTTAAACATCATCGAGCGTGGTTACCACTTGGATAGGTGACCGTTTGCGCGCCTTGGCTTCAGTACAGTCCCCCCAGTTCACCCAGCTGTAAATTGGTACCTGACCTCTTTAGGGTCAGGGAAGGTAAAGCAGTGAGGGAGAGGAGATGGGCGCCGCCTTCAATATGCTGGTCCCTGGAGAAGTGAGGTCTCTGATGCCTCGCTCCCCTACAACCACGTAGGTTATGGGACACCTTTACCTTTACTTGCTGAAAAGGAACAACGAGAATGTGATCTAAAAAAATAGAAAAATGTTTTATGTTTGTGTGGTAAACAAATTTCCCATATTCACATGAATAGTTGAATGCCTGATCGCAAAGTCTTGGTATGTTTTTCTTTGAGCGTTCATTTGAAAGTGCATTCAATAATTGAAAGTTGGCCTGTTAACATTGGAAAATGTGTGTTGCAAAGTCCATTAAGGACAGGGTGTCATAGCGGTATTATAGTTGTTTTGTGTTCACCTTATTTCTCATTCTTCTTCCATGTTAGCACATCACGTTACTTACATTGAATCATATACATTTTTGATTGCACACACATGCCAACATTAACAGTGTGCAGTCTCATCACAAATTAATGAGGAAATGGAAACCAGAATTAAAAACACATTCAGGACCATATAAAAAGCTCCTGACTTCAGTGGGAAAAAAACACAAACTTAAGTAGTACGGGCACGTCACACGAACATCTGGACTGGCCAAGACTGTCCTACAGGGAACAGTACAAGAAGGGAGACGAAGAAGCAGACAGAGAAAACGATGAGAAGACAGCATCAGAGTGGACTGTCCTTGAATGGAACGATTTGCTATGGAAAGCAGAGGACCGCGGGGAGTGGAGGAAGCTGGTTGCAAAAATCTTCATTGGTGCCCCCACGGTTCATGGGTCTTCGGGATAGGTGAAGATGGAAGTGAAGTCTCCTCCTTGTTTAGCCCTTACACATGGCTGCCCCCTCTCCACCTTCTCTAGTATAAGTATGTAATGGGAAAAGACTTTAAGTGATAGCTGGTTCCTGGCATGCGAGGACCATCAGAGAGAAGTGATGGTTTCAGTGTCTGCAAGCCCTATGCATGGTGACTGAAGAAGGCGATGCATGAAGAGCACGTTCTGTGGCATGCTGGGCAGAAGAAGGAAGGAAGGAACTGGAGCTGTTGGTGGTTGACTGGTCCTGTGATCCCTGTTTCCACCCCCTTACGTTTCTGCATTTTGCTGCATCTGTTGTCCACCCCAACACAAAACACACAAAACACACACACACACACACACACACACCACACACCACCCACAACACACACTCACACACACACACTACACACCACCCCAACACACATCACTACACACCACCCCAACACACACCACCCCAACACACACACACACACACCACACACACCCACCACTACCACCACCCCTAACACACACTACACACCACCCCAACACCACACACTACCCCACCCCACCAACAACACACACACACACAACCACCCCACCCACCCCCAACACACACCACTATCCACCACCCCACCCCACACACCCCCATCCCTAACCCACTCCCACCCCACCCCAACCACACAACACACACCACCCACACCACCCTAACA
>CM054142.1:26633040-26643040 GCA_028751875.1 Rapana venosa | reverse complement strand
GTTCGCATCACTTATTGCCCGGGTGTTCCTAGGCTATTGCGGTGGTAGCACGTTGGTTCCAGTGTGAATGCCCTAGGCCTAGCCTACAGGGACCTAGGCTAATAATGTGTAGGAGCGGATTGACTGGAAGCGCACCGATTTGTAAATGCAGGATATAGTGATTTATAAATTCAATTTTTTATTATTATTATTATTATTATTATTATTATTATTATTGTTGTTGTTGTTGCTGCTGCTGCTGCTGCTGCTGCTGCTGTTGTTGTTGTTATTATTATTATTATTATCATCACCATTATAACTATAAAAAAAGTTATATATATATTTATTCTTTTATATCGAGGATAAAGGAATAAGCACTCATGTGCTTTTTTACATCCAGTCCCCGTGTGCATGCAGTTTTGTCACTTTTATCATCTGTTTCTGTGTATATGTATATATAGCAAAGTGCAGTCCTATATTCACACGCTGATAAAATTTGGAGAGTGTGTGAGTGGGGAGAGGAGGTGGGGGCGGGGTGTTAGTGTGTGGGGATGGGATGGGGGTGGTGGGAGATGTGTGTTTATGTGTGTGTGTTTGTGTGTGGTGGGGGGGGGGGGAGGGGGGAGGAGGGTTAGTGTGTGTAGGGTGTGTGTATAGAGGATGTGTGTGTGTTAGTGTGTGTGTGTGCGTGCGCGCGTGTTGTCTCTAATGAGAGAGAGAGAGAGAGAGAGAGAGAGAGAGAGAGAGAGAGAGAGAGAGAGAGAGAGAGAGAGAGAGAGAGAGAACTCAACTCGATATGGTCCACGGATGCAACATCTGAGCTCGTAGCGTCTCTCGTTCTTTCATGTCTGGACTATTGCAATTCTCTTTTGGCTGGTCTGCCAGCATCATCAATCCACTCCCTTCAACGTATTCAAAACTCTGCAGCTGAACTAGTCCTCAGAAAGAAAAAATCTGAGCACATTACCTCTCTCTTGCGATCTCTCCACTGGCTGCCTGTGCCACAAAGAATGAACTATAAGATCAGTGATCTCTGTTACAAATGTCTCCACAAAACAGCACCCTCCTACCTATGTGAATGTCTTCACCTGTACACTCCTTCTCGTTCCCTTTGCTGTGTTACAGATTCCTTGTACTTACGAATACCTAGATTCAGCCAGTCCACCATTGGCCGTTGGCCTTCGCTCTTTCTCTGTTCCTGGTCATCAAGCTGGAATGGCCTCCCTATCTCTCTCTTCGCCAAAGACCTTCTTGTGACACTTTTAAATCCGGCCTCAAGACATAATTAATTGTTTCAAACCTAAGATTTTCCTCTCCTGTTTCATTTCATAGCTGTCCCTGCTTTTCAACAGCCAAAGTCCCATCACCCTGCCAAAGTGTATAACCTGTGTGTGTGTGTGTGTGTGTGTATTTGGACTTGTTAGAACTATTACTTGCTATTGGTTGCATGATTGTGTAAGAATGAGTTGAAAGCAAACGATTTGATTTGTTAGTGCAAGACACAGCCCTATATAAATTCCATTTATTATTATTATTATTTGCACATCGGCCTTAGGCCACACAGTAGAATTATATAGAAAAAAACGGAAAAATTAATCTTTTTATATAACAACACATAATTATGAGAGAGAGAAACAGGCAGACAGACATAGAGACAGAGACAGAGAGAGCGAGCAATCTTTTTCTTTGTTTGTTTCTTCCTCTTCTTGGGGTGTGGGGGGGTGTAGGAAGAGTTATTCAAAATGTAGTGATGCCAAGATGATGCCTGCTTTTACAGATGCTACTTTCATTCCACTTAGGAACACATGTTCCTTATTTTACCAGCAGCAGCAGCATAACCAGGTCTTTGAATAGCTCAGCTTGTTGTCAGGCAGTGCAGTTTCCCCAAAATACCGCCATGTAATGTACCAGGGTGAGGGTGTGGGTGGAGTGAGCGCTTCATTTATAAAAATTACCAGTTTCTTCACATCAACCAATTGCCATAATAATTATTAGTTTGGTCTGATCGACATAAATATTAGGTGGGGTTGGGGTGGTGTGTGTGTGTGTGTGTGAGAGGGGGGGGGGGGTGCCAGAAGGGGGGGGGGGGGGGTGGGGGGGGGGGGGGGGGGAGGGGTTTCTTCCCTTTTCTGGTCCAGAGCTTGGAGGTTCACCAATGGTGAGATTTGTGTGTGTGAACCGGGTTTTTTTTCTTTCTCTCCACCATAAAGGATAGGGATAGCTCAGTGGTCGGAGCACTCGCTTTCCCCCCAGCTAAGGTTAAGCAGCGTCGAGCGTGGGTTACCACTTGGATGGGTGACCGTTTGCGCGCCTTGGCTTCAGTACAGTCCCCCCAGTTCACCCAGCTGTAAATGGGTACCTGCCCTCTTTAGGGTCAAGGAAGGTAAAGCAGCGAGGGAGAGGAGATGGGCGCCGCCCTCAATATGCTGGCTTTCATAGAAGTGAGGTATCTACGACCTTACAGGTTATGGGACACCTTTACCTTTTTTCTTTTTCTTTTTTACCATCAAGGTATCCGTATTGCGACTTCCCGGATAAGTTTGAAATGTTAAGAAAAGGGTAGAACATAAAAATGGGATGAACACTAGTAAGTAGGTTGACAGATGAAACAAAAATAAATAAAACAAACAAAACAAACACAACAACAACAACAAGCAGCTGAGGTAAATCGGTCCCCCCCCCTCTCTCTCTCTCTCTCTCTCTCTCTCTCTCTCTCTCTCTCTCTCTCTCTCTCTCTCTCTCTCTGTGTGTTTTGTGTGTGTGTGTGTGCGCGCGCGCGTATGTGTGTATGTGTGTGTGTGTGTGTGTTTATGTGTGTGTGTGTGTGTAGAAAAGAAGGAGGGGATTTTTGTTTGCATGTTTAGAGGGTGGGGGTGCGGAGAGGAGGGGGAGGATAGTTTATTTGATAGTGTGGAAGGAGCAGTTGTGATTTTGTTTTTATTTTCTTTCGTTTTTGTTTCTGCTTTTTATGCTCTGTCGGGTTTGTTTTTGGTTTTCTTTAATATTTTTCACCCAGTGAAGGGGTTGGTGGGGGAGGGGGGGGGGGAGAGTGATGTTGGTGGTTGCGTGTAAATAAATTCAGGACACTTGACCATAAATTATTCCCTGGATTCTTAACAACAGTCGTTGACAGTCGTTTACATTTGTCCAGTAGGTTTGTTGTACTGGCTGAACTTGGAAATGTTCAAAGCCCATTCGGTTGAACATACTAGGCCTAGTTGAGAACTATAGCCTAGAAGGCCTAGCCTAACACGCAGAGCAGGTAGGCCCTACTACATACAACCCCAAAGACCACAGCTTACCTCACTTGTCCCTGTAACACGGATCACCATCACAAGGGAGGTAGGGAGGGAGAGAAAAGCTCAGTACAAGGGGACATAACAATAGTGATGGCTATCTCTGCCTTCACGTAGGAAATAATTGTATAATAATAGACGGCCGGGAAAATAAGAGACATTAGAGTGGGAGTAGGTGTAGTGAAGCAAATGTAGTGACAGAGGAAGGACTGACAGTTTAGTTGTTCACAATGGATTGATGACGTAGAAATGTCTACAGTCAGGGTTAAAAGCCTCTCTCTCTCTCTCTCTCTCTCTCTCTCTCTCTCTCCTCTCTCTCTCTCTCTCCACACACACACACACACACACACACACACACACCCGAAAATCAGAAAAGGGGATTATTTCTAGTTCAGAATGTTCAGAAGGTAGGGATGTTGCTTTAAACTCCAAAATCCCTTGACAGCTCCACGCTATTTTCGGGTTGTTGTTGTCGTTAGTGTCGTGGTCGTTGTTGTTGTTGTTGTCGTCGTCGTTGTTGTTGTCGTTGCTGTTGTCGTCGTCGTTGTTGTTGTCGTTGCTGTTGTCGTTGTCGTTGTTGTTGTCGTCATTGTTGTTGTTGTTGGTGGTGGTGGTGGTGATGGTGGTTGTGGTGGTATCTTACTGGTTTTATTTATCGTTGTTGTCGTTGTTGTTGTTGTCATTGTCGTTGTTATCGTTGTCGTTTTTGTTATCGTCATTGTCGTCGTCGTTATTATCGTTGTCGTCATTGTTATTGTTAATGTTGTTGTTCTTGATGGTGGTGGTGGTATTTTATTGGTAGAGGTGTTTGTTTGTTTGTTTGTTTGTTTACTTGCTTGTTCGTTCGTTTGTTTGTTCAGTAACTCCAGTCCATGTAAACAAACAAAATCGTCTGACTAGGTTACAAGGGAAGCTGAGTGACTGACCTACAACAGCTAGTACCTACGTACCTACCTACAGCTGGTCCTCCCTCATTAATTTCCTTTCATTGACCCCCCCCAGACAAGGATGTAGTGTGAATGAATAACCACCTCTCTCTCTCTCTCTCTTTGCCTCTCTCTCTCTCTCTCTTTGCCTCTCTCAATCGCTCTGTCTCTGTCTCTCTCTCTCTTTCTCTCTGTGTCTCTGTTTTTCTCTCTCTCTGTCTCTGTGTCTCTCTCTTTGCCCTCTCTCTCTCTTTGCCCCCCCCCCCCCCCCCCCCCTCCTCCCTCTCTCTCTCTCTTCTCTCTCTCTCTCTCTCTCTCTCTCTCTCTCTCTCTCTCTCTCTCTCTCTCTGGATAATCCTTAATCAAGGCAAGGTGCCGGATGAAAAAAAAGTATGCTTATGCTTATTCTGTTACCATTAAAAAATAAAGATTCATTCATTCATTCATTCATTCATTCATTCGTCCATTCATTCTCTCTCTCTCTCTCTCTCTCTCTCTCTCTCTCTCTCTCTCTCTCTCTCTCTCTCTCTCTGTCTGTCTGTCTGTCTGTCCTCTCTGCTCTCTCTCTCTCTCTCTCTCTCTCTCTCTTCATCCTCTCTCTTCCTCATCTCTCTCTCTCTCTCTCTCTCTGTGGCCAGGAAATGAAGGCGAAGTAAACAAAGTCAGTGTTACGCTAAGGGAAGATTAACTGTTACCGACAAACGGGCGATGACCCCTGGTCAGTTTGTTTCATCAGTTCTCTCCCCTCCCTCGGACACGGACATTTGAGTGTGAGGTCAGAATAGGTTGAGATGGAGAGAGAGAGAGAGAGAGAGAGAGAGAGAAACTTGTTTACTACATGCTAGAAATCGTCTCCTGAGTCATCAGCCGGGATTACTCAATAATGTTTGAGTTGTGCGAACAGAAGGTCATGAGTGACTGTCCTTGGGGGTGGGTCTCTTAAGTTTTGCGATTGTCAGCCCCCCCCCCCCCCCCCCCCCCCCCCCCCCACCCATTTTGGAAGTTCTCGTAATCAGGGGAAATAATTGCTGTTTTGTGGCATTCCCCTCTGACTACTTTTTTTTTTTTTTTGGAGGGGGGGGGGGGGGGGGGGGTACTTTGTCGGACTTTCTGTTATTTCTTTTTGTTGTTTTTTTCCAGTTCGTTAATTAGTTTGTTAGTTAGTCAGTCAGTCAGTCAGTTAGTCAGTTAGTTAGTTAGTTAGTTTAGTTGGTCAATCACTTAAATAAGTAGTTACTAACTTGTTTAATTGATTAATGAATTTAATGCATTAGTGAGTTAATTATTGACATACTTACTTCTTAGCTAGCTACTTACTTACTTATGATTATACTTGCGTGCTTGCTTGCTTGCTTGCTTGCTTATTTGCTTACTTTCTTACTTATTTCTTTCTTTCCTACTTTTTTTTTTAACCTCTGCTGCTTTCTTTCTGTTAATTAATAGTACATGTTTCAGTGCTTCTTTTCAAGATCCAATATATTTCCTTTTTTTATGTACTTTCATTTATTTATTTTATTTTATTTTATTTCATACCACTTTAAGTCACGAGATTTCTCTGCGTGAAATTCGGGCTGCTCTCCCCAGGGAGCAAGAAGTGTTGCTCATTAGATGTCTTTTGGCAAGGTTTAGAAGCGTGCTTTTATATCAGTTTTTGTGTTTACAGGCAAAGTATCCACCTGCCATTGTTTGAAGACATTTCTTTTCTATGTTCTCAGCCCTAATCATAATATCAGTTATCAGCTTAATTCTGATGAGGAAATTGGTTTTTTGTTTCCTCAGCATCTCCAATCTAAATCCCCATCATATCTGTTTATAGCCCTGCCGACCAGAGAAGCCACATGTCAGGGCTGTCAAGTTGTGACAATACATGTTCAGTCTCAGATTACAACTGGACAACTGTATACAGAGTCATCAGCACTTATTTATATGAGCGTCAGCATCAGCAGTCCCTTGACCAAGATGGTCGTCGGGGGGGGACACACGGGACATGTTGGTCGACACTTTATTCCAGGCTGATCTGTCTTCAGCTTTTCGCAACATGCAACAACAACAGCACAGCCATGTCAAAGTAGGTCCAGACTTTGATGTTAGTTCTGCATCATCCAGTTCTTCATCTGTCTGTCTCTGCAGCTTCCTTCCTCAAGTTGTGTCCACTGCAGGATAGTCTTGGCAAGAGATTTATGACCTGACCAAACCATGCGGGCTTCCTCCTCTTAACAAACAGCCAGAAGGGGTTTGTTTCTGTGGCCCAGCTTTCAGGATCACCTCTCGCCCTACTGACTCTTTGGCTCTGTGGTTCCCCAGGAAATGTGTATAGAAGCTTTCTGGATTATTTCATTTACAAGGCTCTGTTTTTCTTTTTCCAAATTCTGTGGTCAAGGTCCAGCTTTCACACCTGTACATCCGCACACAAACTGAACAGCTGTGTGTAGCCAGATTACAAGAACTTGATCCGATCTGTCCCCATATCTTCGATATCTAAGAACTCCACATCTACGTATGGTAAGGTTTGACGTCTGAGGTCTTGGAGACCTGTGTTTTCTTAAGTTGTTGTTGTTGTTGTTGGGCGTCCTTCGGCTTGATGCCCTGGGAGTCACCCAGAATATGCAATCCAATATCAGTCATCCTGCCTAGGAATCACTGTGAGACCATGAGTACCCTGTGGATGAACATTTAGTGTGTGTGGCTGATGTCAAAACCCTCTCCATACAGACAGTCACGCATACTCCGACTTCAGAGGATGATGTGTTTGTTTTTTCTTCTCTTCTCTCTCATTTAAAGGAGAGAGCTTGTTGTTATGCTTAGAGCTTCTCATGGCTGAAACAATCTCAACATAACATTTTAAAAGTATAACAACAATTTTCACGTTATAGGTCTTGACACTTACCTGATAATTATCAGTAACTGACAAACCTTTCGGCATGGGCTAGTGCTGTCCATAGTGGTGTTAATAAGGAAGTTGGGGTTTTTTTGGTGAGAATTGTGTCTGAATAAGATTTTATATCAGTGTTGGTGTTTGTTCCTTTGTTTTGTTTTCTTTGTTTTGTTTGGCTGGTCGGGCTGTTTGTTGTTGTTTTGTTGTTGTTTTGTTGTTGTTGTGGTTTTTGTTGTGGTTTTCTTTTTCTTTTTTTTTCTTTTTTTTTGGGGGGGGGGTCTTCTTCTTCTCATACTTTTCCTCCTCCCCCTTCTTCTCTTCTTCTTCCTCCTCCTCCTTCTTTATAACCACTACCACTATCATCATCATCATCATCATCATCATCATCTTCTTCTTCTTCTTCTTCTTCTTCGTCGTCGTCGTCTTCTTCTCCTCCTCCTTACTCATCCTCCACCTCCTTCTCTTCCTCCTTACTCATCCTCCTCTTCATTCCTCCTCCTCCTCCTCTTTTTTAATGTGTGTAAAGTTAAACTCTTCTAGCTGTTAGTATAGTGGAGCCTCTCTCTGTTCAGTCTTGGTCCATCTGTCATTGCCTTTAATCTGATAACGACGACTACCATCCATCACTGATAGAACTCTACACCTCCCCCCCCCCCCCCCCCCCCTACTTCCCTATGTCAGCGGCTACCCCTTAGGTCTATCTGTTAGCAGGCAGGCAGGTCCTCCTCTATCGCTCAGCTGACATCTTGGTAACTAAGAAGCCAGCCATTGCCTCCTTTTAGTAGAAGTCTCAAGGGTCAAGGATGAACAGAGGAAAGAAAGAGGGGCACGCTTAGAAATGGTGAAGGGATAGGTTTCTGGTTTTGGTTTGGTTTGGGTTTTTTGGTTTGGTTAGTGGGTTGTTGGTTTGGTTGGTTAGTGGGTTGTTGGTTTGGTTTGTTTGGTTTCGTTTGTTGTTTGGTTGGTGGGTTAGTTGGTTGGTTGGTCACATTGTTTGTTCATTTGTTTGTATTATGGAATTTTCCCACTAACGCTCAGTCACCGCTGGTGAGATTTTGCATTTGCAACCGGTTTTGCCCACCACCATGAAGGTAGCCACATTCCGACTTCGTGGATATTATGGGCATGAAAGAGGTCGAGCTATATATCTTAACGCTGGTGCAACGCAAGTCTAGACCAGAGAAGAACCGAAGTCTTTAACTTTTTTCTTCTTTTTTAATCAATTCTTTTGGTTGGAGTTGGTGTAGGTTGTTTTTTTTAAATCCTGTATGAATCTTGAAGTTTATCATTGAAGTCAATGTAAACAAAATAAAAGGGGTAGCAATTTTGCTGCAAGTTTCGTCGAGTGAGCGGGAGATGTGAATCTCGATCTTCGATTCCACAAATGATATTCAGTTAATCGTTTTCAAGGTCTTTTTTTTTTAAACAACCAACCAACCAGCCAACCAACCAAACAACAAAAGACTCAAACTAAACTAAAATAAAACAAAAAAACAAAACAAGAAAAAAACACCAGCCAATCTATCCCCCCCACGCCTCTTCAAAAACAAAACTAACTAACAAAGAAAAAACCCCACTACAGAACAAAGAGACTTAAAAAGAATTATCCTCTGCTGCCGAGGACACGAATGGTTGATGACGACGCCATGATAAACAAACTGATGACACTGATAGTTACAGTAATGTGTTCTTTTCCTCCTTCTATCGCGTTACTTGAACATGAATTTATATTTTAGACAAATGTCACTTTTTTTCCTTTTTTTTTTGGGGGGGGGGGGGGGGGGGGGGTTGGTGATAAATATTGCAGATAAGGTTTCGTTAGTTCTGTTTGACTGATGTGGAACTAAAACAATAACAATAACATTCTTCAGTATGAAGAAATTACTGCAAGCTTTGTAAAGAAGACTAATTCTAGACAAAAATTCTACAAAAAGAATTGCTAAGTTTGGATTGCGGTGCCAAAAAGCCACGGATAAGCCTTGAAATGCTAAACACAACACACACACACACACACACACACACACATTCTCTATTCCACAACAGCACATCATTTCTATGGAAACAACAACAACAACACACACACACACACACACACACACATATTCCCTATTCCACAACAGCACATCACCCCCCCCCCCACCACACACACACACACACAACACACACACACACACACATACAGACAGACAGACAGAGAGAGAGATAACGTTTTTTGCAAACGTTGCAGCTGGAAGAAAGGTACATGATAACTCAGAACACGAATATCAGTTTGATTTTTGGAGTTCTCCTTCATAAATCCTGACACTTCAGATTGGGGCGAATGTGGTCCATGCAGCTGAGCTGCGAGCTGCCAGAGAATCTGTGCCATTTCTATCTGTGCCAGAGACATGTGCATGAGGAACAGTTTACCCCGCTAATGCAGTTATCGGAAGCAGAAAGATGATCTCCCCTTCTAACCGAGATTCGGGCCGCCATTTTGTTTGATGGAAACGAAATCTGCGTGCTTCTTCTTCTAGCTTCTTTCTTACAGTATCTTTTCGATTATTCTGTCAGTGTAGGCTGTATAATGATGCCAGGGTTGTGGGTTTATTTTATCATGGTAAAATCGTTATGTTGGTTACGTTGTAAATAAAAATCGTTCATGGATTGGTTATACTGTCACAAGAAGTCATGTTCATAATTCCATTACTGTAAGTGGACAAGTCGATTATCATATCACTGTAAATCATGTTGACATATAAGTCTGTCACTGTAAATAGCCGAGATAGTTATTCTGTCACTGTTGGTAAATCCTTATAATTATTGATTAGTAAAAAAGGTAAAGGTAAAGGAGTCCCATAACCTATAAGGTCGTAGGGGAGCGAGGCGTCAGAGACCTCACTTCTCTAGGGCCAGCATATTGAGGGCGGCGCCCATCTCCTCTC
>CM054142.1:26588040-26628040 GCA_028751875.1 Rapana venosa | reverse complement strand
TCAGCAGGTGTCCACAGCTGCAGCTTGGAATAAATGTCTTTTTCCTCCTGATCAGTTGCCTGGTGTTCTTTTTTGCAAACCAAAAGTAATCAGCAGGGTTGTGAGTGTCATCTGTCCAGATAAACTGAAAAATCATATCTTCACTTTCACAAATGATAGTATCAGGTATTTCATCAGAGGTATACACATTAAGAAAGTCCTTGTTTCTAGAAACGTCCCTGAGATTTCTCTGCAGGGATCTGTTTCTCAGCCCACCCACATAGTTCTTTATAGTATCTCCACTGTAGCCTGCATCCGAATCTGATCTAGATATTCGTCACAGTCCTCCCCCTCCATCGTAATGTCAGGTACAGGCACCTCAACCAGGTCAATTCCACCTTGTTGTTCAGCCACTGTGTCAGCTTCCAACACTGTGACAGCACCTGACGCACGGCGATAATCATGTGTGGGAAGCACCGATTGCGAAGGCATGTGGTTTGGAGAGGCTGGGGTGTTGGTGTGTGAGACAGACTGGGTGATGGGGGGTGTTGGCATAAACAAACTTGGCGAAGTTTCAAATGGGAACAATGCACTTGCCTTGTCTTCTTGCCTTTCCTCTGTCTGTCTCCTCTCCTCTGCCCGCCTCCTCTCCTCTGCCTGTCTCCTCTCCTCTGTCCTTCGTCGGTCCCTGTTGGTCTGACTGGGGGGCTTTCTGCGGAAGTAAAGGGGTGTTTGTTGACCCGCCATGTTTCCTTCACTTGAGCCAGCCTTCAGTCGAAGCACAACAGTCGTTTGCTCGCCTTCTCCACAGACCTTCCATGAGGTGATGCAGTGTTGTTGCAGCAGGGCACCTAGCGTCACTTCCAGCGTTGTTGGTAACCCGACAACTGGCATGGTGCTGGTTTATTTGGCAATTTAAACACAAAATTTACACAGCAAAATTTCACCCTGCCTATATCCAAGGGAGATCACCGAGAGAGGAGAGAGAGAGAGAGAGAGCTAGAGAGAGAGAGAGAGAGAGAGAGAGAGAGAGAGAGAGAGAGAGAGAGAGAGAGAGAGCTAGAGAGAGAGAGAGAGAGAGAGAGAGCTGTGGGGTCAGCAGAGGAGCTAGCTGAATGTATAGATATTTTGGTTTTAGATAGAGAGAAATGTAAGTCAATGGAATGGTATAATAATAATAATAATCGTAGAGTCAGAATGATTCCACTACCGTCTCTAACTTTCAAACGATAATTATTAGGCCTAGGCCTAATACATTTTCTCTGATTCCATCCATCACCCTGTAGCCATAAATCACTAGAACGACTCCCCCACCCACCCTCATCCAACCCCCCTCCTCCCACTACAACCCTACCACCCCCCTACTGTTCTGACACTTTTACCCCTTTCTCTCTCTCCTCCTCCCCCTTCCCCCCCCCCCCCCCCTTCCTCAGCTGTTGTCTAACTCCCACCCCACCCCACCCCTGCCACCCTCCTACCCCCCCCCCCCCCCCCCTTCATCCCTCACCACCTCCTCCCTTCCCCCTTATCTCTGGCACGAAGTTGAAGCATTCCATTTCCAGCAGTGTCCAATGTGTTAACAACCCCAGCTGGTCAGCCTCTTAACTGTTGCCCGCCGGCCTGCCAGCTAGCAGGGTGGGAGAAAATGAAAATAATCATAGGAGGAAGAAGACAACAACAACAACAACAGCCTGGGCCTGCTATTACTAGGACTACTGTGTAGGGCTATAATAGGCTATGGGCTACCTGCCGGGTCAAGAGGGCGTGAGCTGGAAATAGATCTGGGTGGAGATTTATTTTTGCTTTCCAGGGCTATATTATACTGGAACTCTCTCTGCCTTCTTGGTTTTACCCTTGGTTTAGCCAGGTGGGTGAGAGAGAGGGACAGGGGGGGGGGGGGGGGGGGGGGGGAGAGAAGGGGGGGGGGGAAGGTTGGTGGTGGTGGGGTGATAGTTGGAAGTTAGGGGGGGGGGGGGGGGTGATGATGGGGACAAGAAAAACAGTGGTGAAAAAAGGGGGAAGAGGGGGGTCTATAGCAAGAAAGGAATGGAAGATCAGATTTTAAAAAAAAAATCCAAATCAATAATGGCAGGAAGAAAGATTGTTGAAGAATATGAATATTTTAGTATTCTCGTTTACTCTATAACTGCCTGTCATGTTCACAGAAGTGCGCGGTATTGCTTATTAAGGGAGGGGTGTGTGTGTGTGTGTGTGTGTGTGAGGGGGGGGGGGGGGATGGAGGGGAGGGGGTCTGGAACATACACAGAGCGTCTGTTATTTGAAGTAGAGTAGTGATGGATGGGGAAAGGGAACTGGACAACACTGGGGGGGGGGGGGGGGGGGGGGGGGGCTAGGGGTCTAGGTGTGGATAGGAGGGTAGTCTCTCAGGAATAACCCCCCCCCCCCCCCCCCCTTCCCCTCTCTTTCTCTCCATCTGACTCTGGCGAAGATCACCCAACAGGGTCGTGAGTATGTGGTGTGTTAAATAGAATTCTTGTCGCTAACTGGATTGATGACGTTCAACTACGCGATCCTAGTGGGGGAAAAAAAGAGTTGAACTTAATTTTTAAACTGATGAGCATAATATATATATAATTTTAATCAACATACATGAAAATACGACACAGAATAATATCAATAAAAAGATGTTACATAAAATACAAACTCAGTCGAGATTGTGAACGCAAAGCGAGTACACCTTAACTCTTTCCAGGAACATCTATTGTTTTATCCGATTCGCACAATCACAAAGACTATAAACATGGATTTCGGACTGGCAGGTCGCGGGTTCGAATCCCATAAGAGTCATAGGGATTTTTCGGACTCGGCCGGCTCCTATCCAGAGTGAGTGTGCTGTGGGCTCAGTGGGAAGACTGGGAACACACAGTTGAGCTTCATCCACTTAACGGATGCGAGTTTGAGAGTGTTGCTCAAATTACCTGACCAACTCCGCCGGTGTCTGTACCTCTCGAGCCTGGTTGACGCCGATTATGATAGTAAGCATAGAGTACAACCCTGTCAAGTAGTCTCAAAGCATATGCACCTCCACAATATCATCATTACATCATCCTCATTGCCATTGATTATCATGCAATAACAAAATGGCCTCTGATTCGGTGGTCCCAGTTGCTCTGGTCTCATGGTGACCTCAGACTCGGTTTCCTCATACACTTCTGTGCCTGTTGCGAGTTTGTGTCAAAGCCTTTGGGGTTGCTGGTTCGCAGGGAACGGTCGTTGGAGGGGCGTTGTGGTGGCTGCCACCTCGGGTGGGCAACTCACTCAGTCTGGCTCCGCGACTGAGCTAAGACTGTCGTTAGTAGGGGGCTTAGTAGGTGGTGTCCTGCGTATGTTAGCTCAGAACAGGCACCACTGAACACCACCAAAGTGACCCAGCAGCTGTGCAGGGCTCCTCTGGCTGGTGGCCTACGGCGGCCTGATATTGATAGGCTCCCTATGGACTTCCGACCCTGGGGATGAGACAAAACGAATCTGGGTATGGCTGTGGCGGGGAGATTGTGATGGACGACGTGGGAACAGCAGGACGGGGACGTCACAGAAGATGAAGCAGCAAAAAAAAAAAAAGACTATAAGATTTGCCAGATTTGGAATGTATCTATCTATTTACCTATTATTTTCTTTGGAGAATAATGAAATGATCATTCGTAAGGTTTAAAAAATGTTTGCTTTTTACATTCAATGTGCATGCGGTTTTATAAATGTTCTCATCCGTTCCCACCCACACACATGGCCTACCTACTCCTCTGAAAGATGGAACAGGTTTTAGCGTGCACGCAAGACGTTTTACGTGCATTCACACACGGGACCTCGGTTTACAGTCTCATCCGAAGGATTTTTGGGGAGAAGTGGAGTCGGCACTGATGTTAGTTAACTCCAGGTTTAAAAAACAATCCCCTTGAACGGGTAGGCGTCTCGGTGGTGGCTCCAACCTGGGTTTGAACCCGGGTCGTGTCAGATCGCGAGCTCAACGTGCAACGCTCTTCATTATTTTTTTTAATATTATTCTTTTATATCGAGGATAATGGAATAAGCACTTATGTGCTTTTTTTTTACATCCAGTCCCCGTGTGTTTGCGGTTTTGTAAATTCTGTCATCTGTTCCCGTCGGCACACTATGGCCTACACTTACGAAAAGCGGAACAGGATTTAACGTGTGCGCAAGATGTTCAGCGTGCGTTCGCACACGGGGCCTCGGTTTATAGTCTCATCCGAAAGACTTCTGGGGAGAGTGGAGTCTGCACTGATGTTAACTCCAGGGGAAAATATCCCCTTGAACGGGAATCGACCCCGGGTCGTCAGATTGCGAGCGCAATGTCCTAACCACTAGGCTATCCCGTCCCCCATCATAATTTTGTCTTGCAGTTTGCAGTCTGTGCAATGGCAGCCCACCTGGTGAAGTAAAGAAGGTTGGGTTGTTGGGTTTTTTTCATCCACAAGACATTTCCAGATTATGGTGAGGAGGAGTTCTTATAATTATCCGTTGAGCCGGGACGAGGACGGGATAGCCTGGTGGTTAGAGTGATACGCATTGCGCTCGTGATCTGCTGACCCGGGTTCGAATCCCGTTCAAGAGGATTTTCCTCTGGAGTTAACATCAGTGCCGACTCCACTCTCCCAAAACCTTCGGATGAGACTATAAACCGAGGTCCCGTGTGCGAACGCACGCAGAACATCTTACGCACATGTTAAAAACCCGTTCCGCTTTTCGGAAGAGTAGGCCATTGTGTGCCGGTAGGAACAGATAACAAAATTTTACAAAACTGCATACACACGGGGACTGGACGTAAAAAATCACGTGAGTGCTTATTCTATTATCCTCGAAATAAAAGAATAAATAAAGAAGAAGAAAAAAGAGCCTGTCCCAATTTAGGACATCGCCATTTAGGACATCACAGCCATGACCAGTTAGTAGGGAGAGAGGGTGGGGGGTGGGGGGTTGAAGGGGGGGGGGGGGGGTATGGTGGTGGTGGTGGTGGTGGTGGGTGATGGTAATGGAGGCAGAGAATTGAAGTTGTTGAAAAGTTGTTGGTGTAGGGGACTATATTTTCGATTCTTATTGAAATATTATAGGGGAGTAGGAAAAGGGGGATGGATGGGAGGAGAGAAGAGAGATAAGAAGGAGGACTAAAAGGTGACGATGAGAGAGAGAGGATGAGAGAATTGAATTTTTTGCAAGGTACGAATCAGGCATACGCATACTTTTCATCAGCTTGCCTGTTAGGCTACAAAAATTAGGGAAAGAGAGGAGGAGAAGGAGAGAGGAGAGAGAGAAGAAGGAGGTAGTGAGGAGAGAGGAAGAAGCAGAGAGAAGAGAGAGATGAAAAAGAATTTACCAGTAATTTTGGACAAAACCCTTTTGAATGGGTACAAACTAAACATACGTAACACAAAAATAAAAAAATACAATCACAAACATAGAGTAAACAGCTTTACATGCATCATTCAATACAAAAAAAGAAGAAAAAACCTGCAATGTTACCATATTAGCATTGTGAACACGGTTTGAGAGTGAAAGAGAAGAGTAGGGGGGGTGGGGGGGGGGGGGGGGGGTGTACGTAGCAAAGATTGTTGATATAAGATTAGTGGTTCACCTATAGTACAATACTCATCTTGATTTCTATAGGTTGTTGATGCTGGTAATTGTGGTGGGGCGGTGGTTTCTGTAGGTTATTGGTGGCGGTGCATATGGGTGTGGGGTGTGTGTGTGTGTGTGTTTTGGTGGTGTGTGTGTGGGGTTGTGTGTGTGTGTGTGTGTGTGTGTGGGAGAAGAGAGAGAGAGAGGTGAGAGGACAATGAAAGAACAATGACAATGACAATGACAAATTCTTTTATTTCGAGGATAATGAATAAGCACTCATGTGCTTTTTACATCCAGTCCCCCCCCGTATGGATACTCTTAAAAATAACCAACACTTATACACTCTCACAGTTTGAAACAAGGGGAAATAACCTTTTTAAAAACACCCCCCCCCCTCCCCCAACAAAAAAAAACAAACAACCCCCCCCCCCAAAAAAAAAAAACAAACTAAAACCCCCCCCACCCCAAAAACCAAAAAAAAAAGAGAAAAAAACCAAATAACAAATGGAAAAAAAAAAGAAGAATTTTAAAAACTTGTGTGTTTGTTTTACTTGTAATGGTTTGTTGGGCTCTGGTGGCTTAGTTGTAAGCGGTGTATGTTTGAACTGTGCCTTTGGTTGGGGTTGCGGCAGGTTGGTGTTGTGTTTAGGATATATAAATATTAAACGTACAGCCCATCAACATCATTTTTGATTTACTCTCAATAATTTTTGATATGAATAAGATACCAAATTAATAAGAAACAAGAAAAAAACTTGGAAAACAAAACCTAACAACATGAAAGAATTTTAAGGTTTTTGTGGGTTTGTGTGTGTGTGTGTGTGTTTTGTGTGTGTGGTGTGTGTTTATAATTGATTATTATTATTGTTTTAAGGGGGTTAGGAAAATAATTATATACTCACATGGGGGGACCGACAAAAATCAATACTTTTGATTAACTCATACAAATTGAATGTTATGATGATAAAGTAAGTGCATTCCATATAATATCATAATGAATGGAATTTATATAGCGCTATATCTTGCACAAACATATCAAAGCGCTTGTATACAACACACCCATACACATACAACCAATACCAATTAACAGATTATTATTATTATTATTATTATTATGTGTCTTTACACAGGAATACAGCACAGAATTCGAAAAATATACTCACACAATAAAGAGGGGAGAAAAACCCCAATAAAGTCATAAAAAGAACATCTACACATTGTAAGTAAGAGAGACTTTTTTTTTTTTTTACCAGGACAATGAATAAGTACTCATGTGCTTTTTTACATCCAGTCCCCGACCGTAGGGTCACATATTAATAATGAACCCAATACTCATACTTTCAAACAGTAGAAGCAAAGAGGGAAAAAACTTTTTTTTAAAAGAGAAAAAAACAAATACACACACAAGAAACCCAGACAGACAAAAAAATAACAACAACAATAACAACCCAACAACAAAAACCCCACCCCCCAACAAACAAACAAACAAAAAACAAGAAAAAAACAACAACAACAAACAAAAGAGAAAAAAAAAAAAAAAAAAAACAAAAAAAAACCGGAAAAAACCCCCACTCACACACACAAACCCAACACCCCCCATACACACATACACCAAAAACGAAAAACAAACAAAAAAAACCCCAGACAAATCAACTAGAGAGAAGGCCAAACTTATAAATCATAAAAATTGAACGCCTTCATATTGTAGAATAGTACACATAGTTGTTACACATAATACTAAAATATGGAAATATGACATTCACTGGAGCTCAAGTACAGTCAACAAGCCCAAAATAATATTGAAAATAGAAAGCATGAATGTGTCCTTCATTAGAATACACCACAACTATAGAAGGCGAGAGAAAGAGAAGAGAGAGAGGAGAGAGAGGAGAGAGAGAGAGAGAGAGAGAGAGAGAGAGAGAGGGAGTGTGTGTGTGTGTGTGTGTGGTGTGTGTGTGTGTGTGTGTGTGTGTGTTTCAGAGATGGTACTAAATTTATAATTCTCAAAACAGTACACGATCACCTTCAACATTTATTTTGATTACTTATACAAATTATATGTCATGATAATCAAATAAACTCAATACCTATACTCTCACACAATGAAAACAAGGAAGAAAAGAAAGGGGGAAAAAACACCCAGCCAAATCTATAAGGTCATAGTGGGGGAAAGAGAGAGAGAGAGAGAGAGAGAGAGAGAGAGAGAGAGAGAGAGAGAGAGAGAGAGAGAGAGAGAGATAGAGAATGACAATGACAAATTCTTTTATTTCGAGGATAATGAATAAGCACCCATGTGCTTTTTTTTACATCCAGTCCCCGCCCTTAAGGATATATATGAAAATAAAATAAAATAAAGCTCATAGCAATACACTTACACAGCTTACGGGAAAAAATATCTACACAAAAATCCCCACAAAAATCACCGAAGAGAGAGAGAAAGAAAAAAAAAAGTAGCAACAAGTAAGAAAGAAAGCAGAACAGAAAACACAGAAACAACCGAAAAAATAGCAAGAACCAAGAGCAAAACAAAACGTCAACAAGGGGAGAGGGAACAACCGAATAGTCCCCCCTCAAAAAAACAACAACAACCCCAAACCCAAACCAAAACAGAACCAACAAAGCAAAACCTCTAAAAAATAAAGGAGAACAAACCACGTAAATAGTTTCATTTGTAACAAGAAGAAACGTCAAAAGTTCTTTGTGCTTTTATGGGAGGCAACAGCAATAGTAACTACATGAAACAAATATTGTAGAAGCAATTTGCATCCCCATGCACACTACACACACACACACGCACGCACACACCCCACAACACACACAACACATACCCACCACGCGCACGCCCGAGCACGAAACCAACCATGCATCAATGTCAACAAAAAATCTTTATGAATATCATGTATAGTCATAGAGAAGGAAAATCTGCATTTTGGAATTAGCTATAATAATTGGTACGCTCAAAACAGATATAAAATTAAAACTTTACTGAATCTCAAATACAGTCAATTTAGGGAGTAGAACTGAAATATTAAATCTGAATAAAGCATTCAACGGATCAAATTTGGGTAATCGCCATTAAATTATAAGCAAATAAAAAAAGGAGAGGGCCAGAGAGAGAGAGAGAGAGAGAGGGGAGAGAGGGAGAGAGGGAGAGAGAGAGAGAGAGAGAGAGAGCATAGTGCATTTTAAACCCCTAATGATTTTAAATTTATAGTTTTCAATTCATCAACACTAACACCATTAGAACTCACTGTGACAACATTGTACATGTTAAGATCGTCCTAGAGTCATTATAAAAGAAGTAGGAGAGTGGAAAAATCATTTTTAGAAGTCATTTTTCATAACACAATAGCGATATACAAGAAAAACACTCACACTTAAACAGAGAAGAGAGAGAGGGGGGGAGTGGGGAGAGAGAGAGAGAGAGAGAGAGAGAGAGAGGAGAGAGAGAGAGAGAGAGAGAGAGAAGGATAATTTGGTATAATACAAGGGAGGATATATTTACTTTGTTTCCAACAGATCAAGTGTGGATTTTTATTTTTGATGCATCAAGTGGATGAAAAAAATGATTTTGAAGATTGTTAATGATTGGTGTTGTTAAATGAGGTCAGGAAGGGATTTCCCACAGCACAGGGCCTGAGTAAAGTAAGCTAGATTTGAACAAATCTATTCTTGGGATTGGGACACATGGCTTTTCAGTATTTCTGGAATGATTCATTGGGAACTTGTCTTTTAAGGATGAGGGGAAAGTTCCTGTCATTTATCTTAAACTCATGATGCCTTTGTTAAATCTTAGTCTTTTGGGGTAGGGAAAGAGTATTTAACTGAGTATAATCCACTTTTAGTTTAAAGGTTTGTCTTCTTCGAAGAAAACCCGTTTAAGAGCACGTTTATTTCAGACTTAATTTAAAGGTTTCTAGTGTTCGCACTAGCAGAATCCACATGGTTGAAGCATAATCTATGAAGATTGTAATAAATTTGAAAGAATAGTTTTCTTGAGAGAGAGGAAAAGGGGAGAGAGAGAGGGGAGAGTGAGGCGAGAGAGAGAGAAGAGAAAAAAGGGGGGAGAGGAGAGAAAAGAGAGAAAATTTTTGTGTGTTTCAGGGATAACACTGAATATACAATTCTCAAAAACAGTGCACGATCACCGTCAACAAAAAAATTATTTTGATTTTGATTATACTCATGCAAATGATATGTCATGATAATGAAATAAACTCAATACCCGTATACTCACACAATAAAAACAAGAAGAGAAAGGGGGATAAAAGTCAAATCTATAAGGTCAGAGAGAGAGGGAGAGAGAGGGAGAGAGAGAGAGAGAGAGGAGAGAGAGAGGAGAGAGAGAGAGATGAGAGAGAGAGAGAGAGAGTGAGAGTGTGTGTGTGTGTGTTTCAAGGATAATACTAAATATATAATTCTGAAGACAGCACAGAATCACCATCAATATTCTTTTCGAATATACTCGTACAAATTGAACGTCATTGAAATAAAAATATAAAAAAGCCCAATGCCAATACACTCATACAATAAGAAGAAGAAGAAAAAATTACTTAGTCATAAAATGAACATCTATACATTGTAAGTAAGAGAGAGAGATATGGGGGGGGGGGGGGGGGGGGGGGGGGGGGAGAGAAAAATGAGAGAGAGTGGGAGAGAGAGAGAGAGGGGTGAGTGTGTGTGTGTGTGTGTGTGTGTGTGTGTGTGTGTGTGTGTGTGTGTGTGTGTGTGTGTGTGTGTGTGTGTGTTAAAGATAATGCTTTTTGTTTGTAAACAAACAAAACAAAAACGACATAGAAAAAAAACACTGAATATAATTCTCAAAACAGCACATCATCACTGTCAACACTCTTTTTGATTATACTCGTACAGATTAACACATAGTATTGTTATGATAGATGAGAGAGAGAGAGTGGCAAGATTCTTTTATTTCAAGGATAATGAATAAGCCCCCATGTGCTTTTTTACATCCAGTTCCCTAGAAAGAGAGAGTGTGTGTGTGCATGCGCATGAACGCACACACCTGTATGCGAGTTTTGACAGACAGACACACACGCGCGCGCGCGCGCGACGCGACACACACACACGCGCACACACACACACGCGCGCGCACACACACACACACACCACACACACACACACACACACACACACACACACACACACACACACACACACACAAGTCCTTCGGATGAGACTATAAACCGAGGCCCCGTGTTCGAACGCATGCAGAACATCTTGCGCACACGTTAAATCCTGTTCCGCTTTTCGAAAGAGTAGGCCATTGTGTGCCGGTGGGAACAGATGACAAAATTTACAAAACTGCATACACACGGGGACTGGATGTAAAAAAGCACATGAGTGCTTATTTCATTATCCTCGGGGAAAAAAATCTGAGATTCAGCGCACACACACGCACACACACACACACACACACACACACACACACACACACACACACACACACACACACAACCAAACCAGTTTGCCGTCTCATAAGTCCGGGTCCATTAGTTGAGGGATACATGTGCATTCAGCTAGGATGATTTTTCTTGCTGAACTTTGTGTGGGATGAATAGAACACCAGGAAAACTACATGAGGTTTGTTGTTGTTGTTGTTGTTGTTGTTGTTGTTGCAAAATTTCACCCATAATACCTCCTGAGTTAAAAGCCCAAGGAGTCTGATGGTTGGTTTGGGCTTTTCTTGTTATTGTTGTTATTGTTTTTTTGGTTTTGTTTTTGTTTTTTGAAGGGATGCTGTCAGTTTGATCCTTTTAATCAAAAGACAAATTCTTCTATCTTTGTCCCAGATCAAACGGTTTGTCAGTTTTTATTTGTTTATTTATTTATCTGGTTTGTCAGTTATTGATGTAAGCTAAAATAACAACAACAACGAAAACTACACTAACAAATAAAAGCAAAACCACCACCACAACAACACGAAAAAAAAACACCGAAAAAAAATAATGCTGATGTTTCACCTTAGTGGGTTAAACTGGAAGAAGTGTAGCCTTCAGATTTATATATATATATATTTATTTTTTTTTTAAAGCTGAATGTTGCCAACGAGTCCATAATTATTATATAGAGATATAATGAAGCATACATCTTGAGGAACCAAGACATAGAGGACTTTGCACTTCATCTAGTAGTTTGGGCCGTAATTTATATTTAATTATACAAGAATAGTCCAAGCATAAAAGGTAGCAGCATTAGTTCTTTTGTATTGATTTGAATAGAGAAAGCTTGAAAAGAAGTGTGTGTTGTTGTTTTTTTCATATTATAGCTCATGATTCTTCTTCTTTTTTTAATGTGTGTAAGCTTCTGTTGGCTAAATGCAGACATCTCTCAACAACAACAACAACAAATAATCTCAGTAATCGTTGGACACTCCCCAGCTTTAACACTTACAATATCATGCAATGTTTTACTCATCACACCTAGTGAAACTCTGTGAGCTGTTGTTGTTGTCGTTGTTGTGCGTTCCCCAGCTTAACACTTTGGGAGGTGGGAGTGGGGGGTCACTGTGAGTGAGACAGCACGTACACACTGGATAAGTTTGCGTGTAGGCCCTACATACAGCTTGTTTCCAGTACCTCGCCATACATGAAGGCACCATACTCCCGACTTATACGAGGCCTATCATTATGGAATTTTACAAGCAGACACATACATGTCAGGCACTTAACGGCAGCACAACCCATTATTTTTCGCTCATATGACATTGCTGTATGAGCGCTCGACGACGACGACGACGACGAAGAAGAAGAAATGCAGGCACTATCCCTGAAGAAAGACGGAATGCAGCTACCTTAATGGTGGGCCAAAAAAGGAAGAAAAAAAAAACCCACCACCAAAATCTTACCACGGTGAACCTTGGACCTCTATCGAAGGAACAACAACAAAAAACCCAAACAAACAACAACAAAAGGCAATGCACACATAGCTTGCATGCTCGTGTGCTTGTCCAACCAAACACATCTCACAGAATCTTGGCTCCTTGCTTGCGTGCCACAGAACACAAATTATTACTCAGAAGGAGGTGGTTTTTCTGGGCTTAACTTTTCACCTTGAGTTCGCCCGTAACTCCTTGAGGAATCAGTGTGGGGGCACTGGACTGAACTTTTCTCTGGGCAGCAGCCGAACTTCAGCAAGATCCCTCATGGTAGGGACTGAGGGTTATTTATACCAGGCAGCCATCCATGAGGGGATGGATGGAGGTCCTTGTGGTGTTCAGCATGTCCTGGAACTGGAGGAGAGTGATTGGAAAGAAGAAAAAAAAGCAAAACCAAACCTGTGTATTTGATTCTTCCTAAAGTTCGTTTTTTAGTTTAACGTCCTACCACTAAATAGTGATTATCAGACGGGGAAAGTGTGTGTGTGTGTGTGTGTGTGTGTGTGTGTGTGTGTGCGCGCGCGCCTGTGTTTGTGTGTATGCGCATGAGTGAGAGTATTATATACATTATATGTATGTATAATTATATGCTTTTGTCAAACTGGAAGCACTGATTTTCACCGACCCATGAATTAGAAATGCCTATGACTCTGGACACGTAGGTACAATTATTATATGCTCGTAAAGGGGGCGGGAGAAACTACTGGTTAGAGAGTTTGGCTCGTGATCTGACGGCCTGGGTTCAAGCCACCACCAAGGCACCAGTTCAAGGAAACTTTTCCCCTGGGAGTTAACATCAGTACAGACTCCACTCCCTCCAAAATCCTTCGGTTGAGACTATCAACCGAGGTCCCATGTGCAAAGGTATGGATACCATCTTGTGGACACATTAAATGAACCCTATTCTGCCTTTCAAAAGAGCAGGCCATTGCCTGCCAGTCAGAATGGACGACAAATTAAAAAGAAAAAATGCATGCAAAACAGTCACATATACTTGTAAAAAAGTATGTATGTTCTTTCGAGCCAGAAGGCCCATAGAGCCGGAGCTTATCCGGGTTTCTGTAGCGTTAAGCGAACTGATGGTTTTTCACCACCCCTGTGACAGGACGCTAGTCTGTCGCCAGATACTTCCCCAGCAGAGCTGGTACCCACTTGTACACCTGGGTGGAGTGAGGAAAATAGGAGTAAAGTGTCTTTCCCAAGGACACAACACCGAGCCGAGCGGGTATCGAACCCGCGACCTCTGGATCACGAGTTGACCGCCTAAACCACTCGACCACGGTGCCTCCACATATACTTGTAAACATCTCACAATTGGTAAACCTTGGAGCTCTAGCCAAGGAACGAAAAACAGGAAAAAAGATCACGCACACACAACACACACATGCGTGCACACACACAGAGATATATTATATATATGTATATAAACACACAGATATAATTATATGTATCCACAGAGAGACAGAGAGACAGAGATGAGGCGTGTATAGGCGTTAAGGTGTGACTGCAGGTGTGTCTAAATCACCAAGTAGTGAATAGACATTAAACAAAACCAAAAAAACACACACATGCATGCACGCACATAAACACACACACACACATTTTAGCTGTTCAACCAAGCTTGCCTTGGTAAAATTTTTATTATTTTTATCATACAATTCAGCTTTACAATCACACACTGAAAAGACAAAACAAAAATCAGCTTTTTACATAATTATAAGTGGACAACAAAAGTACATGCTGATGGAAGTTTATATCACACATTCTCTGCATACCAATGTCAACAAACTGCCGTTTCAAGCTAAAAAATAAAATAGATTTTTTTCAAATAAAAAAAGAAGAGGAAAACAAAACACCTGACAACATTAGTTCTCTCTCTCTATGTACATGTCTGACCAAACAAAACATGAAAATATATCACAAAATGAAAAAAAAAAAAACCAACCAAAAAAACCCATAGGCACGTCACATTAAATTCATGTAAAAGAATTCCTAATTATTGATAAACAATGCATGCAACAATAACTAAAAAAAAAAGAATAAAAAAAAGAAAAATCCGCAATTTCATGCCAATAATGACTAACCACTTTTCTTTCAATGTTAATTAAATAAGAATCTGGCAAAACAAGATTTTCTTTCCAATTAATAATGACACAATCAATAATAATACACCATCTTCCAACAAAGCCCTACACAAGTCATTTCAAAAACAACAACAAAAAAAGTTCAATAATTTTTTTTTATGCTGCTTTGACACCGGAAACCCAACTATATTTCCAAAAAAATCTTTATCATATAATAAATACACATGTATACATACATACATGTCCACAGCCACAAGAAACGACTCCTTGTCCATGGGACAAGCACACTGAGCAGGAGGATAATAAACATGATTATTCAATTAACAATGACACTTCTCTTTCCTTCCCAACACTGGGCCCCGGTTCTGTCTCTAACGGGACATCCTCAACCCATTTATACCAAGTGCCGCATTTTTCAAAAAGCGGAGTTTGAACCACAAACTCCTTGTACAAATTACATGGATGTTGTCCACACGACCCCCCCCCCCCTCCCCACCCCAAAAGGATTGGGGGGGGGGGGGGGGGGGGGGAGGAATGAATGTGTTAAGCAATGAATTGATGGATGAGACGTGATGATACGCTGTACAAGGATGATGATAAGGACACCCGCATTAAAAAAGCTGACCCCACTGCCAAGCTTACTCCCCCATTGAATTCTGTACACACAATGCTGTGGTGTTGTACCAAAATGTCTTAGCTGCCTAAAAAGCATTGTTAGTCGTCGTGATACATTCAGAAAACCTCTATAAGTGAACCTGACATTCTTGGTTTATATGAATGGGCTGACAAAAAGAAAGAACGCAAGCAAGAAAGAAAGAAAGAAAGAAAGAAAGAAAGAAAGAAAGAAAGAAGAAGAGAGAGAAAAGAGAGAGAGAGAGAGAGAGAGAGAGAGAGAGAGAGAGAAGAGAGAGGAGAGAGATTATAATTCTTTTCCACTTTCTGTTTTGTTTAAAAAAAAATTTTTTTACAAAAGATGACAAAAAAATTTTACAATAAAAAAATTCTGGCCATGGGAAATTGACCTCTATTTAGAAAAGGATGGGGGTGGGGAGATCACATTCTTGTTCTAAGTAAGTAGTCACAAAATGGGACATTAGTTTGGGTTAAAAAAACAAAAAAACAATATTTTCTTTTCCATGGAGAAATTCATTAATCAAACCGTTACAACAAAATCAACATTTGGTTAAAAAAAAATTTTTTTTAATTCCCAATATAAAAAACCCCTCCTATTTTTCTTTTCTATTATCAAGGGATGTAAAAACTAGTACAGAAAAGGAATACTAGTCTCTGTACAAAAATATCACATTGTTATCTTAACCATCATTTCGAGAATTTTCACAGTGTTAAATATCTCCATCAACTACCTCAATCTGAAATTTTGTATTTTAACAAAAAAACATACGGTGGGTAAAAACGGTCGCATAGGTAAAAAAAATCTCAGCATTAGTGAACCTTAAAACTATAGTTGAGGAACAGAATTTTAAAAAAAAAAAAAAAATTTTTTTTTAAAGAAAAATGTCAGGCATTTAGGACTAAACTTTTGGATTTGTGACAGTGAAGCAGGTCAGGATTTAAATGATCACAAATGTTTACTATAATGATGTGTCCATAGTCTAAGCAGTTTGCGAACCAAACCCAAGGTTTGTGAAAGTTATGCTCTCTCTCTCTCTCTCTCTCTCTCTCTCTCTCTCTCTCTCTCTCTCTCTCTCTATCTCTCCTGGCACATCTGTGGTGTCATTAAGTGGTTTTATTGTCCCTAACTTGATCGAGACATTCAACTGCACAAACCCAGTCCACAAGTAACTGGAAATTAAGTTTTAAACCGCTTAGCACATTGCTTTACATCACCGCAGATGAAAACATCATCCAAACTAATGGCAAGAAAAGACATTAATCAAAGAAACTTTATTTAATAAATATCTTCGTTAATATGTTTTTATTGGCATTATTTTATATTTTCATCTGTGCATTGATGCTGTGCACTTTAAAAGTGATTCCCAGTTATTTTTGGACCGGGTTTGCGCAGTTGAACGTCTTGATCCAGTTAGTGACAAGAAGATCACTTAATGACTCTACACACACCCTTAAACTACAAGGTTGTGGAAGGGCAGTGGAGGGAGAGGGAAAGAGTTCAAAATAAACTGGAACGATGAACAATAAAAAGTTAAGTCACCCTTCCTTCTCTCTCTCTCTCTCTCTCTCTCTTGCTCTCTCTCTCATCACAGTCATGCAAGGTATGAGTACAGTGGTTAGATGAATTGACATATCATAATGGCATGCTTCTGCACACAGTAGTTTCCCCAAAACAAAAAGCTTTCATCTCTCAAGTATATACAAACAGTAATATGCATGAGAACACAGTGACAAAATGCCCTGTTTTATTTTTACACACACTCTCTCTCTCTCTCACACACACACACGCATGCGCACACACACTCACAAAAGGATAACAATACTCTTGTGTCAAGTAAGAATGTCTCAATCTCCAATTTGTACAAATCTTATTTACCCCGCCAAAAAGAACACACTTTTTTTCAGAGCAAACCAACCAAACCACCAGAGGTAATGATTTTATTTTGTAGACAGGCACAATGGCATAATAATTCTTTCTTTAAATATATATATACAGCCAGCATGATCACACACACACACACACACACGCATGCACACACACACGCACACACATACATGCACACATGTACGCACACACACACATACCATCAGTATTCCTGCACGTAAGATATTTGATTAAAGCATGATAAAAACTTGGCCTATGTACATGTATACAGAATAATCTGTACATCCAAATCATGAACGAACACAAACTCCTCCAAGAGACCTTAACAAAAGATAAGACATGTTCATATTATACATTAGTAATATGCTCTGTTTGAATACAGCTTACTTTTTTTTTGGGGGGGAGGGAAATCATGAGAGGAAAAACAGTTATGAGCAAATAAAAGAATAATGCTGTATTATATTACCTATGTACATCCAATACTAAGTATTTTTAGCACTTGACAGATCCATCACTTATATAACATTAAAACTCTCTCTCTCTCTCACACACGCGACCACACTTGAATGTGCACACCCACATAAATGCAAGTCATCAGATAATTATAGTAATTGCACTAAAAAAGAGGAAAAAGAACAGCTCCCTACCAAAACCTTTCAAAATATCATTCACTTTTGTATGTGCGTCCAGTTTGACCAGAATCATAATTATTTCAACATCCTCCTCCTGAAAACATTCCAGTCGACTTAAGTATGTACACCTATGTTTGGGGATCAACACAATTTTTTGGAGAAAAAAAAACAAACAACCAAAAAAATCTTATTTTCTCAGTAAATCAGTTATGGATTGGCAAACTGAACGGCAAGTAATTTAAAACAAAAAAACCTCAAACAAACCAACAATCGCATTAGGTAAGCAGTAAAACAACCAAGAAGAAAACCAAAGGGGAAGAACCTCCCCCCCCCCCCCCCCCCCCCCCCCACCAAAGTTTAAGCCATCAAAAAAGCTACACAAAATTCTACTATAACTCTGAATCTGACACCATTCTTCTGCAAAATAATAAGCTCTTGACACACTCTCTTGACACATTCCCTGTTAAACATTTCTCTCTTTCACTTTTACACACACACACACAAGTATATATATAGCTTTGCATACATCGCAATGTCACTATGCCTCAACCACATCTACAAAAGCTTTGGCCGACAATGCTTGATACGATAAAATCCTCATCAGTATGAACTGAAAAGTTAACAATCCGAGCATGGAGGTACACCATTGATTAAACATGGGAAAATCTGCTTTTCACATTCATCATTATGTTTAAAAACAACAACAAATAAATAAAATAAAAAATAAACCCAGTTTATGAACATTTGGGCAGCTGCAAATGGCAACAGAAAATGATATTACATTACTGATAGCAGAAAATGACATTACTGATAGCAGAAAATGATATTACATTACTGATAGCAGAAAATGACATTACATTACTGATAGCAGAAAATGACATTACTGATAGCAGAAAAATGACATTACATTACTGATAGCAGAAAATGACATTACATTACTGATAGCAGAAAATTGCATTACTGATAGCAGAAAAATGACATTACATTACTGATAGCAGAAAATGACATTACATTACTGATAGCAGAAAATGACATTACATTACTGATAGCAGAAAATTGACATTACATTACTGAGAGCAGAAAATGACATTACTGATAGTAGAAAAATGGCATCACTGATAGCAGAAAATGACATTACTGATAGCAGAAAATGACATTACATTACTGATAGCAGAGAATGACATTTAGTGATAGCAGAAAATGACATTACTGATAGCAGAAAATGACATTACTGATAGTAAAAATGACGTTATTGATAGCAGAAAAATGACATTACATTACTGATAGCAGAAAATGACATTACTGATAGCAGAAAATGACATGACATTACTGACAGCAGAAAATGACATTACTGATAGCAGAAAATGACATTACTGACATCAGAAAAATGACATTACTGATAGCAGAAAATGACATGACATTACTGATAGCAGAAAATGACATGACATTACTGATAGCAGAAAATGACATTACTGACAGCAGAAATGACATTACTGACATCAGAAAAATGACAGCAATGTCACTGACAGCACAGTGACGCAACTACCATGAAGATGAATTCTCTGTTAAGTCCCGCTTTCTCAGCTTACAGTCCTACTATATTCAGGCTACATCCTAAACCCTCTTCCTCGTCAGAGAATTTCTTTCATTACACACAACCTTCACTCTGAATGAAACGATGCAAACTTGCTGATTTTTTCATTTTCACGTACAGGCAACACTAACCATTAACCACCACAACAAAAATCTTTACCTAAAGCAAGGAAGGACAGATCCACCCGTCTCCTCAATATACTCTTGATTAATCCTACATGTACAATTGATAAAATGAAGTTACTTCGAGTGAGTCCAGCAATTTGCTGAATTAAATATGTATCTGTTAAGAGGAATACCTTGTAAATTTAGGATAGTTCTGATATTGAAAATACCACCAAACTCAATTGATAAAATAATTTCTTTCATACAGCGTTACTACTAATATCAAGTTTTTACTTCTTAAAAAAAAAGAAGATAAATTCTGGTATTGAAAAAACCACCAAACTCAACTGACAAAATCATTAATTTCTTCCATGCAGTCTGAATATTGCTTTTTTTTTTTTTTATAAACAAAAACTCTGATATGAATATACCACCATCAAGCTCAACTGTGAAGATAATTTATTACACAACACACAGTCCTCACTCATTTTTTGCATGTAGACGATTGATGAAGGGAGGCAACTGTCTCCACCAATGAGGACAACAGCGAGGACCACACCAGAGGGGAGCTAACTCTTTACCTGCTCATTTATTCAGAGACATACCTGAGGAAGTAAAACTGTACTGGCTGTTAGAAAAGTAAAACCGCAAAAACAGAAAAGAAAAAAACAAACAAACAAACAACATCAGAGCAAAAGAAAGAAAAGTAAAGTGCGCCGATCAACGAAGTTTTAAGTCATCATCATAATTATGTACAGAAATGGCAAGAGTCGTGTGTTTGGAATTATGAAACAGTCTGTGTATATTCCAAGATATGCTGGAAAATAACAAGTGTCGCATGAAAACACTTGATCAAACACCAATAATACAAATTTCCAAACAGTTTTTTTTTTTAAAAAGAAGCAAAAAAGTACCCGTATATCACACAACAGTTTTGAAAGACAAGCAATGTAAGGATGCAATACGACAGTTTCAAACCACACACACTTCAGTACTCCCCCACCACCACACAGGTTTTAGATCCAAAATGTCATGCAGAAGGAAAACACTGCTTTATGTGTAGACAGAAAACTTAGAAAGACGATCTACACAGAAAAAACAAACCAAAAAAAACCCAACCTTGTTGTTTTTCTTTCAGAATGGTTACAAACCTGACAGGGGAAAGCAGTTTTTCTCACTTATGTTGACAGAAAACTAGAAAGACGATCTACACAGAAAAAACAAACCAAAAAAAACCCAACCTTGTTGTTTTTCTTTCAGAATGGTTACAAACCTGACAGTTCATTAATTCACTTTTTTTTCTTCTTCCCTTTTCTAAGCCACAACCAAAGACTTACTTGGGTGAAAGATCATACTTATTTTCACATTAACAAAGTACATTACAACCCCCCCCCCCCCCCCCCCCCCCCCCTTCACACACAAAGAGAGAAATAAGCAAAACAGACATTAATTTAAATAAAACATCAATTTGCGGCAAGCTTTATGTTTTCTTTCTTTTCTCTGATGCAGTAACCATCTGCTGGATTTAGTTTTTCAAGGATAAAAGAAAGGGATAGGTAGGTGGGTGGGTGATCTCTTGCAGTGATTTACAGAGAAAAAGGTTGTATCTTCCAGTTTCATAACCAAACATTCTGCCCAGCGAATGTTGTGGAAAAAAAATTTGAGCAAGTTCAACCAGGATAAAGCAATGAATAAAGTTGCTTTGATAAATTGCATAATAAGCTTTAAGAAAAAGAAAAAAAAATTGTTTAATTAAATGTGTGCCCTCTTTGCAAGGAAAGACATCAAGCGCGTGATACCCGACTGCTCTTCTTTAATTAATGTGCCATTTTTTGTTTGTTAAAACAGTAAGATCACCAAAGCAGCAGCAGTCAAGATTTGGCATGGACTGCAAAATAATGAGCAAAATTATCATTCTGATTCACTGCCAGATTACAGCTTAATTAAGTCAGTTGTCAGCTCCATCTGGCAGCTAAGCTGTCGGAGAGTAGTTCCATACTGGAACAATAATGTGCCTTGTTGGTTAAAGCTCAGTCACTTCAAACTGAACACTAACTAGCCCTTGTTTTGAATTACTTTGTGACAACATATAGAAATCTGCTTAATAATTCTTTATGTGCTTGGGATAACTGTGTGTGTATGTGTGTGTGTGTGTGTGTGTGTGTGTGTGTGTGTGTGTGTGTGTGTGTGTGAAAATGATGACTGTAGAATTTTACTCATGGATTACCTGCTAGAATATAACAGGTACTGATGTGGAATTTTTTTAAATCTCCCTAAAAACATGCTCATGTCATTGTTAAATATTTAACTCAGAACTTGAAAAAAAAAAACCACCCCACTAATTGGCACAGCTATAAATGATTATTATGCCATGGAAAGAAAGCACAAATTGGAGCCTGGGTATTACACTACGTATACATACATACATTCCACATCACATGTGTTCATCACTGCACTGCCACTCATATTCAAACAATTTCAGGTTGTTTGGGTGGATTTTTTGTTTGGTTCATCACTGCACTGCCACTCATATTCAAACAATTTCAGGTTGTTTGGGTGGATTTTTTGTTTGGTTTTGTTTTGTTTTCTTACTTATAATACAGAATCTAAGATTAACATCACAGGAGAACTCCCGTCCACACTGACCTTCTGATGTAATTTGTAGCTGCTAAAGTCTATGCTACTAATCAGTACAGTGGGTGGTTTTTTTAAAAAGAAAAAAAAAGAAAAACTCCCCACCCCCCACCCATAGAAATGGCATATTGAGTGTTGTTTTGAGATTTCCATCTGTAAACAATGTCTACAAAACACATTAACCTGAGGCTCACAAACAACATTCACTTTCGTTATTGAGAGGCTTTTCACTAGAAATTATGTCCTCTGAGTTTGATAAAACATAAGCTCCAGTACTGAATTAATTTTGTGTACGTGTGTGTATGTGAGTGTGTGCGTGCACATGTAAGAGAGAGTCAGAGACAGAACAAGCTTCTGCATACATACATACATAAGCATGCAAAAACACACTACAACCTGATATATATGTCTGTGCACATACACATGTTGCATGTCCTCGTATGACTGGTTTTGCACATGCAAGGAAGTACGCACACACATGGGGCATTTCAACAGAAAAGAAACCCAATAACTGAGGTAAATATTGTATAGCAAAAAAAGCTTCTCTTTTCCTTTTTTTTTTTTTTTTTTACCTGCCACATATAAATACCAAGTAAAAAATGCACAACATCAATACTGAAATGACAATACAGGAACATCATCCACAAAGAACACAATCCAATATAATAAAGTATGTGCCATACAATACATACAGACCTAACTAATAAGCAGCAGAACGCATCAACCTCAACAGCACAAACATAATATATCAAGAGTGAGCAATACACAATGTACGGGAATAACAAGCCACACGACCATGACACTGTAAAATTAAGTTGTTAATATTGTTACATCCATTTGTTTTGCACAGGGTCAGTCTACAACGCTGCATCATCAACCGAATCGCAGGCAATCCCAGTTACAGATAGGCACCACAGGCCAAGATGGCCAGTCTTGTCAGAAGATCGATCAACAGAAGCCCCAATATTGTGTGGCTTGGCATCTAAGGCAAAAACTGCATACACACGGGAACTGGATCTAAAGGAAAAGTGCACGAGTGCTTATTCCATTAACCTCGAAATAAAATAAAATGAATTAGAAAAAGATCAAAACAAAAGGCAAGTCCCAGTTTTTAAGTCACAAAATGACTACGGCGCATGACAAAAGCTTTAAGCAAACAAAACAAAATTACTGCATTTCATCAAGCGAGGTACAAGGCAGGCAAAACTTCATTATAAAATCAACAGCTGGGCATCCTTTTTTTTTCCCTCTTTCCTCCTGGTCAAAGCAGTCATCCTGGTTTTGTTTTAGGAAGAAGTTCAAATTCATGTGTTCTACTACACAAAAATGCAGTTCTGTTCTCACCTTGTTCAGGAGAAGGACTTTGCACCAAACACACAGATGTAGCAAGCCTCACTGATTTTTTTTTAACTGGAAAAAAACAATCTGTTCACCTCGATTGTTATTTAAAAAAAAAAAAAAAAGAAGGCATGGTTGTTAGGCCTCTAGACATTTTGAAGAAGAGCAGATATCAGTAGCACCAAAAGGACTTGCTTCATTACTGGAAATTCTCATAAAAGAACAATTAACTATACAACTGACAGGACATTTGTGTAAACTTTCACAATATATTAAAGCTAAAACAACCACAGCCCAGGAAACAAAGTGGGCCAAAGAAATATAGATGAACAAAACCCTCTGATGAATAGGATACTAAATATACTTTATTCAAAAGCCTGCCACACACATTTCTCAAGTTTTCTTCCCTGCAGATAGATCACACTCCATGATTGCTTTGAGAAGGACACTGCTTGCACTGAAACACCTGTAACTTTCTTTGGAACAATAAAATGTATATCAAATTGTGTATATATGGGTCTCTCATTAAAAAACAAGTTGCATGTTTTAACAGAGATGCATGTGACTTTAAAATGGTTTTTAATTTCTATACTTCCTTTAAAAAAAACCCAAAACGATGATCCTGAAAAGCATGTGATTGTAATTTAACGTTTTGGCTGGTACAATTATAATATACATATATGTGTGTGTGTGTGTGTGTGTGTGTGTGTGTGTGTGTGTGTGTGTGTGTGTGTGTGTGTATGTGTGTGTGTGTCCCCCAGCAGAAATTGTATATTTCAGTATACCTCAGCAGAATTAAAACAAACTGATGTTTTACACACAAAAATCATGAAGCTGCTAATTCCCATCAAAATCTTTCACATTTCTTGATTGTTCCTGAATCTTTTTTTTTCTTCTCAGATCCTGGTAAATTTGTCTGTGGTATAGTTCAAGTTGAAGAAAAAAAGAAACTTGACGGTAGGCTTAACAACAATAGAAGGTAAAAATTACAGAAAAATCAAATACAATTTTGTCAAGTTCTTTATCTTGAAAGTAGTTATATTATACAGGGCCTTCAACCCCTGCTTGCACTCTTAATCTAAACACATTAATTCACAACCTACCTACCAACCCATCAAAGCTTGGGGGTGGATTCTCGAGTTTGCAGCTGTTTTAGAACCTGTCATTACTGCTTCTTTGTGATACTTCAGACTTTGAAGAATAGGCTGGTGAAGGGACGAATGCTGCTAACTGTTGTTCTTGGCAGCCAAAGGTTCACACTTTTTGTTTGCATGTTTCGAAAAAGAAATCTAGATTCAATATATGACCTGACTGTTGATATCTTAAGACAGTTTGGGAACCATGAAATAGTTATGGTTATTACTGTGCTGCCGTGGTTTCTAAAGGAATAACTCAAATACAATGTCAGTGACATCCAGTCTAAACTTCTTTAAAAAAATAAAAAAATTTTAACAGCATCACTAACATAAGCTGAGAGGGGGGAGGGGGGGGGGGGGGGTTGAGAGAAACAATAACAACCAAAAAATGTTTAAGATGTTTATTTACCCTATTTTTGCAGTCATAAAGAATAAAATCTCTCTTGTCTCCATTTATCTCATATGTATGTTGTGTTCTTATCTTCAGGAAGATTCATTCTGCTGTCTTGATCAACCTGCAGTGGTAAAATGCTATTTGTCAAGTTTAAAGATAAAGAACCCCCATTATCCCCCCCCCCCAACCCACTTTCTCTATTCAAAACTTGTGCTTGTCAATAAAGGTGATTTTAACTTTGGATTTTGCATAGATTTTCATCAGCACAATAATATCTATGTTTATGTGCCAATTTGTGGACATCATTGTGCACAAAATCTAGAAACACTGAAATAACAATTAGCATCTGACTTTGGCACTTAGCGTTACAAGAAGCCTATAAAAGGATGTGACATCCTGGGGGAAAATCAAAGTATTATGCAACAGTTACTTGGTTTTGTCACAAAACAATTAAGTCATATTCTTTATTTGATGATTTGTTGGTTACATTCTAGTATTTGTAGATTTAAAATCTGAAATTCACTTTTAAAATTTTTTTTCCAAAAGCCCAGCCTAACTCCACTTTATGTGTGATACAAAAATGAAAAAAAATATTGCTATCTGATAAAAACACATGTAGCATCCATGTGTCAAAAGTGGACGTGACTATGAAAGACTTGAAATTTAGAGTACTGATTTGTTAAATGTGGATGAATCAGGCAAGCATGTACTGCTCCAAATGAACAAACTTTTAAAAAGTCTAATTAAACTAGACATGAAAAAATACCAAAACAAAACACAAAACAACATCTTCCTGAATTACAGGTGAGCCACTGGATCAAACTAACACATGTTCCTAACAGCAATATGCTTTAACAACCCCCCCCCCCCAAAAAAAAACAACCCAACCAACAACCCCAAAGCAACAACAAAAAACCAAAAAATAAACAACCGTAACAGTAGCTTTTGTCTGTAAAACAAAACAAAAAAACCCCAGAGCTATAAAACTAATTTTATTCATAGACTGAAAATATTCAGCTGCCTGATTAAAGCAACTGCTTCTATCTCCTTGTACTGAGTATTCTTCAAAAGATGAAAATGTATCTTTGATGATTTCTGTTTTCATTAAGCTGTCCCAATAAATCGCCAGCTTATCTATAAACTTCTCTATTTTTACCTGTAAAAGAAACTGCTGACAGCAGTTAGTTCGGCCTAACTTTTCACTCCTAGATGAAAGGTATGGGAGGTCATACATTGCTAAATGCTGTTTTGGAGAAGTTACTCCCCTTACATTGCAAGCTAAGGTATGGGAGGTCATACATTGCTAAGTGACGTTTTGGAGCAGTTACTCCCCTTACATTGTAAGCTCTGGGTTTTCAGTGCATCGAGATTTATATATATATATATATATATATATACATAAAATTTGACTGGAAATGGTATCTACTTCAGTTTATATATATATATATATATATAATATATACAAACAAGCGATAAAATCTCTAAAAAGAAGAAGGATGACAGACAAACAACACTTCCATGTGTTCAGTATGACACTAACATGAAAGAAAACTCCCCCCCCCCCCCCCCCCCCCCCCCCCCACCACAGCTCCAGAAGGTAGAAGTAGTAGTTATAAAAGCTTCTGACTCAGACACTAATCACCAACATAAACTGGCTGATGGTTGATCGATCGATGGTGCAGTCCCTACATCACACAGAGCTCTGGCAATCAAACCAACTAACAAACCACTGCACAAATAAAAACTTACATAGTCGGGTAAAATTTGAAGGAAAGATTTCAAAACAATTTTTTTTCATGTTTTTTATTATATCTGGAATGGAGACCCCATTTTGTAAAAAAGAAAATTTAAAAAAAAAGAAAAAAAGCTTGCCTTTCTCGGAGACATAAAAAATCACCTATACACCCTTGCCGAACAAATATCTATACCTCGCACATACACCAACAACAAATCTTGAAATATTTCTGCCACTGTCTACACACCGTTTTTATGAGAAGTCTACTACTACTACTCCACTTCTGCTCTGTGAACATTATACCAGAAGCAAAAGGTGGAAGTTTCGTTACACTGTTCTACCTCCTACTTTGACCACACTATCGTTTCCACAAAAGAGTACTTACTGAGCACTCACAAACACACTGCCCCTCTTATCTGACATAGCTATGTACAGTGTACACACACACACTCTGTCTCTCTATCTCTCTCTCTTTCTGTGTCACTCCTTCGGACAATGAATCCACATTCTCTTTGCAGACTGGATCTATATATATATACATATAAATCTATATACACACACACACACACAGCCCGTAGTAGCACTGGCACGACTGAAGTGTCTGTCACTCTGAAGTGTCAAAGACTTCTCGGTGCAAGTCTGGGAACTGCACTTTGTCTGGCAAGGTCAGACGGATGTTGTTGATGGCCCTGAAGTGTTCTTCATTGATGCGGCGGATGACGGCGATCAGACTCATCAGGTAGGCAAACCGCTCCTCCGCATCTGCACAACGCCATCTCTTGAATTTAACAAGCATGCACCTTCCCCCCCCCCCCCCCCCCCCCCCCCCCACCACATCAAACAACAAAAATCCCAAACAAAAAACCCCGAGACAAACCAACCAATACAACCAAACAACAACTTGCCTTCTCCCCCAGAAAAAAAAGAAAGCAACCAAACAACTATCCCTTCTTTCTCCCCCCCCCTCGCATTAAAAAAAAGAAAGGAAAAGAAAATGTAATCTTTTCCAAAGACATAGATACAAGAATTAGTTCAAGTAAGAAGTGAAAGCTAGTTGACAGTAAAATCAAAGGGCAATGCTCATTGAGGCTACTATTTTATATATCTTTAAAAAAACAACACCAAAAACCTCGTAACAAAACGAACAAAAAACCCAAGGCTTTCTGGAACACAGTTTTGAAAACAAAAGGTGACGAAAATCAATACAGCTATTTAAATCAATACAGCTATTAACAAAGTAAGCAGCTCAAAATCCATCCACCTTTCTTCCTTGTTTAACCAGAACTTAGTGACAGCTTCAGACTTTGCCTTTTACATTTTTAAAGTCAGACAATAAAAATAAAGCCCACATGCAAACATGATATGCACGAAGCGCACGCGCACACACAGTAAGCAAAATAAGTAAGTGAAAATAAACACTGCTGAACCTTTGAAAAGTTACGCATACAACAGATCTGATACTGGCAAAGTTCCACTGAACAAGTACTCTCACACACAAACTAATATAAATTTAGTTATATATATTGGAATCTATACCAACTATAGAGAAAATGTGCTATTCTATATTTATTGAAAACACACACACACACACACACAGATCAAGCTTTCCTGAGGGTTTTGGCAGAATTAAAAAAAACAACTAAACATAACTTGCTCATGACACAGAGAACAAAACCTTAACAAAAATTTTTAAAAACCCTCCCAAAACAGCTAAACAAACCAAAGTTCATACCTGGATGGTTGTGCTTCATCAAAATGTACAACGCCTGCTGGAAAAGGGTCTGTATTTTACCAATGGCGATTTTGTTCTTCAGGCCATTCCGTGCTGTCAACAGAAATAATTTGATTGCATGTTTGAAAAAAATTCTCATTTTCTTTATTCTAATAAGCTTACAAATCATGTAAACAAACTTGTGATGAAATGTCAATATGCTTACAAATCATTGAAGAACAAAGGTTAAAAATCAATTAATCTGATCAAATGAATTTTTTTTTAAATGGTCTCCCCTACCCCTAGCTCCAATTTTTTTTTTTTTTTTTTACTCTATCCCAAATTTCTTTTTCTTTTTTTAATCTTTCTTTTTTTTTTCTTTTTTTTTTTAACGAGTATACATAATATTTGCATAATATTTAGAATGCTGCAAATGAAAGTATATTTTTTCAAGCTTGAATTTGTATACTATGGGTTGAGTATGTCATATTTAGGGACCATGTTTCACATAAAAGCCTCATAATTATTAGACTGTGTCCACATGGTTTCAGTGAGTGTTTCAGTGAGTGAGTGAGTGAGAGAGAGAGTGTGTATAAATCATCATCATCATCATTCCCATTATCATCATCACAGAGGGAGTGACACTCACAAGGGCAGACAATCAGACCTGAATAAACCATCAACATCACCATCATTAGTGCTCCTGTTATCATCATCATCATCATCATCCTCCTCCTCTTCATTCAAAAATTTTTTTTTTTATTCTTTTATTTCGAGGATAGTGGAATAAGCCCTCATGCGCTTTTTTTCCATCCAGTCCCCGTGTGTATGCAGTTTTGTCATCCGTTCCCACCATCACAGAGGGAGAGGCACTCACAAGGGCAGACAATCAGGATGGAGGTGAAGAGGCCCATTTCCCCATCCGTCAGCTTCAGGGGTCTGAACTTGGAGGCCACGTAGAAAAACTCGTCCAGAAACTGGCCCATTGGCGTCGCCAGAACCACATCCCTGTGACAAGGCCAACACCACACACTGAGACCAACACCACACACTGAGGCCAACACCACACACTGAGGCCAACACCACACACTGAGGCCAACACCACACACGTGAAGGCCAGCACCACACACATGAAGACCGACACCACACATGAAGGCCAACACCACACACTGGGATCTATACACACAAGCAAAAATTGGTGACCGGACACACGCACGCGCACGCGCACACACACACACTACACTACACATACTATACCCTCATTACCCAAACACTACATACACCATACACACACTATACCCCCATTAAACAAACACTACATACACCATACACACACTTTCTCTCTCTCACACACACACTACACACACACACACTACACTACACATACTATACCCTCATTACCCAAACACTACATACACCATACACACACTATACCCCCATTAAACAAACACTACATACACTACATACACACACTTTCTCTCTCTCACACACACACTACACACACACACACTACACTACACATACTATACCCTCATTACCCAAACACTACATACACCATACACACACTATACCCCCATTAAACAAACACTACATACACCATACACACACTTTCTCTCTCTCACACACACACTACACACACACACACTACACTACACATACTATACCCTCATTACCCAAACACTACATATACCATACACACACTATACCCCCATTAAACAAACACTACATACACTACATACACCATACACACACTTTCTCTCTCTCACACATACACACTACTCACACACATTCACTACACACTACACTAAACGACCAGCAAGGCAGCCAGCCAACAGAGAACCGAACCGAACCGCACCGTGAGCATCTGAAGGTCAGGGTGGGGTCCAGCAGTGTCTCATTGTCGGTGTTGACCAGCAGGGAGAAGCGAGTGGTCATCACCTCAAACACTCCCTGCTTGATCAGTCGGATCTGGTCATCCTGCTCTATCTCTGCAAAACCTGCCACAGACAATGCGTCACATTCAACACTTAGCAATAGTAGTAGAATATGACATTCCTTCCTTAACCTTAATTCTCTCTGTGCCAGGAGGCACACAAGGCTTGAACATCATTCCTCCACTGGTTCCGGTCTGTAGCTGTGCGTCGTGCGGCGTTCCACGTGCTCCAGCCTGCGCCATTCCGCTCTACTTCTACCATTCGTCGCCATGTTGTTTTTGGGCGTCCCCTTTTCCTTCTCCCTTCAGTTGTCCATCTGAGGGCAACAGCACAGTCGTCACTCCTGTCCTTTCTTAGGACATGTCTGATCCAGTTCCATCTCCGTCTTCTAATCTCCTGGCTGATTTTTTCTGCTCCTGCTATTTCCAAGACTGTCTTGTTGGCAATGTGTTCTTGCCATCGGATCTTGAAGATCCTCCTCAGACATTTGGTTTGGAAAATGTCTAGTTTCTCTTCTTCTCCTTTCGTTAATTTCCAGGTCTCACATCCGTAGAGAAGAACTGACAAAACAAGGCTCTTGAAAAGGGATGCTTTGGTTTTTCTGCCAATGTCTCCCATTGAATATGACATTCAGGCTCCTCTTTTTGCTGTTCTTTGTTGGCAGTGTGAGTGCAGTTACGTAAGTAAGGGTATTCATCTCCTCTTTTTGCCTTCTTAAGAGGCAGTGTGAGTGCAGTTACGTAAGTAAGGGTATTCATCTGTGTATTTGAGTTTGGTTTAAACAAGATTTTATTCAAAGAAAATCATACATGTGCACACTTATAACAGAACAGTAACAAGCTAAAAGCTTATAATGTCTATGATTTCGTGTTAGCATTAGCATGTCTTGTGTTTTTAGTGAATGTGTGTGTCAGTGTGTGTGTGTGTGTGTGTGTGTGTGTGTGTGTGAGAGAGAGAGAGAGAAGAGAGAGAGAGAGAGAGAGAGAGAGAGAGAGAGAGAGAGAGAGAGAGAGAGAGAAAATGCGAATGCGAATGGTTTATTCAAAAGGCCTTGGCCACATTTGAAGGGGAAAAACACTAATGTTTTGTGTGTGTGAGAGAGAGAGAGAGAGAGAGAGAGTGTGTGTGTGTGTTTGTGAGTGTGAGTGTGTGAGAGTGTGTGCGTGTGCACGTGTGTGCACCCCCACTACCCACTTGTTAATGGGTAATTTCATATGCTGATGTGAAAGTCATGGTGAGGACAGGACACTGAGAGTTGCCAATAGAAGATTTCGCAATTCATATGAAGGATTCATTGTTATCATTATCCTATTATCATCATTACCCCTTGTACAAAGAAAGATTTCCATATTTCAGATTAGAAAGAGTTCTTTGTCGCTTCAAACATTGTTTCGTTATGATCAACTGACATTTATTTATTTATATATCATCTATCTCTCTCTTATACACACACACACACACACACACACACACACACACACACACACACACACACACACACATATATAATATAAATCACTTGATCATATTTTACATTTCAATGTCAAAAGGCATTTTGCGACTTTAAAAAAAAAATCAAGAATGTTGTATTCTTGTACGTGAGCATAACTATATGAGAAAAAAACCCCTCTTTTTAAAAAAACAAAAAACCCCTCTCAACAAGCTGGTTTGTGTGTGATTTGAGCACTTAACTCATACACACATATACATACATGCATGCAAGCACATGCACATAAACACGCATACACACGCAAACACATCCACCACACTCTCACACACACCACACTCACACCACACTCTCTCACACACACACACCACACTCTCGCACACACCACACTCTCTCTCTCATACACACACACCACACTCACACACACTCCTCCTCTCACACTCACACACACACAACACACACACACACCACACTCTCACACACCACACTCTCGCACACACCACACTCTCGCACACACCACACTCTCACCACACCACACTCTCACACACACACCACACTCTCACACACACCCACACTCTCACACACACACCACACTCTCACACACCACACTCTCACACATACACCACACTCTCACACACACACACACCACACTCTCACACACACCACACTCTCACACACACACCACACTCTCACACATACCACACTCTCACACACCACACTCTCTCACACACCACACTCTCACACACACACCACACTCTCACACACACACACACCACACTCTCGCACACACCACACTCTCACACACACACCACACTCTCTCTCACACACACCACACTCTCTCACACACACACACTCCTCTCTCACACACACTAACACTACACACACACACGCCACACTCTCTCTGTCTCTCACACACACACACCACACACACAGTCTCACCAGGCAGTTTCTTGCAGAACTTGACAACTTTGGTAATCTCCGGCACCATGGAGGACACAAACTGTTGCCACATGATGTCCGCATTCGTCTTCAACTTCTTGGGGTCCGGATTCTGTAAAACAACTTTACTCGATAGAATTTGAACAACAAGATAAAGCCATTATGATCTATAATTCTCTGCTCTGAAAACAACTTAAACATGAACAACTTGATAGATTTTGAATAGCAATACAAAGTCATTATGATACTATCCTGGGGTTGCTTTAAGTCATCGTGATGTATGTCTTGGGGTTGTTGCTTCCTTTTTCATTCCTCAGCTACAGCTCCAAGGTTCACAAACGGTGAGGTTTGCATTCCAGCTATAGGCATGATGTCTCAACGTAACACCAGTGCACTTGCATTAAAAAAAACAAAAAAAGAACTGTTATCTGTTTCTACTAGCACACACTGGCCTTTTACTCTTCTAAAAGATGGAATGGGTTTTTACATGTGTGAAAGATGTTCCATGTACATTTGTATGCAAGACTTTGGTTTATAGTCTCATCCAAAGGACTTTCAGGTGAGTGGAGTGTTAAGTCCTAGGGAAATATCCCCTAAAATGAGAGCCTCGGCGGTAACTCAAACCATCACATTGTGAACTTGACACTCTAACTGCTAGCCCCCCCCCCCGCCCCTCCCCCAATGCATCCATTTTCCTTGATTTGACATCTCTCATAACTCCTTGAAGATTTGCTTGGACATTGCACTGAAGTTTTCAGTCATTGTCAAGCTGAACCTGGCAGAGCCCATGTATCTTCAAGTAGCAGTGTGCATGCTGCGTATACTTGTGTCATCCATCCCACCACCCATTGCACAAAATATTGTGCTTGTATTTGCATGAGGGACTTCGGTTTACAGTCTCAACTGAAGGATCCTCAGCTATAGATGGGAGTAGAGTCAGAACCAATGTTGGTTTAAATCTAGAACCAGTAGAAGAATAAAGCTGTACCAGTGTTAACTCAAAAGGGAGAAATGTCTCCTTGAATGGATATTTCAGAAGAAATTCCAACCTGTGCTTAAGTTACCAGCCAGATATGAGCACAATATAACATACTACCCACTATGCCATCATCACCATCACCATCATGATCATCATGATCATCATGATCACATGATCATCATCACCACCACCACCATCAACCTCTCGTCCTCATTATCATCATCACCATCACATCACATCATCTCATCCTCATTATCATCACCACCACCATCATCACCACCACCACCATCATGAATCATCACCACCATCATCTCATCCTCACAATCATCATCAATTACTGATATCCATCATGAATCATCACCACCATCATCTCATCCTCACAATCATCATCAATTATTGATATCCATCATGAATCATCACCACCATCATCTCATCCTCACAATCATCATCATTACTGATATCGTCATCAAGCCGTGGCACCCTTACCAGTTCCCCCTTCTCTGTGTCTTGCATGATTCTCTTGTTGGCTTCTTCAATGGACTTATGAGTGTTGAGCGTCGTGTGCAAGTGAGCATCCACCACCGCGTCTGTCACCTGCCACACCACAGCAGTCACACACACACACACAGCTGAGTTTCTCACTATCACTGTCTCCTTGCTGCCAGCACCCCAACAGATTCATGTGTATGTATATACATATTATTGTATAAAAGGTATCCCATAACCTATGTGTTCGTAGAGGAGCGAGGCATCAGCTTCTCCAGGGGCCAGCATATTGAGGGCAGCGCCCATCTCCTCTCCCTTGCTTCTTATAACCTTTCCTGACCCTAAAGAGGGCAGGTACCCATTTACAGCTGGGTGAACTGGGGGACTGTACTTAAGCCAAGGCGCGTAAACGATCATCCCATGAAGTGAAGGACACACCACCAGATCAACACAATCATCATCTCCTTCACACTAGTACTACTCAATAGGTTACGCCACAAATCTGAAAGTTTTGTATTTATAAGCAAACAAGATGTCAATCACTGCAACAGAAATCCACTTTAAAAAAACCAAAATCAACAGAAACAAAAACAAACAAAAATACCACTGTAGTCCTGATCACTGCAACCAAAAATTCAGAAGAAAAAAAATCAACAACAAACTACAGTAAAAGAGAGGAAAAAAACAACAACCCCCACCTGTTGACCTGATTGATAAAACCTGCTTCTAGATAAACTATTTTAACTCATTGAGGTTTTCCTTTACTGTGACGTGCCGAAGCTTAAGAATCGGCAGAATTACGAATTAAAAAAACCCCATTAAGTGATGAAGGGAAGGGAAAGTACTTTGGCCTGTAGGGCAATCATTTTTCTAAACACAGTTGCTTTCCTTGACAATAAGCTTGCCTAGTTTTTGTCTGTTGGCTAATTTTGTTTGACATGTCAAGTGATAACTTTGGGATTCCAGGCTCTCCAGTGTTATGATTCCTTAAAAAAAATATCTATTGTACAAAAAGTGATATCAGATGGATTCAGCCAGCTTCAGGGAACTTTACTTGGTGAAAAATCATCACATTGCTTCAAGGGGACTAGTTGATGAACAGTTAAAGCCATGTAAGATACGCAGCCCTAATTTTCAAACCTTTTTATTTTTCAGCATTCAGTGACATATTTTGAAAATTTGTAAAAAATAAATACAGTCATCTATTAAAAAACTGAAACAATCTTAACAGTAGACATTATGAACTTTTCAATGATGTATAATGTGTATGTCATTATTATATTGGGTAAGTCTACTGAATTTTTCAAATATAGCCAAAATCACGCGTCACCACAAAATGGCGGGATCCATTTCACTGCGACTCCATTGAGTTAAGCAATGCTAAACATATACAATACCATCAAGTCCATGAACAACAACACCCCCCCCAAAAAAAAACAACAACAAACAAAACAAAACAAAAACAAACCCCAAACAAACCCTCAAAAAACCCTAAACCCCCTCAACGACTAAAATTACCTGTTCAATCAACAGTCGCCTGGATTCCGACGGCGTCTGCAGCACTTCTGCCATGATACCTTTCACATCGATAGCAGGAAGGTCCGAAGGATCACTGAACGTTTTGGACGTGTAAGAAAACGGTTTGCGTCTTACGGGCATGGTCAAGGGCGAGGGGGGTTCCGTTTTGACGGCACAGGAGGAGGGGAACGCACCGACACTGGGTTCCGTTTTCACCGGCTCCGTCTTTATCTCCACCTTCACCTGCGTGCTTCCTGAACTGGTGGAGGTGTTCGTCTGCGACACGGGCGCAGCGGGTTTGGAGAGGAAGTGCTGGAGCTGACTGGCCGTCTGCGGCATGGGCAGGGCCGAGTTCTGCGAGGTCATGCTGGCACCGCAACTGACCGCGCCGCTGCCGGTGGTCTTGGGCCCACTGGCCCCCAGCAGGTGCGACGACGTGTCCATGCCCAGCACACCCATACCGTTGGTCAGGGGGGTGGAGGAGGAGGAGGAGGAGGAGGAGGGGGGGGGCAGGTTGACCGGGGACCCTAACCCCACGTCGGACAAGGGGCTGGTGGCAGCGGAGAGGGAGTCCAACACCAAGCTGCCGGGGTTGTAGGGGCTGCCCAGGTTGTGCAGGTCCCCGGTCCCTTCCAGCACCAGCTGCTGGCTGGCCCCGGGGGTGCTGGGCAGGCCCTGCTCAAAGAGGAAGCTGTCCAGCGCCGCGTTCAAGTCCGACATGCTGGTCTCCTCCGGGCTGCGCAGGCTGGAAGGGGAGTCCACCTCCATGCTGCTGGGGGCCAGGCCCGACAGGTCCATCGACGCGCAGGGGTTGTCCCCCCCCATCGAGGAGGAGGAGGACGGCGGCGGCGCCATCACGCCCGCCATGGAGGCGAAGGCCTGGCTCTGACCAGGGGCCAGAGGGGAGGTCATCTGTTCTTGCGGGCCCTCGCAGCCTCTCCCTTTATCCCCGGATTTGGAATGTTCCTGGAAGCTGGCCTTGGCCGCGGTGAGGAAGGCTTGCATAAGGTCCTCCTTCAGGGAGCCGCTCGTCTGCAGAAATTTCTGCAGCTCCTCCATGCGCATTCTGTTCATGTCCTGAGGAGCCGGGTACGGCGCGATGGGCAGGTTCCCCCCTACCCGCGACCCTCCGCTGCTCTCCCCTCCCACCTCTTTTAACCGCTTTGGCCGCCGTCCCAAGCGTGACGCTGTGAACATAAGAGAAACAAAAATGAATATTAACAGATTATGGCACATACACATGAATAAATGACAATACCAACACAAATCCTTTTTTAAAAATAGTGGTCGGAGCACTCGCTTTCCCCCAGCCAAGTTAAGCAGCGTCGAGCGTGGTTACCAGTTGGATGGGTGACCGTTTGCGCGCCTTGGCTTCAGGACAGTTCCCCCAGTTCACCCAGCTGTAAATGGGTACCTGCCCTCTTTAGGGTCAGGGAAGGTAAAGCAGCAAGGGAGAGGAGATGGGCGCCGCCCTCAATATGCTGGCCCTAGAGAAGTGAGGTCTCTGACGCCTCGCTCCCCTACAACCTTAAGGTTATGGGACTCCTTTACCTTTTTATAATTAAAATGACTTCTCCTCACTTTTGTCAAAATGGAAGTCTGAAAAAGGACAAACCAGGATGCTCTGTTTCAAAAATGACAGAACCAATGATTAACAACACTGCACAAATTCTGTACCTTCAAATGCTCTTCACCCTTCATGATTGTCAAAGGGTACAACAGATTGTGGATGATGTGCATTTCTGTTCTCCCCACCCCCTCCTTTTTCTTCAGTGTGTGTTGTTGTTGCGTGTGTGCATGCATGCATGCATGCATGCACATGTGCTTGTGTGTGTGCATGTGCACTACTACCCATAGTGAGTATGTGGGACCACACAGTTTTCATTCATTCCTTGGCTGTAGCTCCGAGGCTCATAAACGTGAAGTTTTTGTGTATGCAACCATTTTTTCTGTACCATTTAGGCAGCCACATTCTGACTTCAGGAATGATGCCTAAACACAACACTTGTGTGCATGCATTTTTTAAATATATAATTTTGTCATCCATTCCTACCAACACAAAGGGTCTACTGTTTTCCGAAAGGTGCAACAGGTTTTTAATGTGCGCGCAAGATGTTCTGTGTTTACAGTCTCATCCAAAGGACTTTTACATTCAGTTCAATTTTCTCGTCCAACTGGGAAGAAAAGGCAAGGCTAGGAATCAACAAACCCAGAACCCCACAGTTGACTCATTAGGCAGGTGAACATTTTCACCATCCTGCCACCTTCTTTCTTGGACCCCACAGTTGAGCTTCATCCACTTTACCATTGCAATTTTAAAGAGTGTTGCTCAAATCACTTAGGCAACACTGAAGGTGTCTGTATCTCCTGGGCCTCAGCTGACACCAGATATCATCATCATCATCATCATCATCATCATTACACCAGATATGAAAGGAAGTGTAAGAAATGGCTCTAGTACGTAATTTGTTCTTTTCTTTTAAAATTTTTTTGGGGGGATTCTTTTATATCAAGGATAACGGAATAAGCACTCATGTGCTTTTATACATCCAGTCCCCATGTGCATGCAGTTTTGTAAATTTTGTCATCCATTCCCTCCAACACCACCCGGTGTGTGTGTGTGTGTGTGTGTGTGTGTGTGTGTGTGTGTGTGTGTGTGTGTGTGTGTGTGTGTGTGTGTGTGTGTGAGAGAGAGAGAGGTTTCAATTTGTGGTATCAGACAGAAAACTATTAAGACAATCATTGTGTCAGCAAAAGTTATTCAGGGAAGGACAGTTAGAAGCTTTTTTATTTTTAATCTTGTCTGTCCTTTGTGGCCTGTCAACCTTAGCATCTCCTTATTTTATCACTTGCCTTAATTTTAAAGGTGACACACTGCAGTGACTAACTTTGTTGTCTTTTTTCAGTCATTTCCTTTTTCTTTCTCAGTTCAGATGCCCCAATGTATTAAGAAAATGTTTGGGAGGAAAGACAGTGCACAAAAAGAATAAAGAGATGAAGAAGTAAATAACTAGATATTAAACGAATAAGCAGCAGGAGAGTCTCAAGTAGGAGCTTATACATCACTGAAGTTGGAATGCAACTACCTTATTAATGGTGGGAAAAAAACAGGGTCACATACACAAAATCTCACTATTGGTGAACCTCGGAGGTTTAGCCGAAGAATGAAAAAGAACAAGAAAAAAGGAGCGAAGTTGTCAGCTGTCAAGTAGAAACGATTTTGTCAACCGTTCTGCTGGCAGTATTTACATGGGAAAACCGTGTACTTGACTTATCCCTTCTTACCTGGCTAAGGGCCCCTTATCTGTCAGTACAGTCAGGAGGCTGCCTGACACATTAACTTATCTTTTTCTAGGTGAGTGGAGTGAGAGCACTACTTGAGAGCTTGCTTTATTATAGACATGTATGCCCTTGTCTATCTCACACACAGCTACCCTTTAAGGTTGCCTCACAAGCACATGATTACATGTGGTGTACCTTCAAGCCTGATGCCTTGCACATAGTCATAGAGCTAGGTTTTTTTTTAACTGTTGTAGTAGTCTTTTTATTGTGTGATGATCAGTGGTGATGTAATTGTGGTGTGTGCTGTGGAAGTGCTGCACCAGCTTTGAGAGACGGGATAGCCTTGTGGTTAGAACATTGCGCTGGCAATCTGATGACCTGGGTTCAAAATTTAATCCTGTTCAAGGGGCTTTTTCCCCTTGAGTTAACATCAGTGCAGACTCCACTCTCCCCCAAAGTCCCTCAGATGAAACTGTCAACTGAAGCCTTGTGTGCAAACGCACGCAGAACATATTGCGCACGTTAAATCCTGTTCTGCTTTTCAAAAGAGTAGGCCATTGTGTGCCGGTGGGAACAGATGACAAAAAAAGCACATGAGTGCTTATTCCATTATCCTTGAAATACAAGAATAAATAAATGAAATAAAAATAAAACACACACACACATGTGCGCATTAAATCCTGTTCTGTTTTTCAAAAGAGTAGGTCACTGTGTGCCGGCGGGAATACATGACAAAATTGACAAAACTGCATACACACAGGGACTGGATGTAAAAAAGCACATGTGTGCTTATTCCATTATCCTCGATATAAAAGAATAAATAAACACACACAAATAAACACACACACACAAAAACCATCCCCTTCCCTCCCCTCCTCTATCTGGCTGTCTCCATCTCCCTCATTCCCCTCACCCAGGCTTCAGTACATACTTTTTGTGGTGGGCAAGACAATTGTAAAGAAAATGTAGCAGCAGGGGAGCTTTACGACATCCTGGGAATCGGTCACACACTGCGCTGCGCTCTACTTGGTATTGGGGATCTGGCTCTATCCACTTTGCCCTAAAT
>CM054142.1:26575540-26585540 GCA_028751875.1 Rapana venosa | reverse complement strand
CTGAAAAACACCTCTTGTCCATATGTAAGTCTTGAGCGCACTAAAGAAGTAGCTAAAGATATAAGTGATTTGTGTGTGTGTGTGTGTGGTGTGTGTGTGTGTGTGTGTGTGTGTGTGTGTGTGTGTGTGTGTGTGTGTGAGTGAGTGAGTGTGTGTGTGTGTGTGTGTGTGTGTGTGTGTGTGTGTGTGTGTGAGTGAGTGTGTGTGTGTGTGTGTGTGTGCATGTGCATGTGTGTATCTGTGTGTCTGTGAGAGTGTGTGTGAGCATGTATGTGAGTGCGTGTGTGTGTGTATATATCTGTGTGTCTATGAGAGTGTGTGTGTGTGCGTATGTGTGTGTGCATGCATGCATGCGTGCATGTGTGTATGTGCATGCGTGCATGTGTGTGAAAGGGTGGGGGAGGGGGGAATCAAAATGAGAGATCTCTTTCTACTTTTTACCCAATGCTTTAAGCACAGCATCAAAAGTCTGAAAGGGAAAAAAGGAAAAAAGAAGAAAATAAATTTCACACTAGCAACCCTGTGTCCAGGATCTAGGACTTTTCAAGGCTGTTTACTCTCCCACACCCTGCTGGGCAGAGAGAAAGATTATATATCTATATATATATATATATATATATATATATATATATAGAGAGAGAGAGAGAGAGAGAGAAGAGAGAGAGAGAGAGAGAGAGAGAGAGAGAGATCTAACTAGTGTTTCCAAGGACATTTCGCACGCTGCTGGGACACAGAACTGTTAGGTCTCTTATGTAGGGGTTTTGCATCCTGAAAAGGGTTGTGCATCCTCAAGTAAGGGCCTGATCAAGTTGGGGTCTATTGAAATCAGGGCTTTCCATCTTCAAATAGGAGCTACATATCCTCAAATAGGGTCTCCTGAAACTGGGGTTATACATCCTAAAACAGGGGCCGTGTATGCTCAAATAGGGGTTATGCATCCTCAAATAGGGGTTATGTATCCTCAAATAAGGGGTTATGCATCCTCAAATAGGGGCTGTGCCTCCTCAAATAGGGGCTGTGCCTCCTCAAACAGCAACCATGTATCCTCAAATAGGGGCTTATGCACCCTCAAATAAGCCTATGCATCCTCAAATAAGGCTTATGTATCCTTAAATAGGGGTTATGCATACTCAAATAAGGCTAGGCATCCTCAAATAGGGGCTATGCATCCTCAGGGGTCTTGTTTGTGTGGGGAGGTGTCTTGCTACATCAAACCCATCCTCTTTTCCCCCCTTTCATTTTCACTGTGCTTGTCTGTCATTCTGGGTCTGGTTCTCCCTTGCCATGTCCAATGAAATCCTCTCCTGCCCAGTCCAGCATCTACCATACCATAAACCTCTGAGGAGGGTAATTCATGTCAAATCAAAAGGCCTACATGCTGAATGTTAACAAGAAGCCTACTGTGGCTGGGGGAAGGGTCCCTTTGTGACTGTATCACTTAGGCCTGCCTGTCTATGTGATCGTTGTATGTTGTAGTCGTATGCTAATGCAGACCTTGCTTTAGCATTATTCACTCCAGTGTGTATGATGATAAGTATGCACAAACCTCTTCTTAAGCTGAAATACGGTCAGAAGTATGTTGCAAAATTATTTCTGCTGTGTTTCCTTTTCTTTCTTCTCTGCTTGTTAAAAAAAAAAAAAGCCTCGACTTAAGATTGCTGCTGTCTTGGTCTGCCCCAATATAGGTTTTAAGTTGTTAACAATATTATTCTTTTTATTATTGTTGTTGTTGTTGGGTTGGGGGATTGGAAGGGAAAGGGGGGGGGGGGGGGGGGCATTCCTTAGCTACAGCGAGGTTTACCAATGGTGAGACTTTGAGTAAACGACTATCAACCCACCATTAAGGTAGCCACATTCAACTTCGGGGAAAATGTAATCATGTAAACACGACACCAGTATGCATGTGCTTTTTAAATGTTAGTATCCCTTCCTGCAGCCACAAAATGGTATACTCTTCCAAAAGGCGGAACAGGCTTTACTTGTGTGCAAGAAATTCTACAGGCGTTTTTGCATGCAAGACCTTGCTTTGAAAGTCTCCTCATTTGATGGACTTTCCGGGGAGTGGAGCCCATACTGATGTTAACCCTAGGGGGGAAAATCCCCTCAAACAAGCACCTCAGTGATGGGTCAAACCTGGAGATGTTGGATCATGAGCTCAACCCGCTAACCACTAGGCTACCTAGACTGCCTTTCTACAAAATATATACCTGCTTAAAATAGGCTTGTTATTAATGCTCAACATGGTACAGGAGGTCAACTGGCTTTGGGGGTGGGGGGTGGGTGGCGTGGAGTAGTCAGTTATTAAAGATTGTTAATTCTCTCCTGACATCTTTTTTCACTACTTGTAAATACATAATTTATTCTTTTATGATCTCTCTCTCTCAACACGGGATAGCTCAGTGGTCAGAGCACTCGCTTTCCCCCAGCCAAAGTTAAGCAGCGTCGAGCGTGGTTACCACTTGGATGGATGACCGTTTGCGCGCCTTGGCTTCAGTACAGTTCCCCCAGCTGTAAATGGGTACCTGTCCTCTTTAGGGTCAGGGAAGGTAAAGCAGCGAGGGAGAGGAGATGGGCGCCACCCTCAATATGCTGGCCCTTGAGAAGTGAGGTCTCTGAAGCCTCGCTCCCCTACGACCTTATAGGTTATGGGACAACTTTACCTTTTACTTATTCAATAAGTCTATTACCCTCAAGGGGAAACAAATGTTTCATTTTGTTTTGTATCTATCTGTCTCTCTGTAAAGCAAGACCAAAGGTGGTCTTATGCTTCACTGATTTCATCAACATGTTGACCTCAAGTATCCCCATCTCTCTCTCTCTCTCTCACACACACACATCTGCACTAACATACACACACTCTCTCTCAATCACATATACACGTGAACGTATGTACGCACGCACGCACACTCATACATTCTCTCTCTCCACCCCCTCCCTCCCTCACAAACAAAACACACGCCCCCCCCCCCCCCCCCCCCCCCCAGAGATACACACACACACACACACAGAACTAAGCGTGTTATGACAACCCGCTGTGTGAGGGAAGGTTATAGAACCATGCGTGGAGAGAAGGTGAAGGTCAAGACCGAAAGGGGAGAGAAGAAACAGGGACAGCAGTGAGAGCAGAGCTGGGGGAGGGGGGAGAGAACCCACCACAAACCAAAAAAAACCAACAACCCCAAAACAACAACAAGAAGAGAACATAATCCTACTGCTCATTGGTTAGAATCCCGGTCAGAATGAACGCCATTGGTCCACTGTGCCACGACGCCCACAAATAGGCACTGTAGGGGGAGAGGTTGCTGTTTTAATAACACTAATAATAATACTCTTGTGTCAGCTATTTTGAATAACTATAACGCAACGTTGACTTTTTTTTGGAGGGGGGAGGGGAGGGGAGGGAAGGTGTTTGTTTTTGTTTGTGTTTGTGGTTTTTTTTTTATATATTTTGTTTGTTTGGGGTTGTTTGGGGTTGTTTTTTTAAAAGCAAGACGGGAGCCTAAAAATGGGTGGAAGGGCTTTAGAAGAAAGTCAGCCATGAGTTGTATGTATTGGGGATGGATATGGGATGACTTGTGTTTCTTTTGTTCCTTACGTTTTTTCATGTTACACACACACACACACACACGCCCGTCTTAGAGTGGAAAGACGTTAATATTGAAGACTTACTTATACACGCGAGCGTGCATACATACACACATGCCCCAGCGCGCGCATGCACACACACACACACACACACAAGGCCTTCCTCAAAGCTTTGGTTGGAGCGTGTGTATTGCAGTAATAAAGTGCCGCGAGCAATTTAGAAAATACTTTTATATCATATAACCAATTAATATAGACAAATGCAACAACAACAACAACAAACAAACATAAACCAAAACACTAAACTGTCAAAACCAAAGACCAATCTCAATGCAGTCAAACTGTGACGAAAGGCATTCACACACACAAACTGAAACAAAACGAAATGGAAGGGAGGGGGTGGGGGAGGGCTTGCACACGGGCTAAAATAAAGGGGGGGGGGGGGGGGGGGGGGGGGGGGGGGGGGGGGGGGGGGGGGGGGGGGGGGGGGGGGGGGGGGGGGGGGGGGGGGGGGGGGGGGGGGGGGAGAAAAGACTAATTACAGCAGTCAATAATCACTTGCTATATATATATATATACAGCAATTTCCAACAAAATAAAAGTAAACAGAATCAACGAGACAGAAAATAAAAGCAGCTGGTAAATTGTGAGACATAAATGGAAAATAAAGGGGGGGGGGGGGGGGGGGGGGGGAGAGAGGAGAGACAATGACAATGACAAATTCTTTTATTTCGAGGATAATGAATAAGCACTCATGTGCTTTTTTACATCCAGTCCCCGCCCGTAGGGATACATCTTAATAATAACCCAACACTTATACAGTCTATACAGAGAGAGAGAGAGAGAGAGAGAGAGAGCCTTACACAAAATTTTCGAGCAGATCACTCACTCTCTGCCCCCCACCCCCACCCCCTCTCCCTTCACCTCACTGCACTTACTGCCCCCCTCCCCTTTAACCCCCCTCCCTACCCCTCAAACACACACACACACACACTCACACAGACTCACACACACAAAGCAAGCACCATTTCACACAGTCATACGATACTCGTTTTCAGTAAAATGATAACTGACTAAAAAGAACATTAGTTGTAAAACATGGCAACAGCAGTGGCGGCAGCTCTTCACAGTAAAATCACTCTATAACCACACATAACAACCACTATACCAAAGAAACAGTTCACTCACACACACACACAGGGGCGCGGAGAGAACTGGAGAGAGTGTTGAGTTGGGTGGTATGAGGGAGGGTGGGAAGAGGGGAGGGGAGGGAATAATTATGAGGGAGACAACAAACTAACACGACCGATGGTAACAGTCTGGGTCGTGACCTTGGCAGCCTGCCCCCCCCCCCCCCCCTTTTTTTTTTTTTTGGTACTGAACAAGCAAACAGATCTGGCTAACACAACAAGAAAGAAAGAAGCACGTGAAAAGGGGTGAGGTGAGGTGAGGTGGGGTGAGGTAAGGTTTTCGGTAGTAGTAGTGTTGGTGGTGGTGGTGGTAGTAGTGTTGGTGGTGTCAAATTATCAAATTAAAATACTGAAATAATTCTATGATGGGCTATTATACAGAAACGTATACATATGATGTGGTGGGATTGTATGAGAAGAAGCAGATGACTTTTCAAAGTTTTTTTTTTCTCTACTTTAATTTTTTGTGTGTGTGTGTAAACATTCGTTTCTTTAAGAAGAATCGTCACATGCATCCCCCTCCCCCCCCCCCCCCCCCCCAACGTTAATTCGATCAACTCTTTTGAGATTTCTTTCGTCTTCAAAGAGGACTAGGAAGGATTTGGCATTCGACTGGACTTGTGCTCTGTACACATACCCATCCATGCACACACACACACACAAACAGTGGAGGAGACAGCAAACGACATGAGGTGAAGTACTGACAAGGGAAGTAAATCATTACAACACATCTCTAAAAAAAACACCCCATCCACTTATTAGGCTATGCTCCCACCCTCCTTAAGAGCGAACGCTCGCTCGCTCTCTCTCTCTCTCTCTCTCTCTCTCTCTAGCTGCGTCTACGGTAGCACCTTCCTAAATCGCAGGTTAGCGACCATCTCTATAGCATTTTTAAGAACATTATTTTACAACAGGGCATAAAAAAGGGCACGCGTGCGCATGCATATATGCACACACGCATAAACCACACACACAAACATAGTAAGAAAAGTTGAAGAAGATGTAGAGATCAAACAGCGTAACACGATCCAACGAACAAAAACAGACGTCCATTTTCTTAGGATGACCGCGTGTAAGAAGGAGAAATAGCATCTATAGTCCTTTTTTATGGATGAAGGGGAAGGAGGGGGTAAGGAAAAGGATAAGGGGGGGGGGGGGGGGGGGGGAGTAGGAGGGAACTAGGTAGCGCCAAGTACCCCCATCAACCCTAATAAATCGTCGTGGCCGTGTCGTTTTGTGCGAAGGTCCAAAGGTTGGGTCTGCCCGCCCTCTGAAATAGCCCAGGGACGATGGGCGATAGACAGTGTCTGTTGATAGATCTATAGAGCGAGCAGTTTCAGTACAGTGGTTGCTGCCCCCCCCCCCCCCCCCCCCCCACTACTTTTTACCTACACTTAGGCACTTTTCCCCCGCAAAGATTCTGACACTGTAACATCTCTCTCGTCGCATTCAAGCCTTTGAGATGAAGTGCCTCAGGCGGATCCTGAACATCACCTACAGAGACCGCAAAACCAATGACTACGTCTGGCAGCAGATCGAGGCACTGGCTGGCAAACAAGAACCATTGCTAAATACAGTCAAACGGAGGAAACTGAAGTGGTTTGGCCACACAACAAGGCATAACAGCCTGTCAAAGACAGTCCTGCAGGGAATGGTGGAAGGAGCAAGGAGGCAGGGACGACCACGCAAAAGCTGGATATCCAACATCAAGGAGTGGACCGGCCTCACTGTACCAAGCCTCCTGAAAACAGCCCAGGACAGAACCATTTGGCGGTCCACTTGCAGCGTCCATGCCCCAACGGTTGTCCCGACCAAGGGATGAGTGAGTGAGTGAGTGAACATCTCTCTCTCTCTCTCTCTCTCTCTCTCTCTCTCTCTCTCTGTACGCGCGTGAGTGCGTACTTCTGCATATGTATGTTTTGTGACTGTATGTTCGTTTGTACACATACGTTTCAGTTCTTATATATTTTCATTTACAATCGCCTTTAACAACACCCCCCCCCCCCCCCCCCCCCACACACACACACCCTTCCCCAAAAAACAACCGAACAATAACACAAAACCCAACAGGAAAACATTGTGCATACATGCACATCTGTTCTGCCTCTCGGGGGAATAAAATATAGGCCCTTTGTGCCGGTGAGAACAGGTGACAAAATCGACAAAACCACACGCTGGATGTTAAATGTTTTTATTTTTTTAAGCAAAAACACAGCGCAGAAGTGTTTATTCCATTCTCCTCGGAATAAAAGAATGATAACGATAATCATAAAACACACACACACACACACCCACACAATGCATTGCTTATTCAATGTACCATCTGGAAATAAAAATGTGACTTGACTTCACACACTAAACACACACACACACACACACACACATAATATATTCGCATGCACAGATTAGCAGTCACATCACACGTACAGGAGAGGGACAGCAGAGTTGCCTACATGTCTGTTTTCGCTGTCTTCTGTGATCAGCACGATTTAGCTTCTTCCCTGTCAACAGCAGCTGTACTCTTGCTAATAAGATGAACCACCAAATCGCTACGAAGCGGTTATATATACGAACAGAGGAAGTAAACAGTCGTTCGCACGCGCGAACGCGTGCACACACACACACATGCACGCACGTAGTAAGAGAGAGAGAGATGTTACAGTGTCAGGATCTTTGCGGAAAAGTGCCAAAGTGTAGGTGAAAAGCGACCACTGTACTGAAACTGCTCTACCTATCAACAGACTCTGCCTATCGTCCATCGTTTACAAAACCGCATACACATGGGGACTGAATGTAAAAAAAGCACACAAGTGCTTATTCCATTATCCTTGATATAAAAGAATATATTAAAAAAAAATTAATCTCTCTCTCACACCATTTTCTGTCCGTTTTTCTCTCTCATCCGAATGAATAAACATCCGAATCTCTCTCTCTCTCTCTCTCTCTCTCTCTCTCCTCTATCTCACCTCTCTTCTCTCTCTCTCTCTCTCCTCACACATCCTCACTCACACAACAACACACACACACACACCATTCTCTGTTTTTCTCTCTCATCCGAATGAATAAACATCCGTCTGTCTCTGTCTCTCTCTCTCTCATCCGAATGAATAAACATCCCTCTCTCTGTCTCTCACTGTTTTCCTCTCTCATCCGAATGAATAAACATCCCTTCTCTCTCTCATCCGAATGAATAAACATCCGAATCTCTCTCTCTCTCTCTCTCATCTCCTCTCTCTCTCTCTCTCTCTCTCTCTCTCTCTCTCTCTCTCTCTCTCTCGGGCTTCCCTTGCTTGGCTGCCAGCAAGATGTTTTCTCTCCAGCTCCTGTAAGTTTTTCCTTTTCTTCAACAATTCCTGTTTAAAATGCCAGTTGTGGGCCTCCCTGTAACCTTGGAGGGCATGTTGAACGCAGTGTTGCATGAACAGACGGTGTCTTCATTCAAAGTGGATGGGCGAGAACATCAAACTGTTGTTGTGATTCGATTGACAAGTAACGCCGCCAGCCTGTTACTCCAGTTCAACAGGCAATGTATCGCAAGAAGTGTCCGTCTCAGGTGAATAGAGACAAAATAAGAGCAGAAAGGTATAGAAATAACAACCAGAAGAAAGTGAATGAACAAGTTTCATCCCCCTCGGGTTTGTTTCTACCCACCCCGCCTAGATTGTGCTATACTACAGGCCATTCTGACAACAACACTGCTACAGACATGTTTGTGTATGAGACCCACTGCCCTCCCTCTTCAAGCCACTGTCAAAAGGAACAAAGTATTGACATGATAATGGATGACACTGACAGACAGACAGTGACAATTTCATTTGACAAAAATGTAAGAAATGAATCATGTGGTGAAATTGTGAATGTAGCAAAAGAGTGTGGTTGTAGTTACATAAATGGAATCAAAGATTGTGTCCATGATAACAGGAATGAAGAGGGAGATTGTGAAATGGGGAAGGAGGGTGTGGAAAATCACGAAAAACATGTGAAGAAAGGTAGGGATGTGATGCATGCAGAAAATGACAGAGAAGTGCGTGCAGAGAGGGAGAGTGAGGGAGAGGGTGTAGAAGGTGAGAGTGGGGAAGGGTGTGGGGAGAATGAGAGTGAGGAAGAGTGTGCAGAGAATGTAACAGGAGCAGAGTGTGGGGGGTTTATGGAAGATGGGGATGAAAGCTGCGAAAGGGAAGAGACTGTTAAGTTGCAGCAAATGACGGAGAAGGCTGAAGATGTCCACTTCATGCTACGTGACATGAGACAGTGCACTGCTAGGACCACTGCTGTGTTGAAGGGAAATGTTTACAAAGATGTTTCTTGATTAATGTGTTGTACACTTCCGGACTGACTTAACAACATGAAGAAACTGTGGTCCGATGAATGACATTATATGTATATAGAACAATGATATGGAATCCATGTCATGAAGACTGTTTGGGCTGTCATTAATTAATTATGCTTTTCGTTGATTCTGTGTTTTGTGCCCAATCCCCATCCCACTGTCCCCTTGTGAATGGGCGATGATGCTTATCACAATAAACTGTTGTCATTGTCATTGTCATTGTCTCTCTCTCTCTCTCTCTCTCTCTCTCTCTCACCCATCCACACGAACATTAACGATCCGATGGGGTGACCAGTTAAGCGATGGGGCTGGGGGTGGGGGTGTGTGTTAAGATTCAGACTGTGTGGCTTGTTGGACAGGTAGGTAGGTCTACCACTATACTCCAGGCTACTACTACTACAGTACAGTAGCTTGTTTTGAAGTCAATACCATTGTTGGCATGAGTACTATCACAGTTGACCTCGTTCTTCTTCCTCCTTCCACTCCCTTCAAACTTTTCCTACTAAACCAAGACGGAAAAATAAAACACCCTCAAACCAACCCACAGACAGAAGACCACCCTCTCTCTCCACCCCCCCCCCCCCCCCCTCTCTGCACACAGACACATAAACACACACACAGATGCACACGCACAGAGAGAGAGAGAGAGAGAGAGAGAGAGAGAGAGAGAGAGAGAGAGAGACAGACAGACAGACAGACAGACAGACAGACAGTCGAGAAATCTGTTTAAGTCTCTCTCTCTCTCTCTCTCTCTCTCTCTCTCTCTCTCTCTCTCTCTCTCTCTCTCTCTCTTTTCTCCTTTCCATTTGAACTGTTTACTTCTTGGGTCATTTCAATTCTTCATGATCATGCAATAAGAGAACAGAAGTAGGCATGTCAAGCAGTGCAACGTCAT
>CM054142.1:26568040-26570540 GCA_028751875.1 Rapana venosa | reverse complement strand
ACGACAACTGCCAAAACTACTGTGATGAACGCGCTAAAAACTGTTACTTTGGAAACACAGATTACGCGCTCACGCACACACAGGCACAGACACACACGCGTGCGTGCGTGTGCGCATACACACAATATTATTCTAGGGTCATAAATTTGCCACAACCCCCCCCCCCCTCCCCTCCCAGAATTTTTTATGCGTCATCTACACCTACACACACAAACACACACACAAACAAACACACACACACAGAGTCTAACAAGGATTCTAATGTCATTTGGCATTCATTTTACTTCGTGATAATGCGCAGATCCCAATTATCCCATTCTCGTGCCTTCTCTCTCTCTCTCTCTCTCTCTCTCTCATCTCTCTCTCCTCTCTCTCTCTCTCTCTCTCTCTCTCTCACGCCGCTGTCGGTTAAGCTTTCATTTCCTCTGTCTGTCTCTCTCTTACATACACACACACACACAAACACACACACACACGACACGCGTGTTTATCTCTGGTAGTCTCTCAACCCAGAACAGCTGTTGTTGTTGTTTTGCCGAGATTACTTCTGAAGACAATCTATAAAAAAAAAATATAAAAAAAATTAAAAAAAAATACCACCGCAAAAAACATGTCCAAACAAAAGCTTACCTTTTCTTTTGAGTGATGATGATGATGATGATGATGGTGGTGGTGGTGGTGGTGGGGTGGGTGGGTGGGGGTGGGGGTGAGAGGATAAACGTGTGTATACATATAATTATCTTATTCATTATCTATGAAAACGAATCTTAACAATGGTATATTTATATCATATTCATTTGTGCTGAAGGACAAATTTAAAGATTAAGTGTTTTGACTTTTGGCTCTCTCTGTCTGTCTGTGTGTGAATGAGTGTGTGTTCCTGTGCGTGCGCGTGCGTCTCTCTCTCTCTCTCTCTCTCTCTCTCTCTCTCTCTCTCTCCTCTCTCATCTCTACTCTCATCTTATAATATATATATATATATATATAATATATATGTATGTATGTATGTATGTACAAACGTTAAAGCCGTCAGCACCTGGGCTTTATCACAGTTCTTGATTAAACCATTGACGCTGGGGGCAACAGCAAAGTGAGAGGCTGTATGACCAGTGGCTTTCCCACTCATGGAATTCCACTTTACAGCATAGTCTTTAGTGATCGACTATGACTCTCTGACTAGGACGCTTGACTCGCACTGTCCTTATGTGCTGCAGCCCTGGGGGCTGGTTGGCCTTTGGAGAACATCTCCAACGCTGACTGTCCTTATGCCCACTTGGCCGAGAGAGTGGGGATGTACTGTGGGCAAGGCATCTCCACTATAATCAAATTTCTGCCCAGTTTCCAAAACAGCAGCTGCCTCCTCTGCTGTTTTGGAGGTCATCGTCGGACACGACGGACAAACATACATACACATGTACGTACGTATAAAAGGAAGCAGCCAGAGGTGCATCTTGATCACAACTTGTACCACAGCTTTGCTTTTCCAATGCTTATTGTTAATGTTAATATTGGTGGTGGTGGTGGGGTTGGTTGGTTGGATGGTTGGTTAGTTGGCTGGTTAGTTGGCTTGAGTTGGCTAGTTTACCTATGATCTCCCAACTCTTTGCTTAAAAAAAAAGTTTAAAAAAAACAAACAAAACGAACCCAAGATGATCGTACCCAAAGGCGCATCAGTTTTTGTTTTGCTTTTGGTGGATGTTTTTGTGTGTGGTTTTTTTTTTTACATTACAGTTCACACACAAACAAACCCCAGTTTCTATAACCAGGACTGATTTTCATGAAACGCAGTTCAAAACCACCTGTTGTTCCCCAATAATATTACAGTGTGCTGGTGTTCAGGGTGATGAATGTTGGGCTTTCTCCATTTCAAAATACCCCCATAAACAAGAGTGGATAGTGATCAGGAGAACGATAAACAACACGTCTGATGATGATGATGACTCACTGGGAAACTCGGCTAGCCTACCGCCGATCGCTTTTGGACTCCAGCACGCGCGTGCGTGAGCGTGTGCATGTGATGTTCGCGAAGGGAGTACACTTGTTACGTTGTTTTATATTTGTGTTTATCATTTTGCACGCGAGCATGAGTGTGTGTGTGTGTGTGTGTGTGTGTGTGTGTTTGTGTGTGTGTGTTTGGTGTGTGTGTGTGTGTCTTCTGTGGAAAAACACTTGCTAAACCATTTCTTTCTTATTCTCGTGCGCAAAAGAACATACACTTTTGTCTGTATATCACTATAAGGAATACACTCTAACTCATATTCTGAGCCTGAGGTTTCCCCTTTTCTATCCCCCCCCCCCCTCTCTCTCCCCTAGCTTATTTTCTGCCTTCCCAGCCCAAACTCTTAACCTTATTTCTTTTGTCCCCCAAACAAGTCCAGACTGCTTTTTTCCTCTCTAAACAACTCCTAACACAATCCACGACAAACTTCCCATAACTGTTGTAAAGTTCTGACCAACCACCAGGTCATGACCACTACTGAAAACTCTGGGATGGGCACAG
>CM054142.1:26559550-26562540 GCA_028751875.1 Rapana venosa | reverse complement strand
GAAATGTTTCCTCAGGACCCACTGAAGGAGAGGACTCCTTTCCTAGTGTACAGTTGTAGGTGTGCGGGCGGCCATACCACTTATTTTGGGTTTTCCCCCCTGAAAGCTTTTTCCTGATAGTCCCACACCACCAGCACCACTGTCAGGCTGGTTTGCCTCAGCTTCCGTCCTTGACCAGGTCCAGGGTTCGTCTCCACATCACCACACCGAAGCAAAAGGCCCCCCCAGAATAGATAGGTGAGGGTCAGCCCCTAACAAGAAAACCGGTCTCGCCCCTTTAGTTTAGCGTCAGGATGGAAACCCCATGGCCGATTTGAATTCTGCCCGTTTGGACATTAAGCAGGCGAATACTGCCCAAATGTCCCACAGACAGCCCTTGTAAAAACAACGCAGCGATATTCCCATCCTCCTTATATAACAATAATGCTAACAATGAAAAAACTAAGGCCACTTAAAACTAGCTACTAATTCACAAAAATACTAAAAGCAATTTCCCAAACGTTCCTTCACCTTCGCATTACGTGATCGGCCCCCGAGAGGGGGAAGAAGAGGAGAGAGAGAGAGAGAGAGAGAGAGAGAGAGACAACAGACAGACAGACGGAGACAGAGAAACAGACACAGCCAGAGCCCACAGACAGAAACAGAGAGTGAGAAAGAGGGACAGAGGGCGACAGAGAGACAGAGACAGAGAGAGACAAAGACAGACAGACAGACACAGAAGGGGAGGGAGGGACAGAGAGTGATAGAGCAGACAGACAGACAGAAACACACAGACAAAAAGAGAGACAGAGAGAGACAGAGTAGAAAAGAAAAAGAAGAAGAAAAGGAAAGTGAAGGTCGATCACCTGCCCAAGAAGAGAGCAAGAGTCAGTGACTTGTGGCTGCACCATACCCCCCCCCCCCCCCCCCCCCCTCTCTCTCTCTCCCCCCTCCTCCCCATAACAAAACACTTCAAATCCCAATCTCAAGACACCCCCACCACCGCCACGCCCACTTTTATCATCTCTCACCCCTCAGTCCCTCTCTCTTCTCTCCTCCTTCTTTTTCTCTGGGAAAAATCACTGGGCCCCTCACTCACTCACTCACTCACTCCACCGCCCATCCTGAGGTCGTCCGTTATCTCTTTTCTCTGTCTGTCCGTCTCTGTCTTCTGTCCCGTCTGTCTGTCTGTCTGTTGCTTCCCCCTCCCTCTCCCCTTTTCCCCCCTCCCTCTCTCTCTCTCTCTCTCCCCTCTCTCTCTCTCTCTCCTCCTCTCCCCTTTTCCCCCCCCTCCTCCCCCTCTCTTTGCGTCTTTCCACCTCTCTACATCTTGCACACCCCGTTAAATCCTTTCCGCTTTTCGTAAGAGTAGGCCATTATGGTGTGCCGGTGGGAACAGACACAGAATTCACAAAACCGCAATACCACACGGGGACTGGATTAAAAAAAAAAGCACTAAGTGCTTATTCATTATCCTCGAGTACAAGATTTAAATACAAATATAAATACTCACGCAACCCCCCCCTCCCCCTCTCTCCCCCGCAGCACACCACACACACACACAAACACATTTCTCCCTGTCATTCTCTCTCTCTCTTCTCTCTTTCTCTCTTCTCTCTCTCTTCTCTCTCTCTCTCCCCCCCTTCCCCCCCCGTCCCCAAAAAAACTTTTTATAATATTGCTAGAATGGGCGCGTTTGGCCCCCGGGGACTGATGATTATCCCGCAGGAAGTAAGGGGTATTGTAAACGGCTAAAGTTCCTAGCCGTTTGGGGTTTAGGTGTTTTTTGGGTGGGGGTGTTTTGGGTGTTGTTGTTTTGGGGTGTTGGGTGTGTGTGAGAGAGAGAGAGAGAGGGGGAGAAGGGTTGGGGAGAGGTTTTAGGGGAAAGAAGGTTTTGGGGAGAGGGGAGGGTAGGGGATTAGGAGAGGAGTGTGGTTTTTGCTTGTTTGTTGTGTGGGGGGGGGGTGTGTGTGTGGGGGTTTTGTTTGTTTTGTGTGTTTAGGATTGTGTTTTGGGGGGTTGGGGGTTTGGTGGGGTGGGTGGGGTTTTTGGGGGGGGTGTTTTTTTGTGTTTTTTTTGGTCCGTGTGTTTTTTTAAGGGGGGAGGGGGAGAGAGGGGGAGAGAGAGGGGAGTGGGAGAGAAATGGATGAGAGAGAGAGAGAAAAAGAGAGAGAGAGAAAAAAAAAGTGGGGTGTGTGTGTTTTGCGCGCGCTGCGCCCTGTGTGTTTTGGTGGGGGGGATACATTTGAGGAGGAAAAGAGAGGAGTGTGTTGTGGGTGGGTGTGTTGTGTGTGTGTGGGTGTGTGTGTTTTTGTGTGTTGTGGGCCCGCGTTTTTTTGACAATAACAAAACACTTGTCAGTTTTTCACCTGATAAAAAAAACATATATACAGGGAAAAAGCTTAATTTTCCCCGTTGGGAGTCACCTCTTTTTTTTTTTTCCCCCCCCCCCCCCCCCCCCCCCCCCCCCCCCCCCCCCCCCCCCCCCCCCCCCCCCACCCCCCCCCCCCCCCCCCCCTTTTAATACCAAAGGGCGTTTTTGTTTTTTATCACCCTTACCCCGGCGCATGTACCCTTTGAAGGCGAGGAGTTAAGTACCTGTTTTGAAAAAAAAAGAAAATCACCCTGAAAAGGGAAAAGAAACCCGCTTCTCTATATATACATCTCTCTCTCTCTCTTTCTCTCTTTTTCCCCCCCCTCTCCCCTTTTTCTCTCTCTCTCCACATGTGTAAGCTTTTTGGGAATGTAATGGAAGACGTGGGGAAAATCTTCTTTTTGAACTGCATTCTTCGTACTGATTTTAAAACATAACTAAATTTGGTTAAACCTTAAAATTTTGTAACCAACCCTTTTTTTGGGTTTTCTGAAAAAATGGTTCCCGTTTCTTTCCATTTTGCAATCTCAAGCTTTTCTTTTTTTCAATTTCTTTTATAGTACGGAAGGGAAAATGTTGACAATTTTGGAAAAAATGGACATTGAAAAACTGTTTATGTACACAACTGTTTTAAAAT
>CM054142.1:26532050-26554550 GCA_028751875.1 Rapana venosa | reverse complement strand
ATTCATTACATCACAAACTTCTTGAATCATGAATGGGGAAGGGGGGGGGGGGGGGTGGGAACAACCACCACCAACGAAAAAACAAAACCGCCTCCACCCCCACCTCCCCCCATCCAATAACAAACAACAACAAGGACACAATTGATTTTCTACACCACCCACAGGAAAACCTGAGAGAGAGAGAGAGGGGGAGAGAGAGAGAGAGAGCGAGAGAGAGAGAGAGAAAAGCAATAAAAGAAACTGCGCATCAAGCGACGTGATAACCAACACGTACAGATACCAAAAACAAGCGAAACTTGATCATATATCGCTGATGAAAAACAATTAATCAGGGCACACACTCCCTCCCCACCCCCACCCCCCACACACACTATAACAAATCCATATTTTAAAATGTAAAAAAAAAAAAAAGGAAAAGAAAAACTAGAAAGGCTTAAAAGTGGGTGACGGGGGTGAAGGTGGGGTGGTGCAAAAACCATTCATCGTAAACAGCGAGTTTTTAGTTAATTTACGACACGATTTTCATCAATGCGCAGTTTTGGTCACAACAAAACCGAACATCACGAAATCCCCCCCCCCCCACTCTCTCTCTCTACACACACCACTCCCCCCCCATTCTCTCATCTCATCTCCCCATCTCTTATCTCTCTCACTCGAAATCTTTCCTTTCATCCCCCATCTCCCTCTCTTCCCCTCCTCTCACCATAGCTCACACTCCCTTCCCCCCCCCCCCCCCCCCCCCCCTCTCTCTCTCCCCCCCCCTCTCTCTGTGTCTTTCTTTGTTCCTCAAAGAGAGAAAATTGTCAGAGGCACAAAATAATATCATTGAATCTGTCTTGATCATTGGACTGTGTTGTAGCCATTCAATGTCAAGGAGTCAGAGGGTTATCTTCTTGTAAGATATCGCATTACTGAATGACAGATGAGGCGACATCTATCATGTGTGTGTGTCTCGTGAGAGAGCGAGAGAGAGTGTGTGTGTGAGTGAGTGAATGCGCGCGTGCATGGGTGCGTGTGTGTGCATGCGTGTGTGTGTGCGCGCGTGTGTATGTGTGTGGCTGCATGCACACACACAAAATGGAATCTTGAATCAGGTCAAAATAAAAATTTATGAACCCGAAAGTTGAAGTACAGATCAAGCTTTGAAATTGGGACACCTTGGGCCCATTATCTTTTTTTTTTCTTTTCTTTTTTTGCACACTGGAGACAGCAAGTCGTCATACTTATCAACTCTGCCATTGAGCCCGATATAAATGGTTGTTATTGATATTGTTATCAAACTGAAATTGTTCTTCTTGTTTACAACAAGTATACAACATACACTCGTACTACAACCACACACACGCACACACACACACTATTTTACTGACAGTAATACAAACTTTCCATGTTAAATAAACTATGGTCAAGGTAACATCCTATACACACCACAAGTGACAACTAATCCTGTTATCTAATTTTCTTTTCGGAGTGAAAGGTGTCAACCAGAAAGAGAGAGAGAGAGGAGAGAGAGGGCGTGGAGATGGGATTGCATTGTTGACCTGGTGGTGTTCTTGACCTGGCGACCCCCCAAGCAAAGACGTAGGTCAAAATAATGAGACCTTTTCTCACTGGACACTGGCCAAAGTGTGTAACAAAACTGGACCTACACTAGCCTACAGTGCTTTGCAAGTGGACCGACACTGGCGACAGTGGCTTGAGAGATAGCGAAAGTCCGCCTGACCCTAAGATAACTCAAGCAAAGGGTGCAATAATAATAATAATAATATACTCTCGTATCTGGACAAAAACATCAAACACTCGTGCACACGCACACATTCGTCTTGCGCGATCGTGTAAACGCACGCACGCACGCGCGCGCGCACACACACACACACATACACAGAATTATCCTCTAACTAACCTCAAATCACATACACACAGAGAATTCCCTCACACTCTAACCTTCTCATCCCCCCTCCCTCTCTTTCTCTCTTCTTTCAACCATACCCCTGGTCTGCCTTACGTTTAAGTAAGTATCCAGCAGACAACTGTAAACCTTCACCATTACCAACACTTTCAAAAACGATAAATAAACAAAACACCACCACCACCCACAAAAAACCCAACCAACAACTCTTACTTAATTCGAGGCGCAAGTTACGCCTATCTATCACTACAATGTGACAAAGTATCACCATGTTCTTTCTAAAACATAACACCAATGACGGACCATGAATACATTAATGACGCCAACGCCTGTTACATGCACTCTAGTAATTTATTAATGAACGCAACAGGGAAGAATATGTGTGTGTGTGTGGTGGTGGTGGTGGTGGGGGGGGGGGGGGGGGGGAGGTTGTGAGTGGGTGTGTGCGTGCCTGTGTGTGAGGGGGGGGGGGGGGGGGGGGGGGAGGAGGGAGGGTAGGGAGGAAAAAAAGGACTGATTGAGGGAAGCGGATAATTATAAACTGCTTTTGCGAACGTCAATGCGACAGGACGAAGAGTTAGAAATTCAATAGCCCATGCATACGAATAATTATATTGTTTCAAAAACCATATATATATATATATATATATATATATATATATATATATATATGCACGCACGCACACACACACACACACACACACACACACCGCGTTCTTTTGGTCCTCCTTCGTTTGCCGCGCTTGAAGCAGTTTCTAAGAAAGCAAATAATGCCACTTACTGATCATATTATTCTCTCTCTCTCCCTCTCTCACTGTCTATTTTGCGCTACATTTCTTCTTTTTTCTTTTTTTTTTGGGGGGAGTGTCTACCACAGCGTGTCTGTTACATCAAAACAACTTGATCTACAGATATAGAGTATAAAAAAAATCGCGCCGCACAGCAGCACTTGCAAACTTTTTTCTTTTAATTCTTCAAATCACCATCGCCTTGAACTCACTTTCTCTTTCTTTCTCTCCCTCCCTCCCTCCCTCCCTCTATCCTCCTCCTCCTCTTCTTCTTTTCCTTCTCCTCCTCCTCCACTTCTTCCTCTTCCTTCCCCCTTCTCTTCTTTTGGAGGGTGGGCGGGTGGATCGATTATTGACGGACAGGATGTGAATCCATCCGTCTTTGGCGTGTGCCAAGGCAAGAAATCATCGATTTAAAAGACCTCGTTATCTCGGGGCTTCTCCTCAATAAGCTCCACTCTATGCAGACAGCTAATTATGGGATGTCAGGCTAAATCTGGACCACAACAGACGAAAATAATATTGTTGGGTTTTGTTTTTTTAAATGATGGCCTTCGGTTTAGCGCAGCATGCAAGGTTTCTGTTTTTTTTGGTTGTTAAAAATGTTTTTGATGTTGTTGTTGAAGCAAACCTTGAAAATATGGAAGGAAAAAAACTGAACATATCGGTTAGGGTTTTTTTTTTCTTTTAAAAAAAAAGAGCCAAGCAAACACAGTTTAAAAAGTTACATTGACAATGTTTTGCCCCCCCAACTAATTTGGAAGGAGGAAGGGGGTGTTTTGTTTTTGTTTCATTTTGTTTATTTGTTTTGTTCTTGTTTTAAAAGAAGTTACAATCTTTTTTTACATTTATTTTTATTTTTAGCAATGATAAATCCGTTTTCAAGAGATCTCCAGTTTTAAAAAGTTACTCTACTTTGAAGAAGTAATAAAACTGTTCTTAAGAGATCTCAAGTTCAAAAAGTGACCATGTTTGGCAGTAGTAGTAAATCTCTTTTCATTAAGCTTTAGCAATCCTTCAAGCACTCTTCAACGGGATTTTTAACGACCGTTCTTGATGTCTTGCATGCGTGTCTGGACGTAAGGGAGATTAGAAACGCACTGGCAGGTCTGCACTTTATTTGACGAGGGAGTTCCATCCTTGATTCACCAGGCGACGCCAAGATTCGAACCTGCAATCAGTGACTCCTGGATCATTAGGATTGGAAGCCAGTCGTCTTGTTACAGAGGTTGGAGTTTGGGGCTTTTTATTTTTTGTTGCTTTTTCTTCCCCCTTCTCCCGTCACACAATGTTGTTCAAGAATGTTTCTTTTTCGTTCCTCGGCTAGAGCTCCGAGGTTCACCAATGGTGAGATTTTTTTGCCTACGCAACTGTTTCCTAACTGTAATATCATTGCGCATCTTATAAGATTTCATTTATGATGGTACCTACCATTTTGATCAACTATTTTCTTTATATAACATGACTAACAACTAACTTGTGATATAATTATAGAACGCATCAAAACACTCCTCACTGTAAGCATGATAGCATTACCACTACTCTCATCCTAATTATATAAATGGTGTTTGTGCCAGATACACTACTATCATTGGTGACTAGCTCTTTGCATACTTTATCTAGACTGTCAAAATAACAACCTAGATGTCAACTCACATATTATTATGAAAAAAATACCAGCGTAACCCACCCCTAACCTACCAACAGAAACAAGGCAAAAATATTTCGTCACGTGCTGGCGTCATTTAGTCAGCCATCTTAAGTGGCTGGCGAAACTTTTGCTAAGACATCCTTACCTATCCTTTGATGGTGACAGTCAAATATCTTCACGTGACTGATACAGTCCCTATTTCAATCGCCACCCCACGGGCCATGAAAAGTAAACTGGTGACGGTTGGTTGATGGTGCAGCCCCTTAATTAATCGGACAGCTCGGCTGGGATTTTAATACAACATTCAAGCCCAACCAAAGAAGCGACATGGTTGTGGGATAATAAAAACATAAATAATGTTTTTTAAAAAAACCCAAAACCCACCCTAAACTTCTTTTCGGAAATGCCCACATCTACATCCTGATAAAAATTTTTTGCTCCTTTATCTTGTTTTTGTTCGGGTTTGTTTGGTTGGTTGTTTTTTTTGGGTTTTTTGTTACATAACAATTGATGCTATATTAATCCACCGCTTTCACAAGGCAAAACTGGGCCCGAAATGAAATACATCTTTTAATCTAAAAATAAATAAACAATTAAACAACGGGGGAAATGGGGAAAAAGGGGACAAAAGAGAAATAATCACTAGGTCTAAAGACAGGAAATAAGAAAATTCACACAATCAGAGAATCTCTCTCTCTCACACACACACACACACACATATATATATATATATATATATATATATATATATATATATATATATATATATATATATATATATATATATATATATAAGCGCTTTGATTTGTCTGTGCAAGATACAGCGCTATATAAGTTCCATTTATTATTATTATTATTATTATATATATATATATATATATATATATATATATATATATATATATATTATAGAGAGAAGAGAGAGAGAGAGAGAGAGAGAGAGAGAGAGAGAGAGAGAGAGAGAGAGAGAGAGAGAGCTCATCTTCCCCAATAAAATAACTTGCCATTTCACCTGAGCCTGTTTTGCCTCATGGCCTCAATTCTAAATAGGAGCTTTAAAAAAAAAAAAACCTAGAAAATACCCCAATCAGATCCATGATCTAGTCTGGGGAAAAAAAGGAAACAATACTAGCAAAAAATAAAACAAAAGCTTCTAAATTTTCAAGTAATATTTCTACTACTGTAAAGATTCTAGTGTTTTTCTATAGGTTCGAAAGTGGGTCAGATTTAACGTGGAAAAAAGTAACTGTTTAGTCTCGACTGGCATTACACGGTTTTTCTCTTAACAATGACTATTATGAACAGTTGTACCGAAAAACCAATCTGGAATGAACAAATTTAATACTCTCTCTCTCTCTCTCTCTCTCTCTCTCTCTCCTCTATATATATATATATATATATATATTTCCCGTTCCTTGGCTAGAACACTGAAGTTCACAAATGGAGAGATTTCTGCATATGGGACCACCGGCTACCCCCCCCCCCACCACACACACACACACACTATTTAGGCAGCCGCATTCCGACTTGGTGGATCGGTGGTCTACAGGTAACGCGCCTGTCTAGAAAGCGAAAAGTCCGGGTCGGAAGTGTGCGTGGTTCGTATCCCGTCTGGGCCCGAAACTTTTCCCCATCCATTAGACCATGAGTGGTGGTCTGGGCGCTAGTCTTTCGGATGAGACGATAAACCGAGGTCCCGTGTGTTACAGAAAATTATGCAGCGCACGTAAAAGAACCCACGGCAACAAGAGAGTTGTCCCTGGCAAAATTCTTAGAAAAAAGCCACTCTGATAGGGAAAGAAATACAGTTGCAGACCAAAAAAAACCAAACAAAAAAAGGTGGCGCTGCTCTTGTGGCGACGTGCTCTCCCCGGGGAGAGCAGCCTGAATTTCACGCAGAGAAATCTCGTGACTTAAAGTGGTATAAATGAATAAATGAAATGAAATAAATCAAGGATCAATACTTCACATGATAATTTCCTTACTGTCAAAACAACTCTGTTTTCGTTTTCACGTCAGTTAAGCGGGTGGGACAGAACAACGTGAATAAACTGACTGATTAATCCGACTGGCACAACTTTTCTTTCTTAAAAATTTCACCCCAATAAATATCTAGGGTTGTACCGAGTGGTCACATTTTGGAGCGAATAGTTATCCATTTCTGTTAGATAGCTCCATGAAATGAACAGAACTGAAAGGTCTTATAAAAGATCACGATGGTCAAGCTTAACTCTAAAGTCAATGACCTGGCTTTATATATATATATAAATTTTATTATTTTTTATATCTTGCCCACGTATACAATATACTTCTCTGAATTTCAACCACGTACACTCACATATATACGCGTGCGCGTGCAACACCACACACACACACACACACACACACACACACAACACACACACACACACACACACACACACAGAGTGCAACGCTTAAAATCCACGACGAATATAAACTGAAAGAAAAGAAACCCGTTTCTCGTTATCACAAGGTAGCCATCTCAGCAGACGAGACAATACAGGAGGGAAAATGGCAACGTTGATTAGTCTGCAAACGTGATTCCGAAAGAGGGAGTTCTTGAACCCCAGACATTTCAAGAGGTATATCAGCATCTGTAGCACTTTAAAGAAGAAGAAGAAACAACATGAAAAAAAAAACAAATAAAGAAAGAAACCCCTGAGGGGAAGAAATGGGACGTTTTAATCATGCTAGCAATTGCTGAAAAGATTTTTTTTTTAAATTTAAAAAAAGCCACACACACACACACACAAAACCCCCAACCCCGATTGGGTAAATTATTTGAGAAACACACACACACGCGCGCGCAAACACACACACACACGGACGCATACACACACACACGCACGCGCGCGCACACACACACACACACACACACACACACAGTGGTCAGAACACATTGCGCTCGCACATTGCGCTCGCAATCTGACGACCCGGGTTCGATTCCCGTTCAGGGGGATATTTTCCCCTGGAGTTAAAGATCAGTGCAGACTCCACTCTCCCCCAAAGTCCTTCGGATGAGACTATAAACCGAGGCCCCGAGTGCGAACGCACGCAGAACATCTTGCGCACACGTTAAATCCTGTTCCGCTTGTCGTAAGAGTAGGCCATTGTGTGCCGGTGGGAACAGATGACAGAATTTACAAAACCGCATACACACGGGGACTAGATGTAAAAAAGCACATGAGTGCTTATTCCATTTTCCTCGATATGAAAGAATTTTTGTTTTAAATACATTTTAAAAAACAACACGGCCATCACACTAACTAGCGTAAGTAACAGTTCATAAAAGGTTGGCCGATAAAAGGCTGGGGGTGTGTGGGGGTGTGGAAGATAGACAGCAACACACAGACAGAGAAGGGGGGGGGGGGGGGGGGGGGACAGAGAGACAGAGACAGAGAGACAGACAAACAAATAGAAACAGAGACAAACACAGCCAGAGACAGAGATACAGACAAACACAGACACAGACACAGAGACTACACACTAAGGGAGACAGCCACAACCAGCCAGACAGCGAGTGAGCGAGAAACATATAAAACTGACGCCCGTCCAAAACCGAATCTCTGACAGAAAAACAAAACAAAAACAAAACAAAAACCACCAACATATTTCATGCCTGCTGGGCTTAGTATAGCACTAGTATGATATCAAACTATCTACCTGCCAGGCTAGTTAGTACAGATGTATGATGTCAGACTATCTATCTAGGCAACCCAAACTTCGCCACACCTTGGCGACGTAATAATGATACCATAATGTCTACCACCACCACCATCACCACCAACGGTCAGTCTACTAGTCCCTTGAGTCTATGTAATCGGAGGTGAACCCTTGACCCGTTCCTACTAGTAGTAAGTCCAGGCAAAAGGTGAAAGGAGAGTTTGGACCGTTGAGAGAGAGAGAGAGAGAGAGAGAGAGAGAGAGAGAGAGAGAGAGAGAGAGAGAGAGAGAGAGAGAGAGAGAGAGAGAGAGAGAGAAGAGACAGACAGACAGACAGTCAAGGGGGAGTGGGAGAAAGAGACAGACAGACAGACAGAGGGGGGTGGAGAAGAGAGAGAAAGACGGACAGACATAGAGAGAGACAGATACCGAGAGGAAGAGGGAGGGAGGAGACAGACAGACATAATGAGAGAGAGAGAAGTGTGTGTGTGTGTTGTGTGTGTGTGTGTGTGTGTGTGTGTGGTGGGGGGGGGGGGGGGGGGGGGTTGTTGGAGAGATTCTTCTTTCGCTAGTCACAATACAAGTTTTTAGCTCTCCATCTGGCGCAAGCAGAAAGTAAAGCCACGAACAACGTGCCACGCGGCGGAAATGTCTCAGCAGAGTAGTATGTGTAGGCAGGCCTACAACAGTTACTCTTTCTTTGGCTAGCCTCTTCAACAACAACAAAACAACAACACAAACAGATATCTATATCATGACGTACCCCTGGACAGTTCGAACAATAATAACCAACCCCAAATCTGCTCCCAGTGAAGCTTCTCTCTTTGGGTTTTTTTTTCCTCCCCCACACGAATCCACTCTTGAAATAATATTATTATCTAACCAACACATATAGTACGAGATTAGAACATCAACAAGGTTAAGAGTTTATGATCGTTACGTGCTCAGGCATTAGAAAACATTGTCTGATACATACGTTTAATGAAACATCGGATAGTTTTGGTTTAACTATATCAAACTCCCAGCGGATCCATCCGATTTAAGGACGGTAGCATCAATCAACTAACCGCCATCCTAACAGCTCATCTGTGTTCACCAGAAAAGCCAGCGAGAGAAATTACAATGAAACACCGAGAGAAATTAGCGTTTTCTTACAACTGACATCTACTTCCTCTTTTATTCCTCGCCTGGAACTAACCACGGTTCACCATTGTTACGATCTGTTAAGTATGTGGCCGATTTTACCACTGTTAAGGCAGCTACCTTCCGTCTTCAGGATGACGTTTCTTAAACCCGACATCATTGTGTGTATGTGTGTGTATTTTTACTTTGTCATCTACTCCTACTGGCACGCGATGGCCTACTCTTATTTGAAAGACCGAATCTGGGATTTGTATTATTATTATTATTTTAATTGAATGATAGATTGTCTAGCTATAAGTGTCTACACAGTCAAAGGACCTCGATTCAAAAACGTCATCAGAAAGACTAGACTAGCTAGACTTGTTTTGCAGTATACATGAATGTCGACTCCGAGAAAGAGCCTGGGTTCAAATATTCCCCATGTGGTAAGATCCCCCCCCTCCTCCGAGATGCGGGGTTGGGGGGTGGGGGCGGGCCGTCAGTATAAACAGCAAGCATTCCCGCCTCCTGGAAATTGTGTGCCAGGAGTTCCCTCTTTTCTTTTCTACCCCTCTCTTAGTTTCCGCGTTACTCAATGTCTTCCTGTCATCCCCCTTTTTGTCTATTTTCTGCCTCCTTGATCTATTCTTCTGCCTCGCCCCCCCCCCCCCCCCCCCAACAAGTGTTAACGATACCGATACGCATTTCAATTTCGCTCATATTGAAGACTACAACAATAGTTGCTGTCTGAGCATTCGACGACGAAGAAAAAGAAGGTACTAGAATAATGATAGACCTGCGATTAACTCAAAGATATAGTCATGTACAATGGCGACATACTCGTTACTGCTCTGGGGTCAGCCACTCTGATGATGATGATGATGATGATGATGATGGTGATGACGATAATGATGATGGTGATGTACGAGTTAAGGGTGAATAAAACATGCACAACCATGTTTCTGGCTTTGAGCGCTGATGTCAGGAAGAGCCACAGACCCCTGCATCAGATTTGAAATGGATGGCAACTAAGCACAGAGCAGTGCTGCATGAGCTGGCAGTCAGTCGTTTAAGGAATAATTCTATCTTCAGCAAGCATTTCACATAAAAGTCAAAAGTAAATCAATTTCAGTGAGGTGCTAGCTTTCAGCCAGCTAAAAAAAAAAAAAAAAAGAACCCCCCCCCCCCTCCAACTGGAAAACAATAACAACAACAAAAAGAGAAAAAAAACAACAACCCCTCCCCTCACAAAAAATTAACAAACAAATAAACCCAAGCATAACAAAATCTAAAACAAAGGCAACAAAACCCCATGGAAAGACATAGTTTATCTAATGCCCAATCTCTTGACATTGATGGTTTAGTAATCACGGGTTCAAATGGAGGTTCTGGCTTACACCAGTGACTGATACGAGCTAAAAGTGATGATAGATGCGGAGACAAACATCTGTTCACATCTCTCTCTCTCTCTCTCTCTCTCTCTCTCTCTCTCTCTCTCTCCTCTCTCTCTCTCTCTCTCTCACACACACACACAACACACACAAAATTTATGCGTAACCACTTATGTGAAACCATAGTGTTTCCAAATTTCGGAGGACAGCAAATTCACGTTTTGCTTGTTTACACAAGCCTGTGAAAACTACAACAAAACAAAAACAAACATACAAAACCAACCAACCAAACACAAACTAAAACAATACTTCAAAGACCATCAAAGACCTAAAAGATAATTCTTTTCCACGCCCTAAAAACGGGTGTGCTGGGCCTGGTTTAACGACATTTTCGCTCATATTTTGACAAGAGAACCAACAGTTGCTTAGTCCCAGCGTTCAATGAAGAAGATGAAGAAGACCATCACATTATTTGGAAAGTACCAGGGAGGGCAAATTTGGAGGAGGGTACATTACTACTAGGCGCCACAGTCACGACTCCCCCGCGCGCGCCGCGCGCAAACAAGGCTACAGGAGAGGATCAGCCACAGGTCAACCTTTCGGGTCAACCACAGGTCAGCTTGGTCAGAAACCAGTACAAAATAGCTGCTATACCACAGTGGCTTACAAAACACACACACTCTCTCTCTAAGTAGTAGACATTTCTTTTCTTTTCTTTTTTTCTTTTTTTACAAGACGCATGAATAAAACAATAGTAGCTTATTCATCATGCTTTAACAGCAACAACAAAAGAGTTAAATATGTTTCAAGGAGAGAAAAAGAAGAAGAAATGTATCAAGAAATTACGTCTTTGCAATATCGAAAAAAAAGAAAAGAAGGAAATCTACAAAAGAAGAAATAAAATACCTCCATTATTTAGGCCAAGGCAAAGATTATATACATGAAAACAAGTTTCCACAGGGGCTATCAGGTCCATGAGAAAGAGAGAGGAGAGAGAGAGAGAGAGGAGAGAGAGAGAGAGAGGAGAGAGAGAGAGAGAGAGAGAGAGCAGAAGACTATCCACAAAAACAATACATGTATATATGTCAATGTCAGCAGAGATGGTCTTGCCAGGAAAAAACCACATATCTATCTTGTAAACACACACACACACGCGCGCGCGCGCCCACACACGGGGGGTGGGGGATGGGGGTGTAAGCATTCAGAGAGAGAGACAGGCAGGCAGACAGACAGACAGACAGACGGACAGACAGACAGACAGAGGCAGAGACAAACAGACGTAGACAGATGACACAGACACAACAGTCACACTCACTGAGTGACAGATTCTTCAGAGTGTGACTGACAGACAGACGGTCAGGCGGGCGCGAAAGCACGCACGCGCGCGCACGCATACACACACTCTCTCTCACACACGCTCTCTCTCTCTCTCTCTCTCTCTCTCTCTCTCTCTCTCTCTCTCTCTCTCTCTCTCTCTCTCTCTCTTCTCTCTCTCTCTCTCACCACACACACACACCAACACACACACACACACACACACAGATAGAGTTTCAGTTCCAGGGTCCTCCTCACCTTCTCTGGACATGCCGACCTCGAAGCATTTTTTCAAGCGGCAGTACTGACAGCTGTTGCGAGTGAAGGGGGTGATTTCGCATTTCTCCTCGTTGGCGCATTTGTGGTTCATTCCCTGCGTGATGCAGCGTCGGAAAAACCCCTGCAATCAATCAATCAATCAGTCAATCAATTAATCAACGACAATGGTGATGCTGATGATAAGAATAACATTAAGAAAAAGAAGAAGAAATACTCGTAATTTTTTTCTTTTCTCCCCCTTCTAGGCATAATCTATTTTGAAGGTGCTTTCTTTTTATTTCATTTTTTCTTTTCTTTTCTTTTTGCTACTGGAGGTTGGGGGGGTGGAGGAGGTGGTGTACTTCCACTGGTAGGAGGATCCAAAGTAGTAGAAGTAGCAGAAGTGGCAGCAGTGGTGGTGGTGGTGGTGGTGGTGGTAACAGTATGTTTGTCCGTCGTGTCCGACGATGACCTCCAAAACAGCAGAGGAGGCAGCTGCTGTTTTGGAAACTGGGCAAAAATTTGATTATAGTGGAGATGCCTTGCCCACAGTACATCCCCACTCTCTCGACCAAGTGGGCATAAGGACAGTCAGCGTTGGAGATGTTCTCCAAAGGCCAACCAGCCCCCAGGGCTGCAGCACATAAGGACTGTGCGAGTCAAGCCTCCTAGTCAGAGAGTCATAGTCGATCACTAAAGACTAAGCTGTAAAGTGGAAAACCATGAGTGGGAAAGCCACTGGTCATACAGCCTCTCACTTTGCTGTTGCCCCTAGCGTCAATGGTTTAATCAAGAACTGTGATAAAGCCCAGGCGCTGACGGCAAACATAGTACTGGGAGTAGTAGCAGTAAAAAGGTAAAGGTGTCCCCATAACCTATATGGTCGTAAGGGAGCGAGGCGTCAGGGACCTCAACTTTTCAAGGGGCCAGCATATTGAGGGCGGCGCTCATCTCCTCTCCCTCGCTGTTTTACCTTCCCTGACCCTAAAGAGGGCAGGTACCCATTTACAGCTGGGTGAACTGGGGGACTGTACTGAAACCAAGGCGCGCAAACGGTCACCCATCCAAGTGGTGGTAATCACGCTCGATGCTGCTTAACCTTAGCTGGGGGAAAGCGAGTGCTATGACCACTGAGCTATCCCGTCCCCAGTAGTAGCAGTAGTGTGATGAAAGTAGCAGCACCAGTAGTAGTAGTAGTATAGTAGTAGTAGTAATAGTAGTAGTGGTGGTGGTTTTGGTGGTGGAAGTAGTAGTAGTAGTAGGTGGTGGTGGTGGTAGTAGGGGTATGTGGTGTGGTGGTGTGGTGGTGGTGGTAGTAGTAGTCGTAGTGGTGGTGGTGGTGGTGGTGTGTGTAGTAGTAGTAGTAGTAGTAGTGGTGGTGGTGGTGGTGGTGGCGGCGGTAGTAGTAGTAGTAGTAGTAGTAATACCACCAGCAGCAGCAGTAGAAGTAGCAGTAGTAGAAGACGATGTTGCTGTGCGTGCATGCAATCACCGGTGACTCCTCATATGGTTTGTATGCACGTTCAAAACAGAGACAGAGACAGAGAGAGAGAGAGAGAGAGAGAGAGAGAGAGAGAGAGAGAGAGAGAGAGAGCCCACCAACCCGCAAATACGATACCTATCATTCTACCATCTTGAGACAGCAAACAAAAAACATTATCTGAGAAGCCTTTCGATTAATACAGTGAGAGGAAAGTCCAATTTTTAAAAACACAAACAACAACCTAAGGATACATGGTATAAACTAAAAGATATCAAATGTAGAAAACGAGATGGACCTTGACATATATATAACTGTTATCACAGCTTAGCAGGAAAAGCTCCATAGGGAAAATTCAGCAGAAGCAAAACCATGACCTAATATTTTGTTCTGTGGCTTCAGAAACAAATACAAAACAAACAAGCAAAGAAGGCCAAAAAAAAAGTGGTTATCTTGTTTGTCACATACTTTGGTTATAAAGTTTTGGAGGACATTTAGCAACTAAGGTTTCATAAGTGATTTGAAGTTGCGATGAAAGCGAAAGAGGCGACAGGGGATCAAACCCCAAACATCTTGTCAACGAGCGTTGTTCTTGAGTTCCAGTGTATAATGAAAAGGGTTCCTCCTATCCCCTGACCCTAACATCTTGCAGTGGTTATTCCCAATGAACCTCTAACATCTTGCAGTGATGATCCCAAATGAACACTAACCTCTAACATCTTACAATGATTATCCCAGATGAGCACTAGCCCCTAAAATCTTGCAGTGATTATCCCTGATGAACACTACCCCCCTCCCCCCTAAAATCTTGCAGTGATTATCCCAGATGAACTATGACCCTTTAACATCTTGCAATGATTATTCCCAATGAACGCTAACATCTTGCGGTGATTATCCCCAATGAATACTAACCTCTAGCATCTTGCAGTGATTATCCCAAATGAACACTAACCTCTAACATCTTATAATGATTATCCCAGATGAACACTAACCCCTAAAATCTTGCAGTGATTATCCCAGATGAACAATAACCCTTTAACATCTTGCGATGATTATGCCCAATGAATACTAACCTCTAACATCTTGCGGTGATTATCCCCAATGAACAATAACCCTTTAACATCTTGCAATGATTGTCCCCAATGAACACTAACATATAACATCTTGCAGTGATTATCCCCAATGAACACTAACCCCTAACACCTTGCCATGACTATCCCAAATGAACACTAACCCTCTAGCATTTTACAGTGATTATCCCAGATGAACACTAACCTCTAACATCTTGCAGTGATTATCCCAGATGAACACTAACCCCTAACATCTTGCAGTGATTATCCCCCATGAACACTAACCTCTTAACATCTTACAGTGAATTTTCCCAATAAACACTAACCCCTTAAACTTCTTGCGGTGGTTATCTCAGATGAACACACTAACTCCTATTAATCTCTTGTGGTGATTACCCCAGATGAATAATAACCCCCCTTAACATCTTGCGGTGACTATCCCCAATGAACACTAAACCCCTTCCCCTCTTGCAGTGACTATCCTAGGTGAACACAAACTCCCAAACATCTTGCAGTGATTATCCTAGATGAACACTAACCTCTCAGTATCTTGCAGTGATTATCTTCGATGAACACGAACCCTCTAACATCTGGCAGTGGTAATCCCAGATGAACACTAACCCCCCCTCTCACTAACCTCTTGCAGTGATTATCCCCGATGAAGACTCCAGTGCCTCCCTCACCTCAACACGTAACCCTAACCCTGAATGTATGTTTCTACCCGCAGACCTACGGAGGACTGGATGGATGACATGGGGGTCAATCATAACCACATCATTCATCACTAACTCATGGCTCTTTACTTACGACGCCCCCGCCCCGTCTCCTATTCTCCCTCCCTTCATCGTAAACCCTCTGGTCAGTCCTACGCACTGCCATAGCCCTCACGCTCAGCTGGATTGTAAACAACATACATGATTGGATGAATGATGGCTGCACTATACCCTCCATTTCTTCCCTCCCCCCCCCCCCCCCCCCCCCACAACCCTTCTCTCTGGCTGCACTTAACCCTCCATCTCTCTCTCTCTCTCTCTCATCTCTCTCTCTCTCTGTTCTTTCTGCACTTAACCCTCCATCTCGCTCTCTCTCTCTCTCTCTCTCCTCTCTCTCTCTCTCTCTCTCTCTCTCTCTCTCTCTCTCTCTCTTCTGTTCTGCACTTAACCCTCCATCTCTCTCTCTCTCTCTCTCTCTCTCTCATCTCTCCTCTCTCTCTCTGTGTTCTGCACTAACCCTCCATCTCTCTCCTCTCCCTCTCTCTCCTCTCTCTCATCTCTCCTCCTCTCTCTCTCTCTGTTCTGCACTTAACCCTCCATCTCTTCTCTCTCTCTCTCTCTCTCTCTCTCTCTCTCTCTCTCTGTTCTGCACTTAACCCTCCACCTCTCTCTCTCTCTCTCTCTCTCCTCTCTCTCTCTCTCTCTCTCTCTCTCTCTCTCTTCTGTTCTGCACTTAACCCTCCATCTCTCTCTCTCTCTCTCCTCTCTCTCTCTCTCTCTGTCTGCACTTAACCCTCCATCTCTCTCTCTCTCTCACTCTCTCCATCTCTCTCTCTCTCTCTCTCCCTCTCTCTTCTGTTCTGCACTAACCCTCCATCTCTCTCTCTCTCTCTCTCCTCTCTCTCTCTCTCTCCTCACTCCCTCGCTCTCTCACTCTCCTCTCTCTCCTCTACTATACATACACCCAAGAGCAGAACGTTAGCCAAGAAAATCTTCGGCCACTCTCCCCCCCCCCCCCCCCCCCACCCTCCTTCACCCTTCTCCCCCCCCCCACCCCCCACTCTCTCTCCCCCTCCCTCCCTCCTCCCCACCCCAACTATACACCCAAGAACAGAACCGTTGGCCAAGAAAACTCTCCGGCCACTGCACAGGAGAGAGAGAGAGAGAGAGAGAGAGAGAGAGAGAGAGAGAGAAGAGAGAGAGGAGAAGAGAGAGAAGAGGCACATAGCCTAGCAGGCCGAAAAAGATGGCTATCTCATGGATGAAGGCTGTACTGTCCGACAACAGAGAGAGAGAGAGAGAGAGAGAGAGAGAGAGAGAGAGAGAGAGAGAGAGAGAGAGAGAGAGAGAGAGAGAGAGAGAGAGAGAAGATGCACACATTGCTTGCAAGCAGTACAGGCCATTTCCTTGGTTATGCACTGTAGTAGCCCTTACTATATTACCTGCCGACGTTCCTTGGCAAATTGCTGCTGCTGCTACTGACATGATGGCAAGTATTATTATAGTAGTAGCCAGAGCACTCTTTGGACTGCTGAAGAAGAAGGAGGAGGAGGAGGAGGAGGAGGAAAAGAAAGGAGGAGGAGAAAGGAAGAGAAAGGAGGAGGAGAAAGGAGGAGAAGAAAGAAGAAGAACAGTTTTAGATTATTCGACATCGACTTGACCACAATCCAACACGGAATGGGGTTCGTTCGTTTGTTTGTATGTTGTTGTTCTTAGCTACGCGTGTGTAAGTATTACGCAGAATGTTAATGCTGATTTACCCTCCATCACCCCACCCCTGATCCAATACGATAGGTTCTTGTTATCAACTATTTTCTATATATAGTTTGATTCTTTTGAAACTGCGTCTCAGAATACGGAATGCAGCTGCCATTAAGACCGCATATCAAAATGGATGCATAATGGCAAATTTGTCATCAATGGTAATTTTTTTTTTTTAATGGGGGAAGTACGTCTGAAGAAGAAGACCGGGAGGACGAAGTGGAGGAGGAGGAGGAGAAGAAGGGAGGGGAGAGAGAGAGAGAGAGAGAGAGAGAGAGAGAGAGAGAGAGAGAAGAGAGAGAGAGAGAGAGAGAGAGAGAGAGAGAAGAAGACAAACAGACAGAGATTTTCAGTCTGTCTGTGACGATCACCATTTACTACAGGTTCTCCTTTCACGAGGACGACAAGAGTCAGACAGAGGGGAAAAATACAACAAAAACAAAACCACCTAGCCCTCAAGCATTCATCAAACTATAGCCGGTAGCTGTGGACGCAGATACAGTTATTGTCGTTATCAAGTGGACTAGGACTCCAATGATAAAGCACGGACCCTCTGCCAAACGACGCCATTCATCTTTCGCTCGCTCGCTCGCTCTCACGCGCAAACACACACACACACACACACACACACACACACACATTCTCATATCACTGAGAGTGAACAGACACACACATACACACACATACATACGCACGCACGCACGCAGGCGCGCGCGCGAACACCACACACACACGCACCTACGCGCGCGCAGACACACACACACACACACCGAGTGGGTTCATGCACTCCGTCAGGTCGATTCCCGATAAAAGGTATGGATGGATAGGAAGAAGAAGAGAAGGGTAAAGGGTGTGTGGTGAGAGACAGAAACAGAGACAGACAGGGAGACAGAAACAGACAGACACAGAGACAGGCAGAAAGTAAACAGAGACAGGCAGACAGAAACAGAGACAGGCTTGCTCTCTCTCTCTCTCTCTCTCTCTCTCTCTCTCTCTCTCTCTCTCTCTCTCTCTCTCTCTCCCCTCTCTCTCTCTCCACTGAACAAGAAGTTTATCATTTTTAAGAAATTGTAGGGTTGTTGTTGTTTTTTTAAAAAGAAGAAGAAAAAGGGGACCAAAAAAGTTGATGGCAACCACCAGATACAGGCATTCCCCGAAATTGGAATGCGGCTATCTTCTTTTGTGTGTGTGTGTGTGGTGTGTTGTGTGTGTGTTGTGTGTGCGTGTGTGTGCGCGTGCGTGTGTTCGTGCGGCGTGCGTGCGTGGGGGGGGGGGGGTTGTGGTGTGTGTGTGTGTGAAAGAAAGTGTGTATGTATGTGTTAAAGAGAGAGTGTGTGTGTATGTGTGTGTGTACCTGCGTGTGAAAGATTCAGCTGCGGAGGATGGCATCAACAGTTATGACCGAATCGTGGATGCTTTGGCACTACTTTAACACACAGGATTTCAGTCAGGAAGGGCATATTGATTATACAGGTGAAACAGATCGAACCAAAACAACTGTCATGTGGTGATTATGTCGTTTCGGGTTTCAATTTCATAATTCCTTTGTTTCCCCTCTTCAGAAATATGGGACTATGACCCTATGCCAATCTCTCTCTCTCCCCCTCCCTCCCCCCTCTCCCTAATATGGGACTATGACCCTAGCGAATATCTGTCTGTCAGTGTCTGTCTGTCTCTCTTACACACAGACACACACACGCATGTGGAACTATGACTCTAGGGACTCTCTCTCATATGCAACTATGACCCTAGCAAATTTCTCTCTCTCTCCTCTCTCTCTCTCTCTCTCTTTACACACACACACACACACAACACATGGAACTATGACACTAGCGACTCTATCTCATATGGAACATGACCCTAGAAAATCTCTCTCTCCCTCCCCCCTCCATCTCTCCCTCCCTGTCTCCTTCCCTCCCTCCCTCCCTACCCCCCCCCCCCCCCCCAACCCCCTTTGTTTCTACTTACAATCTGGGTTGTCCTAAGCAAAGTTATACACTTCTCATCTTATCACCGGGCGGTCATTCACCCCTACGTAAGTAAGACGAGACGAGCCGACCCCCTAAGTAAAGCACACACGTACACCAGAGTTCAAACTGCTAGCCTTTTTTCTTTCTTTTTTTTTGTGGTTCCGAAACAGGCTGACTATAACCATACTGTATTCTTTGCCTTTAGTGTGTAATCCGACAGTATGTATATACTGGTTCATACCAAGATCTGTTGATATCAATTAAACAGAAAGAAGACCCAATAGCCTTGTAAAGAGGGGTGGGGGAGGGGGGAGGGGGTAAGGGGAGGGGTGACAAAAACAAAGTATACTATCCCCCCCCCAAAAAAAATAAAAAAAATCTTTTTAAAAATTCCTCTGAGAATCACCACGAGGACAAACGATAGGGTGGGGTGGGATGGGGGGAGGGGGGGGGGGGGCGGGAGGGAGGGGGCGGTATATATGTCAAGACTTTCAGAAACGTGTGCAGCAGACCTAAAACACTTTTGTTGTCATGGAAATATTAATGTAAGCTTTGAACGACCGAAATTGTTGCTTGATTGTTTTCTTTAACGGAGCTTCTTCATTATTTATCCCTTCTATTGTTGTTTTGAGGTTTTTGTGTTGTTATTGGTGGTGGTGTTTTTGTTTGTTTGCGTTTGTTGTTTGTTTGGGGTTGTTTTTTGGGGGTGTGTGTTTTTTGTTGTTGTTTTGTTGTTGGTTGGTGTTGTTTTTTTGTTGTTGTTGGGTTGTTGTTTTTTTGGGGGGTGTTTGTTTCTTTGGTTGGATTTTTCTTGGGGGGGGGGGGGGGGGGGGGGGGGGGGGGGGGGGGGGGGGGGGGGGGGGGGGGGGGGGGGCGGGGCGGGATGGTCTCTTTTTACGTCTTGTTTGTTTCAATAACAGCAGATATTTGATTGTTTTGTAGAATACACTGATCTAATGCTAGATCAAAAATATAACACCCCCCCCCCCCCCCAAAAAAAAAAGGGGGGGGGGGGAGGGGGGTTTACACACGACCAATCTCTTACAGTCATGCTCACAACCGATCGCCAGGTCAGTCAGTCAGTCTTGCTGCATACATGTACAGCCCGATAGCCAAGTCCATGTTTCACTCACGACTTCCTAGCCTATCATCACTTCAGGTGGCCCAAACGAACCGAATCCATCCATCATCATGTTTTGAAAACCTCCATTACAGGGTCAACAGAAGAGAAGCACCACATGCCCTACTGACCAGGATATAGGAGGAAGGTTTCTCTTTCCTGGTGTACCGTGGCTTAGCCTACCTAGCAGCATGCAGTGCTGGTGGTGGTGGTGGTGGTGGTGGTGTTTATGGGGCATCTTCCTTCCATACTGGTCAGTCTCAGGTGTACAAAATACCACGTTTCATTATTCCTGCCTCTCCATACTTTGTGGATTAGGGGTGGTTTTTGTTATTGTTGTTTTTCTTAATACTTGTACAGTTTCGATAATGGAAATGAAAATGAAGCACAAGAGTGCGTATGGGCAGATACACACACACACACGCGCGCGCGCGCGCGCGCGCGCACGCACGCACACACACAGAGGTTAAAACCGTACTTATTGTTCCTAACAAAAAAGCGTGCGATTTCAGGAAATGCTCGCCTTAAAACTAAATGGCGTGTTGTGTGTGGGTGGGTGGGCAGTTTCTCCTTTCTGATCATGCATACACGCGTTGGCAGGGGGGGGGGGGGATGGGGGTGTTGTTGTTGATACGTACACTACTATTTCAGTGCAGGAACGCTACTGTAGGAGCTTCTATTCTATTCGTCGCACGTGCGAACAAGCTGTTGCTAGCTAACTATCTTCCTACCCTCTCCTACATCTCCTCATCCCCCCCCCCCCCCCCACCCCCCCCCCAAATGTTTCCGTTCCGCCACATCCTGCATGCACAACAACTGAACGTCTTGCTACAATACCACCACATATTATAGGCGTCCATCATACCGCTTCCGACAAGCAAATGCAGGCGGACCTATACAACATCATGTGTGAAAAGCATTAGTAGATCCAGAGCTTGGTATTATGTCCAACACCCCCCCCCCCCCCCCCCCCCCCCCCAGCCCTCCCCCCACGTCCCCCCAGCTAGCTTCCTCCCTACTCCCAATTTTAGCCACTCCTTTTAATTCGAGCTTCTCTCAAATCGTTGGTAAGTAGGCCTCTTGGTTTTGTTGTTTGAGGTGGTAGGTGAGGATTGGAGTGTGTGGTGTATTGGTGGTATGTGGTGGTGTGGTGGTGGTAGGTGTGTGTGGTGTGTGTGCGCGTGCGTCGTGCGCGCGCGCGAATGTACGTGCAAGTGGTTGGTGGTGGTAGTGTGTGTGTGTGGTGTCTGTATGTATCTGTGAGTGTGCGCGCGAGTGTGTGTACGTGCGTGCGTGCGTGTGTATGTACGTGCACATAATTATATTATATATACATAAGCTCTTAATAATTGTTAGTGCTCTGGTCTCACACACACACACACACACACACACACACACACACACACACACAGTGGAAGCCCACGCAGTTCAATATGTATGCAAATTATGCAGCCGAGTTCTTGACAATCTGTTGCCAGGCGTCGAACTGGTGAAAACGTCTCCAGTCTACTACACTACATTTCATTTATTTAGGTGTGATTTCATAACAGGTTTTTTCTTGCGCAAAGTCACCAACACTTTATTTTTTTTGCATCATCATCGGATTGAAACTGTTGTGTCGCCAATTTAAAGGGGATATATAAAAAAAAAAAAATTAAAAAATAAAATATTTTATATAAAAAATAAAATTTGGGGGTGTTGTGGTTTTTTGTGTGTGGTGTGTTGTTTTGTGTGTGTGTGTGTTTAGAAATCGAAAAACCCGGTAAATAAAACAAATTTCCAAAAAAACGGTCAGATATTTTAAAAATTTTTTCCCTTTCACTCAGTTTTTTTTAAAAAATTTTTTTAACTTATCAGGGGTTATACAAACCTCGCTTTTTTGAAAATTTTTATTTATAAATTTACAAATAGAACAAGCGGAATACTACACAATACGAAAAAAATTTTAAAAGTCACACAAAAAAACCTTTCTCTTTGTTTCTCCCTTGTTCCTCTCTTGTCACCCCCTTTCTGGCTTATTTTCTCCCCTTTTGGCCATTCTCCCCCCTCTCCCCCCCCCCCCCCCCCCCCCCCCAGACTTAAAAATAACAATTTTCTTCCATGCCGAATTTCGTTTGGCGGGGCCCATTTTTTTTTCCACCCTTTAACGCAGCACCATTTTCGCTATGGACAGAAACAGAAAAATTTTGCTGGCGTTCAAAAAAAGAAGAAGAAGAAGAAATCGCTAAAGAGATAAAATAAAATTAAAAAACAAAATGGCCCTTTTTTT
>CM054142.1:26514550-26527050 GCA_028751875.1 Rapana venosa | reverse complement strand
AGGGATTTCTAATTTCTGGGGGATTTCGACGTTTTCAGGATACACACACACAAGGGATTTCTTAGGTGTGCGACACACTGGGAAAGTGCTAAGACAATCTAGGATTTTCTAGGTTCTGGGACAAAATAGAGATTTCACGGTTTCTGGTGTCTACTGAGAGTTCAAGAATTCTGAAACACGCTTGGCTATATTGAAACATAGGGATTTCATGCTTCTGGATCATACAGGGATTTTAAAGGTCTGAGACAAACTGGCCTTTTACAGTCCTGAAACATAAGGGGATTTCAAGGTTCCGGGAAACGCATGTTGTTGTTGTTGTGCGTTCCCCAGCTTTACACCCTGGGGGTCACCCAAAACGTGCACTCTGACTCACTCATCCCACCTGGGAATCACTGTGAGATAGGAAGCACACCGGATGGAAGTTTGCGTGTATGACTATTTTCAGGTACCTCGCCAAATAGGCAGCCATACTCCGACTTCAGAGGATTTTTTTCTCCTTTAAAAGAAGAGTGCAGGTTGTTATGTTAAGAGCAGGATACCAGTGGTACAGAAAGTTCTGGAGCCTAACACAGCATTCCTGGTTGGTAAGCTGGCAATTATTAGATCTTTAACCTAGTAGCAGGCAGGAGAAGCGCTATTCTTAGCTCCGGACCACTAGGGAGAGCCTATTTCTGACCCCAGATTGCTGCTTTGCTACTAACCACCACACGCTAGGCACTATACTGTAAAAACACTAGGCAACTTACTACCATTCGTGCTGGCTGAAACACGCTTGGCTATATTGAAACATAGGGATTTCATGCTTCTGGATCATACAGGGATTTTAAAGGTCTGAGACAAACTGGCCTTTTACAGTCCTGAAACATAAGGGGATTTCAAGGTTCCGGGAAACGCATGTTGTTGTTGTTGTGCGTTCCCCAGCTTTACACCCTGGGGGTCACCCAAAACGTGCACTCTGACTCACTCATCCCACCTGGGAATCACTGTGAGATAGGAAGCACACCGGATGGAAGTTTGCGTGTATGACTATTTTCAGGTACCTCGCCAAATAGGCAGCCATACTCCGACTTCAGAGGATTTTTTTCTCCTTTAAAAGAAGAGTGCAGGTTGTTATGTTAAGAGCTTGTCATGGCTGAAGGCAATCTCAACACAACATTTGACAACATAACATGTTAGTGTAGGCCTTGGCAATTAGCTGACATCAATAACTGACACAGCTTTTGGCCTGGGCCAAGGGAAACGCATAATTAACAGATTTTCGCAGGTCAGGGACATACTGGCTCTTTACCGTCCTGAAACGTACGCGGACTTCAAGGTTCTGGGACATTATACGACATCACAGTTCCGATACTAACACCAGGGTTTTCACAGATTCAAAACCTGGCAGTTTTTGCTGTTTTTCCACACACAAGAAAGAAGGTGTAAGCAAGCATGCACACTTCTGACTCAGTAACATCCATTCTGAACAAGGGACGAGGAAGGAAACTGGAGTGCTATAGAGTCTGTACCTTCCAAGTACTAAACAAATAAAAAAAAATTTAATCCCTTTCAGATGAGCAGGATACCAGTGGTACAGAAAGTTCTGGAGCCTAACACAGCATTCCTGGTTGGTAAGCTGGCAATTATTAGATCTTTAACCTAGTAGCAGGCAGGAGAAGCGCTATTCTTAGCTCCGGACCACTAGGGAGAGCCTATTTCTGACCCCAGATTGCTGCTTTGCTACTAACCACCACACGCTAGGCACTATACTGTAAAAACACTAGGCAACTTACTACCATTCGTGCTGGCTTCTTCTCGACCACGTACTGTCTTTGCCATTCAACTCTCTCATCTGTTTGCTGATTATGCACTGTGCTTTTTCCTATCTCCCTACTATACACTATACCCAACCTACTACACTATACCTAACCCCTCTCCAAGAAGCAAATGTTCAGTGTGTGTGTGTCTGTCTGTCTGTTTCTCTTCTCTCTCTCTCTCTCTCCTCTCTCTCTCTCTCTCTCTCTCTCTCTCTCTCTCTCCTCTCTCTCTCTCTCTCTCTCTTCCCTGGCTGTAGATCTCTCTTCCCTGGCTGTAGACTGGAAAAGGAAAGGCTGGTTTGAAAATTGAGACACTTGAGACACAGACAATAATGTATCCAATCTTGATGTACATACCACTACTGCCATGGTTTCCATGTCATTGTAATCGCGTCGCGTTCGATATTGTTGTTACCGCGCCGCAGCGCTATATGGCTTGATTGCTAAATAGCAATAAAATTGTGTCAATTGTCTCTCTCTCTCAGTTTGACCTGTACACTCACGCACGATTTCTGTCATTTGCGACGGATAATGATCATGAATACGGACTGACTGCCCCAAGCTTTTGCCCATCTGCAAGCCAGGGGACCCTATCTTTAATAATGGTCGTGTATATTCATTTTCTCTCTTCTCTCTCTCTCTCTCTCTCTCTCTCTCTCCTCTCTCTCTCTCTCTCTCTCTCCTCTCTCTCTCACACACACAACACACTAACAGGAAGGAGTAAACAACCCGTTTATAACCCACGCTCCCCTCTCTCCTTTTCTCTCTCTCTCTCTCTCTCTCTCTCTCTCTCTCTCTCTCTCTCTCTCTCTCTCTCTCCTCCTCCTCCTCCTCCTCCTGCTCCTTTTCCTTCCCACATTTCCCCAGTTCCATGTTCAGGTACCACCATCTCATAGTATAGAAGTCGACCCCCTACTCTGACCTCACCCACCCCTCTAAAAAAAAAAACACCCCAAAAAAACCAACCCAAACCTCCAACACTGCACTGTGTAATGATTCCCGCATATGTTGTGTTTGCCCTCAGAACCCATTCACTTGTCTATCTTCAAAGTGACTGTCTGGCCGCGGGGTGTATATCTGTCAAAGAGCACTATACTACTAGGCCTGGAAGATCGTACTGAAAATCCTACCTACCACTTACCTACCATACTGGCTTTATTTGTACATGTAGGTATACAACTAGCCTACAGGGGACGGGATAGCTCAGTGGTCAGAGCACTCGCTTTCCCCCAGCTAAGGTTAAGCAGCATCGAGCGTGGGTTACCACTTGGATGGGTGACCGTTTGCGCGCCTTGCCTTCAGTACAGTCCCCCAGTTCACCCAGCTATAAAATGGGTACCTGCCCTCTTTAGGGTCAGGGAAGGTAAAGCAGCGAGGGAGAGGAGATGGGCGCTGCCCTCAATATGCTGGCCCCTCGAGAAGTTGAAGTCTCTGATGCCTCACTCCCCTACGACCACGTAGGTTATGGGGCACCTTCACCTTTACCTTATACAGCTAACAGTCGGATGGCTGGATTCGCAGCGCTGGAGCTACTATACTAGGTCTACTAGATCTGTATAGAGTCTACATACAGGCATGTGTTTGAAGGTGTGGTGGACACAAGCTAGTATAGTGACATGAACAAACACAACAACAAAACACCATTGCCCATCCGCATTCCGAACACACATACTATAGAATGTCCACATACACCAGAATTGATTCCTGTTATTTCTGTACATCACTTCTCTCTCTCTCTCTCTCTCCTCTCTCTCTCTCTCTCTCTCTCTCTCTCTCTCTCTCTTCTCTCTTGTCTCATCTCTCTCTCTCTCTTCTCTTCTCTCTCTCTCTCTCTCTCTCTGTCGTGTGTGTGTGTGTGTGTGTGTAGTGTGTGTGTGTGGTGTGTGGGGTTTGTGACTTCTGAAGTCGGTGTTTGGCTGCCTGTGTATGGTCAGTTACTTGAAAACAGTCCTCGTAGTAATAAAGAAGAAGAAAGAACATACCATGCAAGTCCACCATCACTAATCATTATAAAGGTCCACCCCCGTGGGGATGCCGGAGGGAGATGGGGGGGGGGGGGGGGGGGAGGAGGGGGAGGAGGGCGTCTGTCAGTATAAACAGCATCCCCACCTTCTGGAAATTCTGTACATCTTTTCTATCCCTCTCTTTGCTTCCGTCTTGTTACTTTTCTTCTTTTGTCACCTCCTTCTTGTCTATTTTCTGCCTTCTTGGTCCACTCTCTTGCCTTTTTTTAAAAAATCCAAAAAGACTTAAAAGGACCAATTTTTTCCCACGCCGAAGTCGGATGCGCTGGGCCGGACTTGTCAGGCGCTTAACGGCAGCGCAACGCATTTTTGCTCATATGACAGACAACACTAGTTGCTGTCTGAGCGTTCGACATAGAAGAGAGAAGAAGAAGAAAGAACAGACCATGCACGCCCCCCACTACTAATATTCAGGTCAGTGACATGAGGTTAATGGTCCGTTCAAAGCTATTTTCGCCGCATCTCCTACAGTTCAAGCCTCTTTCTTCTACTCCCCCACGTGCTTATCAAAACAAAACTTTTTTGGTTGTTGTTTTTACCCACAATATTTGACACCTACCTCTCTCTCTCTCTCTCTCTTCTCTCTCTTCTCTCTCCCTCCCCCCCCCCCCCCCCCCCTTTCTATATTTTGTATCTATATCATTCACCAGGCTTATTACCTGATGGTATAACCAGATGTTTCCAGCACTTCAAAGTCCCTTGCCCCGCCAGTCTTTTTAAAAAAAAAAAGTTTCTGGTGTGTGTGGGGGGTGGGGGGTGGGGAGGGGGGTTGCTTTACTGAAGCGTGTGTGGGAGTGTGCTTCTTCCACTGAAGGCGGTGGTAAGTGTGTTGGAATGATGAGCATGCAGGTACACACACACACACACCTCTCTCTCTCTCTCCTCTCTCTCTCTCTCTCTCTCTCTCTCTCTCTTATCCACCACCCTCTTTTCCTTCTCCACCCAAAATCATCCTCCCCATCAATCCATCCATCCATTCCCATCTCAATCCTTCATACACACACACCAATCAAACGCCTACAGGGAGAACCAAACATGCAGGAGTACCTAGCCTATAACACCGGTGTGCATGCGTACGTGGGTGCGTGCGTGTGTCAGTATGAACATGTGTGCATGCATCCATCACACACACGTACACACACACACACTACATAAACACACACACACACTATCCCCCATCCCAACCCCCAACACACACACACACTACCTCCCCTGCTAAATACATGCATCAAGACACCCAATCAATACAATACACTACTGTGGCTAGCTAGTATAGGCCTAGAGTAGTGTAGGTGAAGCTCCAGCAGAAGGAAGAAGAATCAAGGACAACGTGACTGGTTAACTCATTACTACTCTGTCCACCACCACCCCCCCTCCTCTCTCTAGTCTTATCGATCGTGGTCCTCCTCCTCCTTCCTCTTCCTACTACTACTACTCTGGCCTTAACGAAGCACATGCTGACTAACCACAACAACGTGGGCATGACTGTCATGTCAGGTCCCCTCGGCTCCATCCCACTGGGCCTGACTACCGTGAGTGTGTGTGTGTGTGTGTGTGTGTGACCACTAGGCCTACACTTGATAAGCAAGGTCAACAACTTTGGTCAGACTCTGATCCCCAACACCCGTTTGTGGTAGATAGATCTAGCTAGGCAAACATGTCTGGATTGAAGAACACACGTGACAGTCTCTCTCTCTCTCTCTCTCTCTCTCCTCTCTCTCTCTCTCTCTCTCTCTTTTCCTCTACTCTCTCTCTCTCTCTCTCTCTTTGGTGTGGAAGTGAGGGGGGGGGGGGGGGGGGGGGGGGGGGGGGGGAGATATAATGCCAATTCTATGACGCTCAGAAAATTTTAGTCATTCATTCTCTCTCATATAAAGATTATTCATTCATCTCTCTCTCTCTCATAAACAGATTTTTCATTCTCTCTCTCTCATAAAAAGATTATCAATTCTCTCTCTCTCTCTCTCTCTCTCTCTCTCATCTCTCTCTCTCTCTCTTCTCTCTCTCTCTCTCTCTCTCTTTCTCTGTGAAAAACACCCCAACCAAACCATGTAATGCTTACTACGAAAAGTCGACCTATTTGTCCTCGAGGTTGGGTAGATTTACAAGTCCTTAGGCTTACAAGTCATCATTTGTACAGGCGATGTTCCTATATAGTTATACGGAAAAAGGTATTCATTTACTACGTTTGCGTCCGTTATTGACTTTGATCATAGTTTGTGTGTGGTTGTGTGTGTGTGTGTTGTGTGTGTGTGGTGTGTGTGTGTGGTGTGTGTGTGGTGTGTGTGTGTTGTGCACGCGCACCACGCGTGTATGAACGAACGAGTTGTTAAATGTAAGTGTACGCGAATCTAAGCAAATGCAAATGAACGCACAAGCGTACGTGTGTGCGTGCGTCTCGCATCATATTCTGCTTGTGTGCTCGTGCGTGGGGACTCATGGTAACACATCCGTACATTAAAGGCAAAATACCCCCACCCCAAAACAAAACCCCCCAAAAAAGAAAACAAGAAAAACGAGCTAAAAGTGCACGGCTAAACGCGTTTATTGACCTCATTAGTGTGCCCTGCATAATTAAACTCTTGTCGACAATAACAAAAGCACTCTGCAATTAAGTTTGGATCGCTGGTCTAGAGATAACGCACCTACCTAGAAAGCCAGAAGTCCGGGTCGCAAAATGTGCGGTGGTTCGATCCCGGTTTGGTTCCCAACCGTTGGACCATGAGTGGTGGTCTGAGCGCTAGTCTTTCTGATGAGACTATAAAAAAAAACCGAAGTCCCGTGTGTTACACATAATTATTTAGCGCACGTAAAAGAACCAACATCAGCAAGAGAGTCTGAGTTATCCCTGGTAAAATTCTGTAGGAAAAAAAGCCACTCTATGGGGAAACAAATACAGTTGCAGACAGGAAAACAAAACAAAATGGGTGGCGCTGCTCTTGTGGCGACGCGCTCTCCCCAGGGGGGGGGGGGGGGGGGGGGGGGGGGGGGGGGGGGGGGGGGGGGGGGGGGGGGGGGGGGGGGGGGGGGGGGGGGGAGGGGGGGGACAGCCCGAATTTCATGCAGAGAAATCAGCTGTGAGTTAAAGTAATATAGAATATAAATAAATAAATACATTTGTAAATTATACTGTTCTTTCTAAAGAGCATATAAAGCGTGTGTGGTGATGAACTAGAGCCAAGTGACAGTGAATGGTTTAGGGACAGTGCTTGATGTGTTCATGGCGCTTCAAAGATGGCTCTTTTTTGTTTCGTTTTTTCTAATTAACATAGCCTTCATCAAGAGCTGGGTAGAGAACAAGGCTTACACTGTATGCACCTGTTTCTAAGGGTGTGTGTTTCTTTTCTGGTTTTTGTTTGGTAATTTAAATATTGTTTCTGGTGGTGGTGGTTTTGTTTGTTTGCATGTTTTTTCGCTTGTTTGTTGTTGGGGTTTTTTTTTAACACGCATACAATATGATCACGACTTCGAACTGCATAAAGTTATTGGCAAATGCAAAAGCACAAAAGGCCTACAAGCGCAAGCATAGCGACATTCGCTTACCACGAAAAGTGGAATAAAAAAAATCCTCTAAAATCTAGAGCACTGGTTGCTTAATATGGTATTATAGGGTGAGATTTTGACAAACTGCCAATAAACGTTATCTCCTTCAGTGTAAAAACTCGTGGTTCCATAGTGACTCTCGGACGGGGTGAGGAATGAGACAGACAATACAGACAGCATCATTGGGGGGAATGACCTCCCCGGTTTTTCAGTGGAGTTGGATGCGAAAACAACAACAAACCCGACCACACACCAACACACCACACACACACACACTGGGGCCCAGTAGAGAGAGAGAGAGAGAGGGAGAAAGAGAGAGAGAGAAGAGAGGAGAGAAGAGAGGAGAAGGAGAGAGAGAGAGAGAAGAGAGAGAGAGAGGAGAACGCAGAACATCTCGCGCACTACGTTTTAAAACCCGTTTCCGCTTTTCGAAAAGTTGGCCATTTTGTGTCCGGTGGAAGGGATTCAAATTACCCCCCAAAAATGCATACACACGGACTGAATAAACAAAAAACCATGAGAAAAAAAAATTCATTAAATTCCCGCAATATAAAGAATAATAAAGGGGAACAATAAATTTGATAAACACACCACACACGCACTACAACACACAACACACACACAACACACACACAACTGTGGGAAGGACAGGAACATCAAAGTGTAAGCCACTTCGTGCGTTGCACTCCAAATCTACGACACCCTGAGTTAAAAACCGAGAACAGCACACAGCATTGGAATAGACTTAAAAACATAAACCTGAGGTCCCGTGAGTAAAACGCCGCACGCAAAATTGCCCACACAAAACTCTAAAAACCTGTTTCGCTAAGTGTGGCACTGTGTGCCGTAGGAACGTGACAACATTTCAAACCGCATACAGTACTAAATAAATAAAAAAAACCCAACAAACCACAAGATTGCGTAAAAAACAATCAAACCACAAAACCACTCGTCTTTGCTTTATTCCATTTATCCTCGAAATTAAAGGAAAATTACCCCAGCCTAAAATACTACTAACAAATAAAAACCATCTGTTTTATTCGCCTCGACCATTTCTCCTTTTCCGTGTCGGGGTTGCCCCAAACTTTACACCACGACATTAACGAGACGCTATAAACTATACCCCAACACAACTCTGTGCACTCCCGCCTGGGTTTCCTACTAACATTTTCGATACGGCCAACCCCCCCCCCCCCCCCCCCCCCCCCCCCCCCCCCCCCCCCCCCCCCCCCACCCCCCCCCACTCCCCCCCCACCCCCCCCCCCCCCGCCCAAACCCCCCCCCCCCCCCCCCCCCCCCCCCCCTTTTCCCCCCCCCTCCCCTCCCCCCCCCCCCCCCCCCCCCCTCCAAAAGGAAAAAACAAAAACAAACAAAAAGCAAACACACACACAACACACCCACTAACAAACTAAACAACAATAACAACAATAAAAGCAAACAATCCATCAATCAGTGTTGACTGTGCTGACATTCATTCTCTGGGTGCATGCAGCCAGAGAGTGGAGGGGTGTTGTCGCTACGGGTACACACGCTACGCTATATGAAGTGCTTATAACGGCGCAGGCAGTAAAATCTGACATAACCCACCAACCCCAGTCCAAGAGTACAGCCGTACCCTTATCCTAATCACTCAAGCTTGCATAATAGCCACCGCCGCCACCACCACCACTACCACCACAGGCTACCTGATAAACTCCTGTTACCTCCAACGCCAACTATAATAATAATAATAATACACAGAAGCCAACACACTGTCCCCATAACCCCCCCCCCACCCCCACCCCTCCCCGCCCAGTCAACCTCCTCCCCCCCTACCCTCATCCCTTCCCATCCCACTGTCACTTACAGCTCTATTTTCTGTTGTGTAAGATTTATTGTGGGGGTTGGGGAGTGAAGGATGGGGGGAGGGTTAGGTGGTTTGTTCAGGGTTTTTGGGTGGGTTTTGTTGTGATTTTGTGTGTGTGTTTGGTTGTTTGTTTGTTGTTTGTTTTGTTTTGGGGGGGGGGGTTGTTTGGGGGGGGGGGGGGGGGTTGTTTGTTTGTTGGTTGGGGTTTTTTTTGGGGGGATGTTCTTTCGTCAAAATGGTCGAAAGTTTTTTTTAAAAATCTCAACTCAGGGATTTCTTCAGCATGATCCACTAAGTCAAAGTCAGAACGGTTCTTTAGCGCCCCCCCCCCCCCCCTCCCCCTTTTTCTCTCTTTTACATTTCCCCCCTGATCTTCTGACTAGCCAGTGCAGGTACTTGTCAACTTCAGGACAGTGAGTCAGTGTACTGCTTTGAAATCTACCCACTGTGGCTGACTGATAATGAAGATTACTGATGATGATGATGATGATGATGACGACGATGATGATGATGATGATGGTGGTGTTGGTCGTCGTGGTGATGATCAAAATATCGCTTAATTAATTAACGTTATCTCTTAGCAAGCGAGAGACTTGACCTTGCCACACAAGGTCACGACAGCAAACAAAACAAAACCAAAGCTGCCTGTTCTTGACCTTAGAGCACCTGGGATTGTGCTTGTATTCATGAGCAAAGGAAATCTCTCTCTCTCTCTCTCTCTCTCTCTCTCTCTCTCTATATATTATATATATATATATATATATATATATATATATGTATATATATGTAATATATATATATATGTCTGCCTGTCTGTCCTCTTTCTTATCCTATCCTCTCCTCCCCTCTCCCCCCCCCCTCTCTCTCTCTCTCCTTCCCTCTCCTCTCTCTCCTATCCTCCCTCCCTCTCCTCTATCCTCTCCTCCGTCCCTCCCCCCCCCCCCCCCCCGCCCCCAATCTCTTCTCCTCTCCTCTCTCTCTTGGTTCGTTTTTGTTTTACTTTTTTGGTCAATGCATAAATGACGTCGTCCTTCAAAATTTGATCATTGGCCTAGAGATTCCCCCTGGTGACGTTCTGTGAACCAGAGGTTCCAGCTCCCGGTTCTACAATGAACGGAACAGTCAGAGGAATGAACCTGAACGTTGTTTATTTTACCCAAGGAAATTACACCATACGAACTGACCATAACTTCCCCCCCCCCCCCCCCAACCCAGTCCTACTGTTCTGTGATGAGAGAAAAAAAAATAGATTAACAAAAAGTAAGCAATAAAAATGTTACTCAGATGAACATGAAAAGTGGTTCATAAAATAGCAAAAGGAAAGGAAACAACGCGAGTGTTGACTATGCTGATGATGATATTCTTACTTCTACTATAACAACAATAACAAAACAAAGAACAAAAAAAAACCCTACTACTATTGCCCCCACTGCTGTTGCTGCTGCTGTTGCTACTACTAGTGCGGCTGCTGCTACAACCACTATATTACTACTGCTAATGCTGCTGCTACTACTACTACTACTACTGCTGCTGCTACAACTACTACTATTACTACTACTTCTGCTGCTGCTACATCATCTACTACTACTACTACTACTACTGCTGCTGCTGCTGCTGCTGCTGCTTCTTCTTCTTCTTCTTCCTCCTCTTCTTCTTCTTCTTCTTCATCTTCTTCTTCTTGTGCTGCTGCTACCACTACTACTACATCGCGTAAGTTTTCTAATCCATTTTTTTGGTAAAAATCCTTTTCCTCAGTCAACAACAACGACGAGTACAAACAAACAAACACACTCTGGCAACTTTCTGCCAACAACTTGATCTAGCATTCTCATCCGCGAATCTAGGAGGCTCTGCTGCTTGTTGCCACAAGTTTTGCTTTTCCAAACTCACTCTTGGAGTTCACCATGGAGGCAGGCACACACACACACACACACACACACAAAGGTTGTGGGGTATGAGGTCGGGAATAAAACTGGAAAAACAATGGCACCTTCCAACACCACAACAATGGAAGACAAGACGAAGGACATGACGAGAGGAGAACAGCCGCTCAAAATGGGACGTTGGCTCGTGTCGTTAAGTGTGGCTGTGGTCCTAAAGTGGACAGGCTCAACGGAGGGGGATAAGAACTGCCTCCCCCCCCGTCTGAAAACTTCCAGTGTAAGTGGAAACTTCACCTTCTCCTTTCCTTTTCTGTACTTCACCAGGTAAGCTGTCCAATTATGACGACTCCTATTGTCTTTGTGAGGGTACGAATCGGGCTAAACAACAGATTTCCCCATGGAATACTCGTTTTATGTTCGCAAATCTGAACAGAGTTTTTATTTCTGTAAAATCTTTTTAGACTGCCATTGTTTCGGGTAGTGTTTTCATGTGTGTTGACCAAAACAAAACAAAAAAACAACAACCAAAAAACAACAACAAAAGCTAAGCAGTTTAAGCGCAATCACCAGTTATGTGAGGACCAGGTTTTGCGCAGTTGAAGGCCTTCATTCAGTTAGCGACAAAAAACCACATAACGACACCACAGACTTTAGTCTGGAATGGTGTCGAGAGGACGGTAGGAGGGAGGGAGAGAGAGAGAGAGAGAGAGAGAGAGAGAGAGAGAGAGAGAGAGAGAGAGAGAGAGAGAGAGAGAGAGAGGAGAGAGAGAGAGAGCTCTATTGCAGAGAGAAGAGGGAGGAGACAGGAGGGGAGGGTAGCCTAGTACCAGATGAGATGGGAGAGAGGAAGGGAAAGAAGAGAGATAGCCTAGAGACAAGACAGTACAGGCAAACGGGAGGAGAGAGAGAGAGTGACAAAGAAATGAAGATGATTGTGTATCATCAACACACAGAGAAACTACAGCAGTGCAGGCAGTTTGGTGCCCTTCTCTCTCTCTCTCTCTCTCTCTCTCTCTCTCTCTCTCTCTCTCTCTCTCTCTCTCTCTCCCCTCTCTCTCTCTCTCTCTGTTATATTACACATGTATGGCAGAGAGTATTTTTTTTTGTTAATAATACACTTTCAAAGTTTGTTCTTGACTATCTTTCTTTTTTTAAAAATGCATTTTATTTCAGAGTGCGCGCGCGTGTGCAAGTGTGCGTGTGCAAGTGTGTGTGCGCGCGCGCGCGCGTGTGTGTGTGTGTGCGTGCGTGTGTAAAAATCTATGATGACCTGGGTTGAGGGATTTTTTCGGGGAGGTGGGGGCTGGGGCTGTTTCGGATGTGTTTTTTTGTTATTTGTTTTTGTTGGTTTTTTTGTTTTGTTGTCCTTGGTTTGGTTTCTTTTTTTTGTTGGGGGGGGGGGGGGGGG
>CM054142.1:26504550-26509550 GCA_028751875.1 Rapana venosa | reverse complement strand
CGTTGGCTTTACTACTTCTACTGCTACTAGGCCTACTCTAGTATAACAACAGATAGGCCTACTGAACATAACAAGGCTATACTTCCCTTGCTTTACTGGTGGTAGTGGGAGTGAGTACTTACTGCCCTTGACAGCACTGCTGGTCAGACCAGCTGTTTCCAGTTTGGTTTTGAGGGGGGAAGGTCTTGCTTGTAGGAGGTTACTGGCCACATAGCGAGTACAGAAATCTGCATCCTCTTAGTACAACATCCCCTCATGTCCCCCCCTCCCACCCCCACCCCGAGAGATGGAAGGAAGAAAAGGAAGGATGAATCCATCATTCCTGTTAGTGATTCCAGCCCAGTCAACTGTACCACGATGGCTGTATTGGTGCTGACATCACGACAAGACGGATTGACCCGACAAGACAATCAACAGCAAATGTAGAACTAGAATAACTACTTTAATTACAGTTTGACATAGCTGTAAAAACCAAAACTCTCTCTCTCTCTCTCTCTCTCTCCTCTCTCTCTCTTCACACACACACACACACACACACACACACACACACATACACGCGCGCACGCATACACTATATACCCAACTACAACAAAGCAAAAACGCAAAAGCAAATATAAAAATTTTTAAAAGAACCTGAACACATCACAGTAACAATAGTATTAAGATTTTCATCACAAAAACAAAACTAAACAAAAAACCATAACAACGCAAATACATACCCCCCCCCCCCCCCCCCAAAAAAAAAAAAAAAAGCATCAACAGTACACAATTAAACAAACAAACAAAACTTATAATCAAACCCAGAAAATCCTTCTGATTAGACTATAAAACCGAGGCCCCGTGTGTGAACGCACGCAGGACAACATCTCGCGCACATGCTAAAAACCCATTCCGTCTTTCGGAAGAGTAGGAGGCCATTCCGTACCAGTAGGCACAGCAGTTGACAGAATCTTTTAAAACGCACGCACAAGGGTGTCAGCAATAGACAAACCCCCCGAAGTCGGAATGCCGATACCTTGTAATGGTGGGTTAAAAGCAGTCGCATGGGGCCTACGCTAAATCTCACCATAGATGGATGGGCCTCGGAGCTCTAGCCGAAGGGTTGAGTGAGTGCGTGCGTGCGTGCGTGCGAGTGGTGTGTGTGTGTGTGTGTGTGTGTGTGTGTGTGTGTGTGTGGTGGCGTGCGTGCGTGCGTGCGTGCGTGCGTGCGTGCGTGCGTGTGGTGATGTGTGTGAGAGAGAGAGAGAGTATGTTATTTCGTGCGTGCGTGTGCATGCGTGCGTGCGTGTGTGTGTGCGCGCGCTTGTGTGTTTGTGTATGTGTGTGTGTGTGTGACATGCTCTTCCTTCCTCCTGAACCGTTGGTTATCTCCAAATTGCGAACAAAAACACGATCATAGAGAGCATCCTGTTATCAGACCCTCAGGGCGACATTTCAACAAAATACAGTGGTGAATGGGTTGACAAGACTGGGTAAAAAACAAAAACAAACCATGAATACCACAACAACAAAAAGCAATACAAAAACAAAGAGACAGAGACAGACAGACAGAGACAAAGAGACAGACAGAGAAACAGAGAGGAGAGAGACAGAGACAGACAGACACAGACTGACAAAGTCAGAGACAGAAAGACAGATGGAAACCAGACACCAAGAATAAAGAAAGAGAAGATCTTTTCACAATACACATTTTATCCAGATAAGAAGAGACGGGAACGTAGTGATTCATGCCCACTGAAAGAAGCCCTTGGCATGCATCCCCCACACAAGCGATACAAACAAGCAAAACAAAACAAAACAAAACACACGAGGACAACAACAAAAAACCCTAAACCATCCTCTGGCTGAGCTGAAGTGCCAGAAATACCTAGAGCCCGCACACTACAGAGAGTAACTATAGTATAGGGGAAGAGTGTTTGTTTATACTATAGTATGTACACTGCAGGTAGATATTACGAGGAGAAATTACTCCTTGCCACAAGGGTACCTCCCCTTTACTTTACTTGTGATATTGGTGGCGGGGTGTGGTTTCGGGGGGGGGGGGGGGGGAAGGGGGGGGGGAGGGTGGGGGGGGGGGGGGGTGGGGGGGGGGGGGGGGGGGGGGGGGGGGGAGAGAAGAGGACACAGAGAGAGCGAGCATATTTGCTGTGCATTGTGTAAAGGTGTGTGTGTGTGTGTGTGTGCTCTGCGCGCTTGCACTTGCCTGTAGTTGCATGAGCCTGTTCACAGGCACGAACGCATCACCCATCACACTCAATGCAATGCAATACAAATACTTTATTATCTGAAAACAGAGAAATGCATCGCGCTTCCAAATTTTCAAGCCGATATCTACCCGTACACTAAAGGATGACAACAGACCAAAAGGCAAACAAGCTATATATAGTTTGTTCTGAAGACAAAAATCCACTGACAAGACTATTGTTAATTTTAAAGACAAAATCCACAGACAAGACTATCGTGTGTTCTAAAGACAGAATCCACAGACAAGACTATCGCTGTTCTAAAGACAGAATCCACAGAAAAGACTATTGTCCATTTTAAAGACAGAACCCACAGACAAGACTATCGTCCCTTCTAAAGACAGAATCCACTGATAAGACTATCGCTCCTTCTAAGGACAGAACCCACAGTCAAGACTATCGTCCCTTTTAAAGACAGAATCCACTGATAAGACTATCACTCCTTCTGAGGACAGAACCCACAGACAAGACTATCGTCCCTTCTAAAGACAGAATCCACTGATAAGACTATCGTTTGTTTCTTCTTCTTCATGGAACGCTCAGACAGTAGCTATTGTTGTTATAGAGCAAAAATGCGTCACGCTGCCGTTAAGCGCCTGACAAGTCAGGCCCAGCAGGAGAATGGACCAAGAAGGCAGAAAACAGACAAAGGAGGAAGTGACTGGAAAAAAGCCATGGCAGAACCAATGAGAGTGATAGAAAAGAGGAACTTTCTAGCCCAAATTTCCAGAAGGTGGGGATGCTATTTATACTGACAGGCCCTCTGGCATCCCCACGGAGGAGGGGGGAGGGGGGGGGGTAGGTATCGTTTGTTTGAAATACTGAACCCACAGACCAAAACTATCGTGTGTTCTAAAGACAATCAATATCCACAGACAAGGCTGGATCGAGTCGACCCGACCCGAACCGAACCGAACTAACGGTCCTGGCTTAGTGCTAGTTTGTGTTTGCACTTGGTGTATCAAGGGGTTTGTCAAACGAGCGGGGCTGGCCGGCCCGCTAAAAGCCTCCTAAGCTGCGGGTCAACAACTTTCAAACCAATCTCTCTGACAAGTCCGATCTTCAGTAGGCCTAGGTATCAGGCTGACAGCTATATTCTGAGCCAACAAGTTTTCCACCGGACGACACGATAACTAAACTAGTGGATTTTCTTCTTTCTTTCGAGCTGCCGGACCTGTCATTGTGTGCCGCGCGTGGCTCACGATCTCAGTCTGTCTGTCTGTCTGTCTCTGTGTTGGCCGAGACAAAAGAGATAACCGATAGGGCGGTGCGATTGTTACTTGGCCGGTCAGTTCAGGGGGAAGTGTAATCTTGAAACCGCTAGGCTATCCACCACCACCATGCCACCATGCCAGTTCTTCAAAAATTCTTCCACTCTATTCTCTTCATCCCACTTTGGATGCTGCTGGCCTTAAGGTCAACCACGCGCTAAATGATAGGTGAGTGGCCGGCCTCCCGGAGATTAGGGTGATAACCCATCTTTAGAAGCGGCAGATTCGTCCTGGTATCGTTCAAGTACAATGTATTCGACTGGTGTTGATAAATATGCTCACATGCACAATTATAATATGTACGGTTGCTAGCCTGCACAAGAGCGCGGGCAAGAAGCAAGCATGCGTGGGCTGTGCAAAGCAAGAGGCAAGGGGGGGGGGGGAGACAGCCGGAGACGGGGAGAGACAGAGAAGACACAGAGAGACAGAGAAACCACACAGAGACACAGGGACAGACAGAGAGTCAGAGAAAGACAAAGAAAGAGAGACAGAGACAGACTGACATAGACAGAGAGAGAATACAAATATTTGGCATTTTGCCTGTACAGCCATATCAACAAAGAAAGAAGGAAGAGAAAAAAAAAGCAAACAAACTGACAAGATTCCTGTGACAAGACTGGCACACTGTCAGAGTTTCCAGCACAATCATTTCTGACAACAATCAGAGTGGCTTTTGGTTTTACTGTTTCACAGGAATTTCATCAACATAATAATAATGTATGGAATTTATATAGCGCTGAATCTTGTAAAGCAACAAATCAAAGCGCTCAGATGACTTTTTTTGGGTGATAAATAAGTCAAGGAAAGAAAGAGAGAGAGAAGAAAAGACACGAAAAGGTTAGGAAGGAAGAACTGGAAAGAAACGAAATAAATAAATATGAAAGGACATAAACTGAAAGCGAGAAAGAAAGAAAAGAAAAGAAGACAAAGGAAAGAAAGCAAAACCGAAATAATAATTGATAATTAGTAACAATAATTAATCATAATATAGATGAATAACTAAATAAATAAACTTTTTTTTAAGTCTGAATTTTCAGGAATGCTATCTACTAGATGTTGACAACAAAACCAGCAACCAAACAGCAAACAAACAAAACAAAACAAAACAAAACAAAAGGTCCTTGTGAACAAACACAACAGAATGGTGAGAGCAGTTAGTGTCAGAATATAATAGAAGCAGTGACAGCTATTAAAAAACAAGACAATAAAAACACACACACACACACAAACACACACACGCACGCACGCACGCACGCAGACACACACAAAAAACGCACGCACGCACGCACGCACGCACACACGCACGCTGACATCTCAGTTTTGCCAGCAAGTTGAAAAACTTATTGTTTTTGCTTCATGCTGTTTTTGGGCTGGTCTTTTCTACTTTTTCTCTTTTTTTGGGGGGGGGTGGGGATGGCTTTGCTTTTTTTTTGGTTTGGTTGGTTTTCTTTTTTTTTTTGGGGGGGGGGGGGGGGGGGGGGGGGGG
>CM054142.1:26482050-26499550 GCA_028751875.1 Rapana venosa | reverse complement strand
ATTCCAGTCCATTATTTTTATTCTGGGGCTAGATGAATATAGATATTTATTAACACATGCCCGCACGCACGCGCACACACACACTTCAGCGTGTACACACACACACACACACACAAACACACACACACACAACAACAACAACAACAACAACAACAACAACAACAACAACAACAACAACAACAACCATCAACCACAAAACCCCCAAAACTTTCGTTTTTTCGTTTTTGTTTGTTTTGCTCATTTGGTTTACTATACAGGCTGACTGGAGACTCTAGACTTCCTCAAAACTATCGGCGGTGGTTTCTAAAGGCCTCTCTCTATACTATGACCGGCTGTTTGCGGCAGACCGACTGACAGCTGAATCAGAAAACAATTGGGGGGAAACCCTTACTCTCCCCCCCCACTGTGACGCTATAATAACAAAAATAGGGATCCTCAGCACATGAGTAGGAAGTTTGGCCCTTACAACTCAACTGTTAATAACTGTGCGATGATGATGATGATGGTGATTGAAATTGATTGTGATGATGATAAAACAATAATAATGATGGTAACAATAACAAAAACGGTGATGATGATGATGATGATAACAACAATATTGATTGTGATTATGATGATGAAAATAATAATAATAACAATGACAATGATCATAACAATACTTGATAACAACAACACCAATAATAATAATAATAATGACAATAATAATATTAATAATAATAATAAATTCAACAACAAACGATAATAATGATAATAATAAAATCAACACCAAATTAAAGCCAGAACTAACAGACCCCAAACAAATGATATGAACAAGCTTCTTCACTGTGGTTAGCACACACTGCATGAGGCTCTTGACAGGACAAAACAGTGTTGGTGCTATTTATCTAGATAAAAAGCTGTTTGTGGCGCTTCACTTCAAGTTCCAAACCAAAAGACCCAACTTTCTTTCCAAACCTCTAGCCTAGTGGCCATCGCAGAGAAAGGTATCATCAAGGCTTTCAAAAAAAACAACTCCAGTGAATTACAGGGGAAAGATCACAGACAGAATAATTAACCTATTCCTGATCTCTGAGGAACCACTCCCTGAACATTACAATTTTCAAGATCTCTTATGAAAAGGGATACCTAACACACAACGAAAGATTACACAACACACACAACACACACACACACACACATATAATATATAATATAATATATATAGAATATATATATATAATATATATTATATATTATATATTATAATATATATTAATATTTAGTTTTTTCAGACCCACTGGTGAAACGCACACCGAACACTCCAATGTCCTTTCTAGATAGACCGTTAATGAATTGCACACGCTCTAGAAATATTTAAAACTCTGGGGAAGTGTGCACCAAAATATACCGACGTTTTTCAGATTTTGTTGTGAAACACATGTTCAATACTTGTCCGCGTTTACTACAAATTTTGAGAACAGCACACTAAATATCACCCCCCCCCCCCCCCCTTCCTTTAAAGAAAACAAACAAACAAACAAAACCCTATATGTTTTACCAAGAATTCTTATACATATCACTCGAACATTTTCAAAACAACAAAAAACCCCACCTACAACAATACTAGCAAGCGCGCACACACACACACCCACCAGTGTTTACGAACCTTTCACAAATCACACACTACTATTTTTTCCATTGGAGTTTCCAAACCTTACGTTAGTCGCATACCACGTCGGCCTACTATGAAAACAAAACAAAATAAACCCCACAACAAAAATTCAGTCCTACTTCCCTTTCCTCAATGAACTGCACATTAACCACACCAACCAAAACAAAACACACACAAAAAACATTAAAAAATATAAAAGTTGATCAAACCCCCAGTGAAAACTAAAAACCAGCGACACCCCCACCCCACCCCCTTTTCAAGACCTTGAGAAAAGTCGACAATACCAACACTAACGATTAATGATGATAATGCAATAATAACAAAAACCACAATGAAATGACAATAATGATTTTTTTTTTAAACAACACTGCTTTTGGAAACGGCCTTCTAGGTGAATCGCCAGTCAGCCTTCTATGAATCGGTCACTTACGCACCACCAAAACATCCCTAAGCTACCTACCGCGCGACCTTAGGTCAACCACCACCAACCAACACAACAGAACCGCTTTTAGAGCTTACACACCACTTCGCATGAAGAAAAGAAAAGAAAAGAAAAAACCAAACCATGACAGTATCAACAAACAGTACCACCACAACGCCTCTTCCCCCCTAAAAAAAAACCCAAAAAACCACCCTTAGTAATCAACCATTCAAGCACTGTCAACAAGAAAAATAAAATAAACTAGGAATGAAAACACTTTTTAAAAGACACGTAAAAATTTGTCAACACATACCTAAGTCAAAGCTTCTCTACACACGCACCCAGAACAGAAAAAAAGGGGGAAAATGCCACGACACTGTTTCTCAGAACATATAGCTCTTTTCTTTATCTTTCCTTTTCACCCTTCTTCTTTAAAACCAACACACCTACCACCAAAACAAAGCTCTACTACTACTAGGTTAGCCTTTCCATGGGCCAGCGCGCAAAGCTGTGACTTGCTCCATAGGCCTAACCTATAGGTCTACCTACTACAACAAGCAGACGACAAAAACTGTGTGTGTGTGCCAAAAGCGTGGTTACAAAAACAACCAACTCCCACTGTGACGTCACCACGGGCTTGCAGCAAAGCAGGGGATCGAATCGTTCGTGAATGACGCGTACTACTAGACCAGTCTACTGGCCACCATCGATGGCATGCTAGGCTAATACGGACGCACACACGCACAGAGTGGGTGGATTTTTTTTTTGGATTTTTTTTAAAGAGACAGCCAGAGAGGGAGAATACTGTAAGGTGAGTCCCACAATATCACACAACATAGGCAGGTTAATTATCGTCTCGTTTCTAATCGCCGCCGACTCCACGTTTAACAGGGACAAACTTAAAATCCCTGTCTAGTATGACTGCCTGGGGTAGTAGTAGGGCAGTAGAGCATCCTCCAGTGTCGTTGAGCAAAGTGTGTGTGTTGTGTGTGGTGTGTGTGTGTGTGTGTGTGTGTGTGTGTGTGGTCTAGGGTGTGTGGTGCGTGCGTACGTGTGTGTGTGTGTGTGTGTGTGATGTGTGTGTGTGTGTGTGTGTGTGTGTGTGTGTGAGAGGAGATAGAGAGAGAGAGAGAGAGAAGAGAGAGGAGAGAGAGAATGTGTGCGTGTGTGTGTGTGTGCGGTGTGTGTGCGTGCGTGCGCGCGTTTTCCGCAATAACCACGTTACTGTTGCTTTCTACTACCAGTCTGGATCCTGCAGCAGCAACATGAAAATCCTCTAACGGGTAGTGTTTTCTCTTCTATTCGGCAAAATCCGCTGTTCTATTCTGTTCTTTGGTTTTTAAGAAACAACTTCCAAACTGGTTACTACCCCCCCCCCCCCCCCCCCCCCCCCCTCATACTTGGCGCCCTCACAGCATACACACTCACGCAGTTTTGTGTTACATATAAGAATATGAACAATTACAAAATGTCATGCTTAAAAAAACCCAAAAACCCCCTCAGCTTACTCTTGGTAATGCGCGGGCACACACACACACAGAGATGTAAACTGTATTTGTGGGGAGAAGATTACCAATAGTCATGTTTTTTTTTTTTTATTGTGGACATCTAAAAGCATTCTTACCTGCTGTACCAAGTTTGTCACTGGATCAGATTTTGTCTGAACCATCGTTACTGTTGGACATTGTGTTAGGGTTGATAAAAAAAAAGTCCGATAACTCAGTTTTTTGTAGTATGTTAAAGTTAGTTTTTATTAAGTACGGTTATCTGACACTTTTCTGTTATTGTTTGCATTCTCTTGTTTAGATTACTTTTTCCCGTCTAAAATCACTAAATGTGAAGAGACGTTAGACTGAAGATATCACACATACAGAGAGAGAGGCTTGGTGTATTCAATAATAATGAACATCAAGGACACAACAAAAAGTTGGGTGCACATGTCCCATGACGTCTTGGGGTGTTTTTTCTTCTGGCCAGTACATGCGTCATTAGAACAAAATTATGTCATCCTCATGATGACCATTATTATTATTATTATTCTTAAGTCATGTAACCATTTTTGTCTTGTGAGTATGTGTCAGGGAAATAGAGCAGATTGACGGACAAGGTACAAGCAGGCAAGGAGACCAGCCAGACCCCCAATGACAAATGGAATCAACAAAAGTTTCCATTGCTAAACCCAGGAAAGTCGGTCAACCATTCTTCTCTTCCCCTCCCCCCTTCACAGAGGGCATTTGCTCTTCCACATTTTTTGGTTTTGTTTGTTTCGTTGCCATTGCCGTCTATATTTAACATACCACACTGTCTCTAAGTCAAGAGTCCTTCCTCCCCTCCTGTCCCCTATAGGCCAATGATGAAGATCACTTGACTCCACCCTCTTCAATTTAACACCCTGTCTCTCACTCGATTGTTTCTTGTCACGTAAGGCGTTACAGTGAAGAGGACAAGTCAAGTGTAAGTCACTATTCTTTGCCTGAAAAATCTGACACCTCTCCTCCTTAGGCGCTTTTTTTCCCCTATGTCTGTCACCCAATTACACACACGAAACTAGATCATAATTGGTTACAATTTTCTTCGTTGCATTGTCGTTTACATCTAGCCGACGACAAGATCCACCCAAATCGGGGCAAGCGCCGCCCGCATCAAGGGGAAAAGGCAGTGTAGGTAACGATTATTAAGCATAATACTATATATAAAAAATGTTTTTTAAAAAAACAAACCGCCCCCCCCCCCCCCCAAAGCATTCAATAATAATTTTGTTAACTTTGATTCCAGCTCAAAGAAAGAAAGCAATGCAGATGTACAAGTGAACGGTTTATGTGTAGAAGTTTGGGGGAAGGGGTGTGTGTATGTGCTTTTTTTTTTTTAAAGGATATATTTGTTTTTTGGTCCCCCCCCCCCCCCCCCCCCCCCTCCCCTTGACAGAAAAAAGTATGGATATTGCCTCATTAAAAAACCAAACAAACCCCAAAATCCAGACAGTTTCTTCGCACTCATCCTGACCAGGAAAAAATAACTCACGACTTTCAATTCTTCCAGGAATTAATTTTTTTTTAAAAACCCACCAACACAGAGGGTCCTCCAGAGGGACTTCAACGGAAAGAAAGATCTTCAGGGCAACTGTGCGCTGAATCTCTCTCTCCTCTCTCTCCTCTTCTCTCCTCTCTTCTCTCTCTCTCCTCTCTCTCGTCTCTCTCTCACTCTCGTCTCTCTCTTCCTCCCTCCTCCCTCCCTCCTCCTCCTCCAATGTCAGGTAGTATTTGTGTGTCCAGACAGATCTAGGCGTACAGTACAGCAGCAGATGGTGCCTGCGTTCATGGAAAGTAAGTCGCATACCAAGGGACAGGGGGGACCCCTTCTCTTCCCTTCAAGCTGGTAACTATGCATGCAGTATTGGACAGGCGTGAACAGGAACAGAGCGTGCGAGGCCTGCTGAGAGAGAACAGACACTTCTTTCCTGTTGTATGCTCACACAAGCTAGGGGAATGTCAGTATTAATACCATCCCCACCTTCCGCAAATTCTGTATTAGGAATTCCCTCTTTTCTATCCCTCTCTGTTTCTACCTTGTTCCTTTCATTCCGGTGGCCTCCTTCTTGTCTCTTTTCTGCCTTCTTGGTCCATTCTCCTCCCCCCCTCCCCCCCCAAAAAAAGTGAAAGGAATAAGATAACAATGCTCTCCCACACGGAAGTCGGATGCGCTGGGCCTGACTTGTCAGGCGTTTAAGGGCAGCGCAACGCATTTTGGCTCATATGACAGATAACAGCAAGTGTTGTCTAAGCGTTTCACGAAGAGAAGAAAGAATATGAAAAATAGAAGACAGAGAAGGGGAGGCAAGAGGAGGGGGGACAAGACATAAAGCTCGTGACTGCATGGACACACATAAGCGTGAAGATGAGTCAGCTGAGTAGAGACGCATTTTTATTTTCATAGAATATTGCATGCCTCCTAGTCCTACTTTTCTTCTTCGTCTACTTTCGTTCCTCGGCTAGAGCTCCGAGGTTCACCAAAGGCGAGATTTTAGCCTATATCCCCCCCCCCCCCCCCCCCCCATATTTATTTAGATAACGGCATACCAACTTCGGGGATGTCTTACTTTTACATTTCCCTTCTTCCTCTCACGTACACCTGCCCTTTCTTTGTATAAACTGAGACCCCGTGTGGTATATGACTAGACGCAAGAACATCTTCACCTTCACCTGTCCCGTAGTCCCATGGACCGTGGGGGCACCACAGAAGATTTTGCAACCAGCCTCCTCCACTCCTCACGGTCTTCTGCTTTCCGTAACAATTCGTTCCACTCAAGGCCAGTCCACTCTGATGTTGTCTTCCCATCATTTGTTTTGTTTTTGTTTGTTTTTTACTGTATGCCACTTCGTCTTCCTCCTTGTACTGTTCCCTGATGGACAGTCCTGGCCAGTCCAGATGTTCATCTTGCACACACATTAAACACCGATCCCATCTTTCAAAGACGAGTGCACCAGCTATAGCCTCTAAGAGACGCGGATGATACGAACAGCAAACTGCTGCTACCTGACTGGAGAGGGATGGATGGATGGACTCCAACCAGGTTCATTCCATTTGCCCACGACATAATTTAAATTATTGACTGTGAAACATTACAAGCAGAGCCTCCACGACTCCTCAAGAAGTTAAGCAAGAAGTAAGTCTAAAAAACTGAATGGGTTGGTCGTTCCTACAAGGGGAAGACATGCCTGCTTGGACATATTCGTGCAGAACATCTTGCGCACACGTTAAATCCTGTTCCGCTGTTCGAAAGAGTAGGCCATTGTGTGCCGGTGGGAACAGATGACAAAATTTTAGAAAAACCGCATACACACGCATTTTTTAAAAAATCTGAGCGCTTTGATTTGTTGCTTTACAAGATTCAGCGCTATATAAATTCCATACATTATTATATACCAGGTTGGACATGACTTATTCTGTTTCTGTTCTGTGTAATTTGTTGTTGAGAGAAAGCCAATGCCAAAGCCAATGCGAAACGTTTATTCGGATTTAGGCCTAGGCCTCTGTCATGAAAGGGATAAACATGACTATCAACACAAGTGTAAAGCTGAATATGAATGTGTATAAGCATCATACAACATTTTTACAGGCGTTCTTCCATAAACAAGTTATTATTAAATGTATTACAGCCCTACATTAAGTTGCAACAGTATGTAATCGTCTTGTGTGTGCGTATTGTTGTTGTTGTTGTTGAGAGAGAGAGAGAGAGAGAGAGAGAGAAGAGAGAGAGAGAGAGAGAGTGTGTGTGTGTGTGTGTGTGTGTGTGTGTGTGTGTGTGGTGTTGTGTGTGTGTGTGTGTGTGTGTGTGTGTGTGTTTGTGTGTGCAAGCAGGCATTGGGTGATTTCAAAGTGCATCCATTTTGTAATACGTTTTAGACTGCATTTTGACACTGAAGCCATAACATATACATATAATGTAATACACATGGACGAAAGTGCTGCGTTGCACTTGGCTACACAGATGAGGAAATGAGTTTCATAAGATGATAAACCTGACAGGAATGCTTCAACATGATAGAAAGAAAGAAAACACATAAGAACACACACACACACACACACACACACAACAACACACACACACACCCTCTCCTCTCACTCTCTCTCTCTCTCTCCTCTCTCTCTCTCTCTTTCTTAACCAGGATGGTAACAGCTGAGGCGTTCACGAGACATATTATCATCAAAAGACTGACACCTTCTTGTAAATTAAAACACAAGTGCACGAGAGAGGCTATTTTCCAAAGTAATAAAAACACACCGCCAAAAGGGCCCATATGAATCCAACCACTTATCGGTTATTTTTTATCGACATCTTTAACCGAAAAGCGACTTCACACGCAGGCACTGTGTCGCGGAAGAAGAAGCACACAAAACAATAAAAACCTAATCTTAGAACCAGCGATCCAGAGCTTAAATCCCCCTACCATCCAATCTGAAAGATCACAATGTGATGATGGTAGTGACGAAGAAAGCCAAGTCTTTCCCAGGAATAGAAACCACCAGCCTTTGCTCTAAGGTAAAGGTAAAGGTGTCCCATAACCTATGTGATCGTAGGGGAGCGAGGCGTCAGAGACCTCACTTCTCTAGGGACCAGCATATTGAGGGCGGCGCCTACCTCCTCTCCCTCGCTGCTTTACCTTCCCTGACCCTACAGCTGGGTGAACTGGGGAACTGTACTGAAGCCAAGGCGCGCAAATGGTCACCCATCCAACTGGTAACCACGTTTGATGCTGCTTAACTTAAGCCGAGGAAAAGCGAGGGAAAGCGAGTGCTCTGACCACTGAGCTATCTGTCCGTTGCTGTAAGAGGGCGTATAAAAATAAAGTCTACTTGAAGCATCGCAGAATAGAATGTTCATGGACACACATGGGATGTCACATTTCAATAATAATAAAGGGAGGGCCGGTTTCATGGGTATAGGCCATTTTAACGCTGAATCCAAGGCTTACACGTTTGAATTTAATAATAATAATAATAATGTATGGAATTTATATAGCGCTGAATCTTGTAAAGCAACAAATCAAAGCGCTCAGATTTGAATTCGGGCTGCTCTCCCCGGGGAGAGCGGGAGAACGCGTCGCCACTTAGCGCTGCGCCACCCTTTCACCCTTTTTTTTTTTTTTTTTCTGCAGCTGTATTTGTTTCCCTATCAGAGTGGCTTTTTTCTAAGAATTTTGCCAGGACAACTCTCTTGTTGCCGTGGTTTTTTTTATCGTGCGCTAAATAATTACGTGTAACACACGGGACCTCGGTTTATCGTCTCATCCGAAAGACTAGCGCCCAGACCACCACTCATGGTCTAATGGATGGGGGAAAAATTTCCGGTCCAAACGGGGTACGAACCGCCGCACACTTCAGACCCGGACTTTTCGCTTTCTAGACAGGCGCGTTACCTCTAGACCACCGATCCACCATTTAACTTGTCACAGGCGGGTTGAAAGCGATATCATGACATCGAAGCCAACATTCCTGTTGATGTCCTTTTCTAATCCTTTATACACGTCCTTCGGGTGAGACTAAAGCGAGGTCCGTGTGCGAACGCACGTATGCAGAACACCTTGCGCACACGTTAAAATCCGTTCTGCCTTCCGTAAGAGTAGGCCATTTGTGTGGGTGGGAAAGGATAACAAAATTTACAAAGTTGCATGCACATGGGGATTGTGTGTAAAAAGAAAAGTACAAGAGTGCTTTTTCCATTATTCCTCGAAATAAAAGAATAATACATAAATAAACCCTATTACACCTTTCCCCAAAAAAAGTTTTTAATGACTGTGTGCCGGTAGGAACAAACATTTTTTTAAAAACTAAAATAAATACAGCTTAAAAAAAAAATTTTAAAGGGAAAATAAAAACATACCCATATACATCCTAATTACACATCATCTCCCAAAACAGAACGTGGCTGTTTTAATGACACTTAATATCACACAGTCAAAAATCTCAACAAATATATCAACACCAGTAAATCTCATATTTTATAAACAAGAAACAAAGAAGACAAGGAAGAAGACATGCGATTACAAACGCGCTTCTGCTTTTATTGGGGGGGGGGTTCTTCCTTTGTTCTGTTTGGTTTGGTACTGGTTTTGTTTTTTGTTGTTTTTTTTGTTAGTCTGGTTTTTGATTTTGGGTTTTTTCCCCCGCCATGAAACAAGACAAAAAAAAAGAAACAATACAGAAATAACCACACATACTTTTTAAAAAATAATCCCCCCCCCCCCCCCCCCCCCCAAAAAAAAAAAAAAAAAAATTATCTTAAAATAGCTACAAGCCAAAAACTTCTCCTATGAGCCCTATGAAACGAAGGTTGTTATGAGCTCGAGTGCTCAGATTACGGACCTTTCTACGCGTTGAACGCCTGCTTACGCGGAAGAGGGGAAAAAACAAAACAAAAACATGATACAGTAACATATATATACAATTACGATCTTCATAGTTGGGGGGGAAGGGACCCTGTTATTTTTCATGTCGAAAATAAACCTCTTGCTTTTCAGACACAACCTGGTCAACCAATACTGTCAAAAGCGTCAACACCGTAATTCTAACTCCGCATAAATAGTATTTGGAGGGGATAGTATTTGGAAGGGATACAACTGTACGATTTGTCATGGTGATAACTACTGTTTTCAATGACAAATTACTGTTTCTGACACTGACAGTACCAATATATTCATTCTCAATTGTACGTTCCTCCCCCCCCCCCTCCCCCTCCCCCCCTCCTATGTGTAGCAGCGAGCCGACCAGTATTCGGTAGCAGTCCATTCAATCTGATATAACAAGTCTTAATTTTATTTTACGAATGATAGAATCATGAACGATGAAGGCAAGCGTAACCATCATATGCAGAAAAATCACGATTTATGAATATCGCGTAGGATTCATGGGTCTTTCTTTATATATTAAAAAAACCCAACCCTATGCATTATTCACATTTCATGGTTTAACTAAGCACGCTTAAAAGTTTGATCTATAAATAATGAGCTGTTCTTTATTAACTGCTCCACATATACAGGTAAAAATTCATTTTTATGTGGAATTAACATGACTGACTAATCGCCGTGTTTCACCAGTTCATGGGTAAAATTTTGTTGTTGTTTTTAACCCCGCCCTCCTTTTTTCCCCCAATGCCGAACACATCATCTGATCTTATTATCTCGTTCACACTATAAATACATAAACACCTCCCGCTTCAGACTGAAGTGGACTATGGCCACAGACAGGGCCTTTACAGCACACGTCTTTACAATATGTTAATCATATCAAAGTTCTCAAGAGGGAGGTATATGTAGAGAGAGAATGAGAAAATAGAGATGATGATTGGGTAGCAAACTAGGACTGTGATTCCTCACACACATTTTTTTCCCCCTGCCTTCGCGCACGCTCGAGCCCCAGGGCAGATAGAAGGTAACGTGTGTTGTGTCCTTAAGTGGTAATAGTCGTAAAGTGGACAGGCTCAACAAAGATAAGAACTCCTCTACCGGTTCTGGAAACTTCCCGCGGAAACTTACCTTTACCTTTCCTTCACTAGGTATGCACAGACTGCAAATCGCAAGACAAACGATTCCAAATCTGACAATAATTCCTATTGTCTATGAAATGAGTGCGCGACTCGGATGAAACAGATTTTCCCACCTCACGGGGGCCCTGGGAAAGTAAGGAAGTGCTTCTTTTACGTTTGCATTCTTACTGGGATTATATCAACGTTACATCATGTTATTGCCATTATTGTGGATCATGTTCTCATGTGTGTTGATATTTAAAAACAAAAACCCCAAAAATGTTTTGAGCAGTCATACGAAATTATTTCCAGTTACGTTTGGACCAGGTTCGCACAGTTTCAAGGCCTTCATCCTAGTTAGCGACGACAAGAGCACCAGTTAACGACACCACAAACGTGCATACCCTTTACTTGTGCGGGCGGCGGGCCTGTTGGCTTTTTTTGTTTTAAACTACTATTCCCAGTCCTCCTCGCGGCAGGCCTGCAGCGCAGGTTCTACCATTGTGGTAACGGTCTCCCCCCTCTCTTCTCTTCTCTTCTCTCTTACTTCTTCGCCATGTAGTGTAGCGGCTCAAGCCCGACTCGGGTTCATCGGCGGGCCACGTGACGTCATTCACGGGTTCTGGTCAATAACCTTCTCTCCCAATACAGGGTCATGCACTTGACTTCAAATCTCCCCCCCCCCCCCCTCCCAAAGCCCCCACGGCGTTCTTGGACAGGACAGTTCGTCAGCAAGCTTTGATGTTCCATTATTATTAAGATACACAGCGCGCGCGTGATGCATGCCTTACTTTCCTGAGAGAGAGAGAGCGAGAGAGAGAGAGCGTAAAATGGGGTATATATGCCTACTGTTTCTGCTAGGCTGGAAGGTCTTGTTTAACAGGGCTTCGTTGAGTTGTACCGTTGGTCACTGAAGTAATCAGAACTGAAGTTCTAAGTGGTTATGAAGTCTGCCAGATGTTGACAGAATCCTCACTGCCCAATCAGCTCTTCACCCATCTTGTGGTGAAAATGATAACCCCCCCCCCCCCCCCCAAAAAAAAAAAAAAAAATTTTTTAAATACCAACAAAACCGTGTTTCACCAAGGGGAAAGAAAAGGCACGGCCGCGCAACACAAACACACACACGCTCGCGCAAAAACACACACGGACACCCCCCCCCCCCCCTCCCTACTGCTCAATACTAGTATTCTTTCCTACAGAAGACTTAAAGCCATCCTTACAGGCCAAATTTGAACATGAAAGTAACGCATTCTGAGACACCATTCTAACCCAGCCCAGAAGAGCTCCAGGATTTTTAAAACAAAACAAGAAGAAGCAACAAGCCAGGACTTTTACAATTTATTTAGCATGGGCAGGGAACGCAGAAGAAGAAAAAGATGATGATGATGACGATAATGAAGAAGAAGAAGAAAGTACAAACAACTACAATGCAAGATATAGGCCTAAATGGAAGGGGGAAAAAAAAAGCCACTCCACCCCCCCCCCCCCCCCCCCCCCACCTCCTCTCTCTCTCTCCTCTCGATGAACGAACTATACTAAGACCAGTAACATCTAAATACAATATTTTGTTAATCCTCCACACCCCACACCCCCCTTCCAAAAAAAACCCACTCCAAAAAACATTTAAGAATGAAAACTGGCATCGAAATCAACATGAATAAATGAATAAACCGCTGTAGGGGCTATTTCTGAGGTCACACACTCACACACACACACACACAGAGCAGTATAGGGGGGGTCTGCTAGCCTGTACTTGGTAGGGTTTGGCCCAGCAGTGGGGTGGGCAGGCAGGCAGGCAGGGAGGCATGGTACGGTTTGCCTGCCACCAACGAAGAGGCGACGCATAGTTCGCATGTACCCAACACACACCTCTGACCACTAAGGGAGTTGAGGGTCGCAAATAGGTTAAAAAAAACTACCACTGAACGAAGAAGAAGAATAAAAGAAAGGAAAGAAAAGAATAACAAGACCTCGTTTGTAGTAGATAAGCCTATTTTGTTCCTCTCTCTCTCTCTCTCTCTCTCTCGTCCTCTCTCTCTCTCTCTTCACACACACCACACACACCACACACGATTGACTCAACTTGCCGCTGCACACACACACACACACAACCAACTGAATTCACACACACACGACTATGCCCTGTCCCTTTAAATAAAGAATCATATAAATTCACATCATTTTTTTTCCTTTTCAATCCCACCCCCACCCCAAGAAATATGCATGACCCAGACAGCGACCGAGACAATCGGGCAAGCGGAAATAGCTGTAGGGGGGAGACTCAGTACACAATAATCTCTATCTCTCTCTTTGCGCGCACGTGCGCGTGCGTGCATGTGTGTGTGTGTGTGTGTGCGCGCGTGCATGCGTGTCTGTGTGTGTGTTAGCTTTGTTTGAGATTGTGGATCTTGTTATTCATGATAATGATTGTGTAACCCCCTTTTAGAAAAGGGCTATGGCCTGAAATTCAAACCATTCTACTCTCTCTCTCTCTCTCTGCGCGCCCGCGCGCGCGCGTGTGTGTGGATTCAGTTATTAGTGTCGGCGTGATGTTTGGCCTCTTTCCCCGTGACGTGGGAGGGTGGGTGGGGACGGGAGGTTTATGTAATAAAGCTGCACTGCATCACCATTGAAACGTTCGTATGTGCAATGTAAAATATAGTTTTTTTTCTTTCTTTTTTTGGTTTTTTTTTTAAAGGGGAGGGGGATATAATTATGAATGGGCTTCTTTTGAATCGTGTGTGTGTCTGTGTGCGAATGCACGCAGCGCGCGCGCGTGTGTATGTGTGTGTGCGCGTGCGCATGCGTCCGTGCGCGCGCGTGCGTGTAAAAATGTGTGAACACACGCCCGGTTTGGGGGTTGAACGAATTTTTTTTCTTTTTTTTGTTTTGTTAACAGAAAAGGTGGCGACACGGAAAACAAACGTCATATCAGAGAATGGAAATCTGGCGGCAGCAACCCAAGCGAAAGAGCTCAAGCGCAGAGCTACCGGTGGCCGGCCCAAGGCAAAGCCAGGCAAGGGGAGGCGAGGTGTAATAAGCCGAAACAAAGAAAGGCAAAAATCAGTCTGTACTCGCTCAGTCGTTTCCTTTGTATTGTGTGGCTCGCCCGACCGACCACGAAGACAAGGCTGCTCGCTTTCTACGTCACGTCAGCAGAGCGATAATTATTTCCTTCAAGCCAGTGAAATCCCGTTAATCATCCCCGTCAAAATAGTTAATACCACCATCAGATTATGTATGTGCTGTGTTCAATACTAATAAACAAACAAAAATTTTTTTTAATGCATACCCCAGTATACTTGCAGGGAATGAACAGGAACTAGCCAACCTAGTGTACCACCTGGACAAAACATCCTCCAGATATGGCATGGAGATCAGTGCGGAGAAAACAAAACTCATGACAAACAGTGCCCAGCCAAGCACTACCAAGATCAAAGTCAGTGGAAAAGAACTTGAGGTTGTAGATCACTTCAATACCTTGGAGCTATTATTAGTGAAGAAGTTTCAAAAACCGAAATCCTCGCAAGAGCTGCACAAACAATAGCAGCAATGGCAAAGCTCAAGACTATCTGGAAAGACAGAAACATATCTCTCAGGACCAAGGTCAAGCTACTGCATGCACTAGTCATCTCTACATATCTGTATGCGTGCGAATCCTGGACATTGAATGCAAATCTACAAAGGAGGATCCAGGCTCTAGAGATGACATGCCTCAGAAGACTCATTGGCATTTCATACATGGACCACACTACCAACAACGAAGTCCTACAAACCATCACCCAACAAGTAAAGCACTACGAAAACCTGCTAACCACAGTCAAGAAAAGGAAGCTCAGATGGTACGGACATGTGACTAGATCAGATGGGCTGTCCAAAACCATACTGCAGGGAACAGTGCAGGGGAAGAGAAGGCGAGGCAGACAGAGGAAGAAATGGGCAGACAACATCACTGAATGGACAGGAAGGAGCTTCTCCACAGCCCAGGCACTTGCACACAACCGCCGCAAATGGAGCCAGCTGGTGCAACGTTCGTCAATACAGTGCCCTTACGACCCCGGAGGGGGTTATGGGAGCAGATGAGATGAGATGAGATACCACTTTAAGCCACAGCAGATTACCACCACATCATGTACTGTGGTTCCTCCACCCGACCACGAAAAGCCTGCTGCCAACGTCACCACCACAGAGGATAGATATTTCCTTGAGCTTTCCTTTCCGTTTCCTTTCCAGGCGACTATCTGATGTGCTGTAAACAAAACTTATTTATAAACCAGAATTATATAATAATAATAATAATGTATGGAATTTATATAGCGCTGAATCTTGTAAAGCAACAAATCAAAGCGCTCAGATTTTATTTCATACCACTTTAAGTCACGGCAGATTTCTCTCCGTGAAATTCGGGCTGCTCTCCCCGGGGAGAGCGGGAGAGCGCGTCGCCACTTAGCGCTGCGCCACCTTTTCCCACCCATTTTTTTTTTTTTTTTTTTTTATTTTTTTTTGTTTGTGACCGTTTGTTGTCCCTACGAGCTTTTTTCAAGAATTTTACGGACAACCTCTTGTGCCGTGGGTTTTTACGTGCGTAATAATACGTGCCAACGGACCGTTATCGATCTCATGAAAGACTACTCCAACCACAGCCAGTTAACACATGGGTAAAAGTTTCCGCCAACGGAAAACCGCCGCCAACTTCACCACCACGGATAGATTTTCTTAGACAGGCGTTCCTCTAGTTCCTTCCACCACATCTAGTGCCTGTACAACAACTTATTCCACCACAGAATTATGTTTCATTATCGTTGTTTTATACCACTTTTAAGTCACGGCAAAAATTACCACATCATATCATTGACCTATGTGCAGTGTTCAATACTTATAAACCAAAACATTTGTTTTAATTATTATTTTATACCACGGCAGATTTCTCGGCGTGAAATTCGGGCTACCCTCCCCTGGGAGAACGCGTCGCCACAAGAGCAGCGCCACCCCACTTTTTTTTTTTTTTAAATTGTTGTTCGTTTCCTGTCTGCAACTGTTTTTGTTTCCCTATTAGAGTGGGGTTTTTTTTTTCTAGAACAATAGTTTGCCAGGGACACCTCTCTTGTTGCCGTGGGTTCTTTTACGTGCGCTAACTAATTTTAGTGTAATACCGACCCCCCTATCTATTCTCTCTAGAGCATTTTTCTATATATAAAAAATAATGAATGAATACAATCATGTACATGTAAATAAACAGAAAATAGATAACCCATGAAAGACCACAGCTCACGACAAGGCAAGATCTCCACCTCTGGTCCCTAAAGGCAAATCTATTCTCCCCTATCCATGGCTAGAGCTCCGATAGTCACCAATGCTGAGATTTTGCGTATGTGTTCGTTTCTGCTTACAAGGAAGGTAGCCGCATTTCGACTTCAGGGATTACAGGCAAAGAAATAAGGCCAGGTCATGTTGATGACATCGATCTTTGATTCATCATCCCTCTCCCCTTCCTTAACACCATTCGTTTCACTGTGCTAATGGAAGTTGCAACTACAAACCGGAAACTTCCAAGTCAAGCGCGTGCGCACACACACGCACGCACACACGCCCCCCCCCCCCCCCCCCCCCCCCCCCCCACACACACACACACACACAACCCAACACACACAAATACCGGAAATGTCGGTCTGACTTTGTGACCGCAATATATCGGTTTCTTAGGGAAACGAGAGAAGGGAAGGGGGGGGGGGGGGGGGCGGGGGACCCTTGTAAAAAATTTAAACCTGGAAATCATCTAGCCAGGAAGCCACTCCTACGACTTCTGCCGTACAGAGCTGTGCACCAGCTAAGGAAATACGTCAAAAGATATTATAACCTTTGAAATGACGCAACAGTAAATCCGTTCCAAACAAACAATAGTACTGTGGACGTAACGGAGAGGGAGGGGGGGGGGGGGGGGAGGGAGAGGAGGGGGGGGGGGGGGGGGGAGATGGCACAAGAGAGAGGGGGGGGGGGGGGGGGAAGAGACAGACTGGCACACAGAGAAGCACGGTAGGGGAGGGGGGAGAGACGGGGAGGAACACAAACATTGGTACATAGGTAGACAGACTTCACAGCTTTTAAGTTTGATGTATATAACTTGAAGTACAAGAGTATACAGCATATCCACACACACACACACACACACACAGCGCGCGCGCGCAAAAAGCTCAAAAAGCCATCCTGTGGTTCATCATCGACCAAGCAAAAAGAAATTTAAGGACCAAAAAAGCCAACAAAAAGCAAATCAAAACAAAAAACTCAATCGAAACTGCGTCACACACAAGCTGAACATTTTAAACAAGCATACATGTGATTTTTGTTGTTGTAATCCTTAAAAACGCAGTTTCGATAGAAAAAATGGGGGAAGTACTTATTCTAA
>CM054142.1:26457050-26474550 GCA_028751875.1 Rapana venosa | reverse complement strand
TTCTGGTGCTGCTACTACTACTACTACTACTACTACTACTACTACTACTACTACTACTACTATTATACTACTGCTGCTACATCAACATCAACTGCTGCTGCTGCTGCTTCTGCTGCTATATCAACATCAACAACTGCTGCTGCTGCTGCTGCTACTGACAAGAACAATAACAACAACAACGACGACGACACTGTCAACAATGACGACAACAACAAATGTGATCTTATTATTTCGTAGCTGCACAATGGAAAAACTGAAATTCTGATCTAAAAAACAAAACAAAAACAAAAAAAGCAAACTGGTTTTTTTCTTCTTAATTCTGCCACTACTATGACATAACACTTCCAAAAGTTTCCCCAAACCACACACTTTTCACTTGCAATAGGCCTTTTTTTTTTCTTCAATTCGGTAGTTCCTGTTACAATTACGCAAACACCACATTTATATCAGGTATACAGTCATTGTTTTCACATTAATCTATTCTTGAAACAGACAGTTCTAACATATTTTCAAGAACAACGCAAAGCAGTCATACGGCAATTCCCCCCGTGGGGGAATACCGAAGTCTGTCAGTATAAATAGTATCCCCACATTCTGGAAATTCTGTGCTAGAAATTTCCTTTTTTCTACCCCTCTCTTTGTTTCTGCCTCGTTCCTTTTCTTCCTGTCATCCCCTTCTCGTCTATTTTCTACATTCTCCTGCATTTTTTTTTCCAAGAAAGACTTAAAAGATAACAATTCTCTCTTATGCCCGAAGTGGGATGCGCTAGGCCTGACTTGTCAGGCGTTTAACGGCAGCGTGACGTATTTTCGCTCACATAACAAGACAACAATAGTTGCTGTCTGAGCGTTCGACGGAAAATAATGTAGCAATTTCGAACTGTTTATCTCCATATTTCAACACATATTTCAGACTTGCGACTTCGTGACATGGTGATTACCGCAAAATAACGAAACACGAAAACAGCCAGCTACATATATATATAACACTGACAGGCACATTTTATATAAGCTGTGGTGTGTTTTTCTGGTCATGCCCTACCTGAACTAACTGGGGCCAGCTTATTAGTTCTGATTCCGGCTCAGTTCTTCTCACGCTGTGCTATGCATTCCAATCTTTCATTTGACACGAAGCACCGCCGATTAGTGACAGCCAGTGACGCCTGCTAGGAAGATGACAGTGTCACTTTAATTTCGTGTGTGTGTGTGTGTGTGTGTGTGTGTGTGTGTGTGAAAACCCATCACCACCTGCTGGGAACACAGACTGACAGACAGGCAGGCAGAGAGTGACTGAGACAGATAGGCAGTCTGACTGGCTGACTGGAGAGAGAAGAGAGAGAGAGAGAGAGAGAGAGAGAGAGAAGAGAGAGAGAGAGAGAGAGAGAGAGAAACAGACAGGCAGACAGACAAACAAACAGAGAGACTGAGACAGACAGAGAGACTGAGACAGACAGATAGGCAGAGACTGACTGGATGACTGAGAGACAGAGACAGACAAACAGACAGACAGACAAACAGTGGGACACAGACTGCGACAGAAACAGAGACGGAGAGCGCCGGGCAAAAAGACTGCAACTGCGCAAGCAAACAAACTGAACAAAACTACGCATAAGGATTAATCGCCTTTGTCCTACTTCATCACCCTGACTTAAGCAAACAAACAAAAAATACCCACATATAAGTGAGAGTGAGAGACAGAATCACAGATACTGACGAAGAAACACATATATAATAACAGCGACAGACTTTACATTATAGACACACTGAGAGACAGAGACAGAGAGACAGACAGACAGAATGACAGACAGACAGAATGACAGACAGACACAGACAGAGAGACGGACAGATAGACAAAGAGAAAGAGACAGTGAGAGAGACAGAGACAAAGAGAAAGACACACACAAAGACAGATGCAGAGAGAGAGAGTGAGGGAGGGAGAGACAGATAGACAGAGAGAGAGACAGAGAGAGAGAAGGAGGAGGAGAAGGAAAAAAAGAGGAGGGGCAGGTAAAAAATAAAATTTTAAAGGAAGAAAAAGAAGGAGGGAGTGGAGAAAAAAAAGGAAAAGTAATAGGGGAAAAAAAGGGGGAAAAAAGAAAAGGGAAGACAAAGAAAGTTAAAGATAGATAGACAAGACAGACACACAAACAAACAAAAAAGACAAACAGAAAGGAAAAAAAAAAAGTCTGGCATACTTCTCTTACTGATAGCATCTAAACTACATACCTCTGACACACTGGGTCTGAAGCCGACTGGGCAAAAGAAGAAGAAGAAAAAAGAAAAGAAAAAGAAACAAACAACCCCCCAAAACCAAACAAACAACAAAAACACAAGAAAAAACCACCCCAAAATCTAGCGTTACTTAACATCACTTGGCCCCCGTACCCTCTACAGGCTCTAGTCTACATCCCTTGACGAGAATCCACCTTTGTGTACGGCGCGCGCGCGCGCTGTGCTTTCTTTCGTTACAATCACTTTAACCCAGATTCGTACCGTGCTTGCAAGCACGCACATGTGTGTGTGTGTGTGTGTGTGTGTGTGTGTGTGTGTGTGTGTGTGTGTGTGTGTTTGTAGGCACACGATTGCACAAGTATGCACATATACACACACGAACGCATGCACTTTAAACACACAAATATACACGCACACGCTATCTCTCAATCTCTCTCTCTCTCTCTCACTCACTCACTCACACACACACACACACACACACACAACACACACACACACACACACACACACACACACACACGATAGCCTGATACCTAAAAAACAAAACAAAACAACATCAAACAAACAACAAGAAAACAAAATACAAAAAACTGAAAAAAGAAACGAACACAACACAACACAACACACACACACACACACACACACACACACACACGAACAACACATTATCTTATGAGCTTTATCGGGACACGCGAGAAAGAAAAAAAATCTGAAGAACACAGGAGAGAGATAGTTGGCGACGATACAACAGTCAGGCTCAAGGTGCACAAAGAGGTACATAAAAACAACAACAACAACAACAACAACAAGATATACGGCCACAAACTGAAGAGTAATTTACACACTATCTTTAACCTACAAGAAGTGTTTATTCGTTAAAGTATTATTGTATGGGGACGGGATAGCCCAGTGGTCGGAGCACTTGTTTCCCCCCAGCCAAGGTTAAGCAGCATCGAGCGTGGTTGATTACCAGTTGGATGGGTGACCGTTTGCGCGCCTTGGCTTCAGTACAGTCCCCCAGTTGACCCAGCTGTAAATGGGTACCTGCCTCTTTAGGGTCAGGGAAGGTAAAGCAGCGAGGGAGAGGAGATGGGCGCCGCCCTCAATATGCTGGCCCTTAGAGAAGTGAGGTCTCTGACGCCTCGCTCCCCTATGACCAAAAAGGTTATGGGAACACCTTTACATTTTTAAATGTATTGCAGCTTTTAAAAAAAAAAAAGGGGGGGGGGGGTTAAAAGCAAGAAAGAAAAAGAAGAAGACAAAAAACAAAACACACAAACCCCAAAAACAACAACAAAACCCCAGCAAAAACAACTTTTACTTTCACACATAGTTAGTCACCACACTGATTACTGCAACGTAAGTTTCACCGCTCCCTCTCTCTTCTCACTTAGTTATTCAGACTTAACCATAAATCGTTTAACTGAAGCATGGCTTAATTGATTAATGAGCCGAAGCATCAATACAACAACAACAACAACAAATGTAAAGACCAGTCTTTTGAAACAAAACCCAATCTTCTTGGTTGTTGACTGTCATGATTATCGGTGGGGTTTTGTTTGTTTGAAGAGGAGTTGTTGTTTTGGTTTGGTCATATATATATATATATATATATATATATTCACATATGTTGTTTTTTGGGTTGGTTGGGGGAGGGGGGAGGGTTTTGTTGTCGGGGGAGGGGGGAGGGGGCAGAAGGATTTTGTTGTTCAGATTTGTTGGGATTTTTAGTTGTTGCTTTTTGTTTTGTTTTGTAGCTGATCACTGATGCTATTTTTCATACAAAATTAGATGTTTCCCAAAGCAGTAAAAAAAAAAAAATCAACAACAAAAGAAAATGAAACTTTATCGCACTGCATGCGTACATGTGCAAGATTTAGAAAGCAAGCATAGAATGAGACAGAAATGAGATGCTTTTTTTTTTTTTTGGGGGGGGGGGGGGGGGGAGGGGGGGGCGTGTTGGGGTTTATTTGTTTTGTTGTTGTTGTTTTTGGGGGGTTGGTCTTCTCTTTGAATTTCCGTCTCTGTTATGGCCTTAGCATGAATTCCCAACGGAACACAGCTGTTAAGACAGAGACAAACACTACCCACAGGAAAACACACACACGCATACGCCCACACCAACACCCATCCCCGCCTCGCCTCTTACTCAACTCTTCAAACTTTAAGCCAAACAAGAAGCTAAACGCCGCCGACCACATAAACCAAAGGAGAAAAAACACAAAACAAAACCAACTTCCGAACAACAACAACAACAATTTCCACAACAATATACATCACTCCCCACCCCCGGGCGACGCATTTACTTACACCCGAGCTCTAGCACTAAATGCACTCCCTGCAAAAATCTCACAGACTGATACACAGATTTATTGAAACAATATCAAATAAGCTGCGTACACATTCAAATGACACAAAAACCAACAACTGTACTATCTCAGAGACAGAATTTCTACAACACATGCAAAATATATCCCTTTACACCCGAGGAGCAATGAAGGAAGGCTCTCCAAGCAAAAACTGATGCAGACTTTCTTCTTTTTTTTAAATAAAAATAATAAGTCACTGACCATAATTATTATAAACTAATAAAAGTGGGTTAGCGCGCCCTCCCGTGCGTGCGCATAGACTCTGTGTGTGTGTGTGTGTGTGTGTGTGTGTGTGTGTGTGTGTGTGTGTGTGTGTGTGTGTGTGTGTGTGTGTGTGTGTGTGTGAGACAGACAGACAGACAGACAGACAGAGACACAGACAGCTCACACACAGAGACAGACAGACACACACACACACACACACACACACACACACACACACACACACACACAAGAGAGAGAGAGAGAGAGAGAGAGAGAGAGAGAGAGAGAGAGAGAGAGAGAGAGAGAGAGAGAGAAGAGAGAGAGAGAGACCCACAAACAGACAGAGACACACGGAGACTGTGTCCTCAATAGACCTTTTCGGAGGAGAGAGCGAGAAAAACAAATAAATAACCCACGGCTGAGGTAAGCCCGAGGAAGGACAGACCTCCCTGTAGGGCAGTTCCCCCGCCACGCCACACCATCGACAAATCCAGGGGGCCTGTCATCAGCCCCAGTTTTCGGGCCAGCTTTACGACAGCAGGCACTGACCAGACCCGGACCTTCTCTACTAGCCTAACGGTCACAGCCTACGACCCAGCCCCCTTCCTCTGCACGACACCTCGGGGAGTCTGCCGTGTGCCAGGCGCTCTGGCCTAGGGATGGATACTATACTTCCAGATAAGACACAACAAGTGTATGACAAACGGGATATATAGGCTATAGGGGGAAGAAGCTGTAGACCGTACATTAGAGAGTGGGGAGCAAGTAGAGACGAAGTTATGGACTTAATGCTTGCTTGCTTGGAGGTAGGTAGGAAGTTGTCCATAAGCAAGTGCATACAAATTATACAATTCGCATCACTTCTGTTTTGCTTGTTATGTTTGGTAGCAGAGGAGTTTCAGGCTGCGAAGGCGTTGACCAGATTTATGCAGTGTGATGCGCTAGGTAGGGATGACGAAGCGCAGAGACCCACCCACCCACCTAGGTGCACGAGCACTGGGTCTTCACTTAAATGATCTTGCTTGTTTCCATACCAAAGTAGCTGCAAAACGCTTAGGGAGTTGTTGCAGCGTCGCCTTGGCTGAGAGAGATTGGATTGACTGACTGCTGCATTCTGTCTGTCTTTCTCTGTCTGTATTCCCCCCCCCCCCCCCCCTTCCCTCCCATCTCTCTCTAACAAGATCAAGCAACTATCAATCAATACACAAATAATTATCTGTCTCAGTATCTCTCTGTCGTCTGTCTGTCTGTCTGCCTGCCTGTCTATCTGTCCGTCCGTCCGTCCGCGCGCGCGCGCGCGCGTGTGTGTGTGTGTGTGTGTGTGTGTGTGTGTGGTGTGTGTGTGTGTGTGTGTTCTCTCTCTCTCTCTCTCTCTCTCTCTCTCTCTCTCTCTCTCTCTCTCTCCACACACACACACACACACACACACACACACTCTCTCTCACACACACAAACACACACACACACACACAGGACCAAGCAAAAATCAATCAATACACAAATAATTATTACTGACTTTATTTTGACTGATGATGGAACACACCATAGTATAAGCCATTAGCTTGCTGGTGCATCTAATGGACGTGTCCACTCCTGTTCGTTTTCTGAATCTACAACTGTTTAAAGCAAATAATTACAGCTTATACATATGACTGAAGAAGAAAAAAAAAAAGAAATCTGCGCACAACTTGCACCAAAGGTGAAGTGTGTGTGTGTGTGTGTGTGTGTGAGTATGTGTGTGTATGTGTGTGTGCGCGCGCACGCGCCTTGGGAGGAAGGAAGGGGCATAGGAGGGGGTGGGGGTGGGAAGGGGGTGGAGCTATGCAGTAGCACTGGTTTTTCACCTCTCCTCGTGGCAAGTCAAAGCCAATGACCCTGCACGAATACTGCGAAAACGTCTTCATTGATCACTATCCCGGGGGGATTTGGGTGTGTTTTTTTTCAACTTCAAAGCTCGGTAGAGTTTTATACAGTATACCTATGGACAGGAAAGACAGGAGATAGAATGCCATAATGAGAAGAAAGTGGGGGGGGGGGGGGGGGGGGGGGGGGGGCGCCGGTGAGAGGATAGAGGGGGGGGGGGGGGGGGGGAGGATAGGTATGGGAAAAATGATTCGTCAGCGAAAGAGACAGAAACAGAGACGAGAGAAGGGGGGAGGGGGAAAAGGTAAAGAAAAAACAAAACTGCAACACAGCTTGTGTCACCATGACCGCCCGCCTTACGCCTACGCTAACGTTAGAGACCTATACACTTGAAACGGGGCAAATAGTTGCGCGACTAAAGTTGAACGACCGGTCGATCCGTTTATAAGATTGCACCTTTTTTTTATTTATTTAATTTAACTATCCGCCGATTCAGTGACTTCCCTTCTATCCCCCCACCCCACCCCACCCCAGTACCGCTGCATACTTCAGCATACACACTACACAAGGAGGGTAAAGGGTTAAGGGGGGGGGGGGGGGGGGGGGGGGTCTCCTCCTCCTCCTCTTCCTCCCCTCTCGGCGTCTGACTTTTTGCCCTTTATTTCTTTCCCAAGCTTGAGCTGAGGCAGCGGAGTGCATTGCACTGCCAAAAGAGGCGGGGAATGTCGCGAAAGTATTCATGTCTGTCTGCGGGCGCGGAGACATCGTATCATCATGGCTGGTGTATAGTGTAGACTGTAGTGGGACTGCTTGATGTTTCTCTCTTCAGACTACAAACTCTAGCTAGCTTGGCGTGTCCCACCCCACCCCCGTTTTTGTTTGGGTTTGGTGGGTCGCCCCCTCCCCTCCCCCTTCAATTGTTGCTATGGTCATAGGAGAGGGATATTCGATGTGTGTGTGTGCGCGCGTGCCTGCGTGCGTGTGTGCATCATCCTTTGTTGCAATTATGATGTTTAATAAGCCAACCACAACCACAATTAAGAATAATAATGTATGGAATTTATATAGCGCTGAATTTTGCAAAAGAACAAATCAAAGGGCTTAAAAGATACCACACACACAAAATCAACTTAAACCCCACTGCAAAAAGACACTGCAAGTGTGTGCATGCATGCATATATATAAAAGAATGAAGTTGTAACTGGTTCCCTGCATTTGTTTTCCTCCACTACATTTTCACAATTATAATGATTGGCCAAGTGGGGAATAGCATCTCTTCTGAGATCCTGGTAAAGGCCATTTCACTTCAACTTGTACTGCCTGTATCAGCAACTAAAGTGTCTGGCAATGTTTGGGTTATCTTTCTTATCCAGCTAAGACAGGCCCATTGGCTGGGTATAGGCTTTATGATCTCCCTTACATCCTTCTTTTCATTAAAAGGATTCCCAAACATAAGGAAAAGAAATAAAAGTAGCTGTTTCATTTTCTATACTATACACATTTTTTTCCACATCAATTATTTTAAGCACGTTTTCCCTCTGTTTCTATTTTCATCTTTTGGGGGTAGCCGCAGTAGACCACAAGAAGACCTATTCATTCTTATGGCTGCAAATGCAATAGACACTTCTGAATTATGGAAAGTGTTTTACTTTTAGGTAATAGTTGAGAATAAATAACAATCCCTTCTTGGACATCTGAAGGATGCTCAACCAGCAAATGAAACTCAGTCAGTTCAGGCCAAAAGCATGCATGGTCCTTAATAATTCCTCAAAAATTGCCATTAGACATTATCTCTCAAAATGGATATTTTATTGAGTTTTTGATAACACTCAATTTAAAATGAGAATGAAGTTGTAGGCCTAACCTTGCCTGCACATGTTTTCCTCTGTTTTCTAAATCATATATACACACACAGATGCACATTTTATCACTAACCCATCATTACTTTGTCACAAAAAAAGCTGTAAACCAGTGTATTGTGTTTTTGTTTTGAATCAACTACCCAAGTTCCAACCCTCCTTCCATTACACACTGTATACTCTTGTCTTCTTTCATTCTTCATCTTTCACAAACAACAGCCTTGCCCTCTCTGCTCAATGTCTACAATCCCTACTTCCTCTTTGTCTTGAATACAAGAGCTTGGGTATATTGATTTCTTCTTTCACAATAAGTACAGTGTGTGCACAAATTCTGACTTAATCCCAAATTGTTTCTCCTGGCAGTGTGAGCAGTGAGACAAGATACTAGAGATGGGTAGACTGCAGCTGTGAACATGGATAGTCAATTTTGTCAAGCAAGGTAGTCATGTTTCCTCCCCTGCTGCCCCCCCCCCCTCCCCTACCCCATGACAATTCAAATCATGCTGTTTCATTCCTGTGTCCCTGGTTTGAACAGATGATCATGCTCTTTCTTTTCCAACTTTACCTTTGTCTCATCATCTCTCTAAAAGATTTTTGGTCTTTTATTCTATGCTGGAAGTACTTTCTGGTTGGTTGTTTTTTTTTAAAAGTTCTTTTTTATGGAGTGGCAGTGATGTAGTGGCTTTTTAAAGATTATGGAGTATGGGGACTTTAAAATATGAAACCAAAAAAACTGTTCATCCACACACATACTTAACTGCAATCAAGACCCAAGTCAAACAGCATCAAATTAACTGTAAAAGTGTTGTTTAAAACCATGCATGTTCTGAAGGTGCAAGAGTGCATGCATGTATACCCATTACTGTGCTCTTCAAGTTTATTTGAGCTTCTTGCTCCTCATGATTGATTTTACAAGCAGATAAAAACTAAAGAAAAAGGCGGGAGAGAGGAGTGAAGGACTGGGTAAGATGAGAAATAATGAAGAGGCGGGAGAGAGGAGTGAAGGACTGGGTAAGATGAGAAATAATGAAGACTGACAGTGTGTATATACCTGAATCCATACGTGAGCAGGGATGAGAGGAGCAAAGAATATGTGTGAATGCATGCAATGTGTTGTACATACATGTGTGAATGTAAATTATATATACATGCAAGCACAGCAGCATGTGTAAACATGCAAGTGTGTGAATATTCACATGGTGAGTCATCATATACATCTTTATCTCTTTTCATAGAATTCATTCATATCTCTCTCTCTCTCTGTCATTCTGCCTGTGTACACCTGTCTGCGTTTGCTTCTTCCCTCCAAAAATGACAATAAAACATATTCAAGTTTATTGCAGCAAGGCCGGATTTTTATTTTCCAGCTATCCTCAACAACACAATAATAATAATAAATTCTACCCAAAGGGGGGAAAGAATTTATGAGAGAAAGAAAGGAAACAATAATGATTGTTATCTACGTTACAATCAAATCTTGCTATCATAGCTGTCAATGTATATATATAGTTCCCCACAGCAAAACTATAACAGTCATATCATGTTTTTGCCTGATCCATTGTCATGCAGCTGGCAGGGGGAATGGGGGAACAAGAATAAATCGTAAAATGCACCACCAGCAGCATTAGTTTCAAGGTATTTTTGTTTGTTTTTCACTGCCATTGATAAATGTCAAGCTGGATGTTCTACTTTGTTTTGGGGGGTTGTTTTTTTTGTTGTTGTTGCTGTTTGTTTTGTTGTTGTTGGGTTTTTTGGGGTTGTTTTGTGGGTTTTTTGGGGGGGTTGTTTTGCTTTTGTTTGTTGTTTTTTGTTTTGTTTTTTGGAGGGAGGGTTGGAGTGGGATGGATAGTAGATACTGGCTGTTTTTTTCTCCTCTACATTTTCAGTCATATGATACTTTTTTTTCCCCCCACAATACAGATAAGTGTTAGTACATGAGTTCCATGATTATGTTGTAGAATTTGAACTAAACTGACTTTTCTACTTCACTGGGTATAGAGAATCAAATCAAATTCACAACCCTTCTACATCTATCACAACAAATCAAATGTCTGGAGTAAGCTTAAATTAAAGATACAAAGTATTGATTGTACCATTGACAAAAAATTAATACACAATAGATACTGACTACTGTGCACTACAGAGAATTTATTATTATATTTATAAAGAAGTTTATGAAAAACATGTGTATCTTTATAATGCATATGTGCAAGCATCTAGACCATACATGTGTGTACCTCTTTTTTTAAACTGTAAGTGTAACAATTCTTACACATAGTAACTGTAGTATAAAAAAAAGTTTAAAAGAGTTATACTCATTATAGCCAATAGAAGTTTAGTTACAACAACTTTAGTTCAAATATTCAGAGGGTTTGGGGTTTTTTTAGGGAGCTGTTTTGGGGTGTTTTTTGTTTTGATTTATCTTGTTTTAAGAGAATAAAAGTAAGAATTATAAACACAAGATTATTAGGTGTTTTCCCATCTTTTTATGATAGAGGGAGGGGGGATCCTGATGGGCAAGTGTGTCTTCATTAAATGGTTTAGGCCAACTCCATCAAGAAATCTAGGCCAGAATGGAATTAAAAGCAAACAAACATAAATGAAACAGGCTGAGTCTGCACCCTCACTGTCTCAGTTCTACACACTTATAACATCAAACTAAAGTCAAGTACACCCCTTACACTCCAGTTTCCTTTTCACAATGAGTGAATGACCTAACTCTTTGCCCTGAACAAAATTAGGCTTGAATGTTTACACTTTGAGAATGCAAGCAGGCAGGGTAACAAAAAATGAATTGGTGAACAAATATGTTAAGAAACTTTTCCTCTTCTTTTTTTCTCTTTTTTTAAAAACTGCATCTCTTTTTATACATATATTTTTTACTTTTTGTGCAAGTCTTATTTTTTCCTTTGATTCTATTCAATTTTTTAAAATCTGTTCTTCATCTATTTGGGCCCTCTTTGTTCATAATAAAGCTTTTTAAAAAAAAATTAAGACTATAGCCCTATAGGTGTGGGTAATGTCTGAAATGACTTTTACTTTTACAGCCATCTAACAACTCAATTCAACTTTTTGTAATAACTAAACTGATTAAATTTGTTATAGCCCCATTATCTTATATTTTTTAAAAAAACACAAAAAACCACCACCAAACTGACAAACAAAAGCCCAGAACATTAACCCCTGTGCAACTCCTTAACTAAAAAAAATACATAGGTAAACTGGCCTTGAACTTGAACGTTTCACATATTCAAGCATGTAACATAAACCCAGTTATTGACCCTGGGTGTAAACTAAAAACTACCCAATCCCCACGTGATTAAATTGTTGGAAAAACAAGTATCCATATCTTAAATTCACAAACCACACCACAACACAAATCACAGGCATTACCCCACACAGATCCATCCAAAACACACACACACACAAATAACAAACACCAAAACTGTCGTCTGCTCTGCAGACACATAACACAGTCACGATAGTATGCCCAAGTCTAAAAGCCCAAGTACACGATTCCAGAAAGTAGGATGTTTCAACAACCCACGCCGAGCTGCGATTCTAAAAAGCAAATGCAATTCGTATGATCGAAAGGTTCCGAGATGAATAACATGTTTACACATTTCACATACCTGATATGCAGTCTTGCAAACCCAGTTAACAACCTTCAGTTTTGGCACAAATCCCAAGCAGCCGACTCGCCACGCATGTGTTATGTGTTAGGACCAATGAAAGCAGTGTCCGTCCCTCCTGCCCACTGATCTATTTCGAACAAGGCAGACACTTCACTACTCGGCTAACCCACCCAACTTTCCAGCTGACATCATTGTATGCGCACAAGACGAATCTCCCAACATGCATGCACTTTCGTTTTCCAAGTTTCAAGCTTGATAGGAAGTAGATCTTGATGAAATGCTTTCGTAATGTTCGCGAGCAAAAGCTAGCCTACAGCAGACAGTCTGGGAACTTACTTTCCGTAACCTTTGCTGTCATGGTCACATGACAAAACGGCCATACAGAGAACTGCGCGCGCGCAAGACGTCACGATGTGTGGGGAGCCCCCCAGTTAGAGGTTCTGTCAGGGATTGTTTTGGTCGGGATTTTTTGGTTGTTTTGTTTTGGTTTTGTTTTCCTCAAATTGTAGTTTGTTTGGTTGGGTTTAAAAAAAAATGATTACGCTGTTTATTGCTTGTTTGTGTTTGCTTTGCTGTCTTTGTTTGAAGGAGTGTGTTGATTGGTGTGTGTGTTTTTTCTTTTGATTTGTTTCTGTTTAGCTTCTTTTCTTGTGGTTAGCTTGTTCCCTTTGTTTTCTGTTTGTTGAGGGGTTTGTTTGTTTGTTTAAGTAATTGTTTTGTTGTAGTTGATTTTAGGGGGATGTTGGGGTTCTTTTGTTTTGGGGTCTGCTGTTTTGCTGTTGGGGGTTTTGGTTTGTTTTGTTGTTTTGTTTTGTTTTGTGTTTGTTTGGTTGGTTGTTGTTGTGCTGGTGGGTTGTTGTTGGGGGTTTTTTTTGGTGTTTTTTTTGGGGGGGGGTTGTTGTTGGTTGGGTTTTTTTAGAGAGAGGAGATTGATGTAAAAACGATCAAGAACGATGTTCTAAAACAATACCCTCCTCCTGCACTCATCCCCCACCCAACACCCCCAGAAAAAAGCAAACCCTCAAATTACCATAACAACAAACAAACAAAAAAGGTTAGAATATCTATATCTGTGTGTGTGTAATTTATATTGTATACGGTTTTACTACTTCACTGAGGGAAAAAAATCAACTGAGTTTTACTAAGCAAAGTTGGTACCAGCGATAATAATAATAATAATAATAATAATAATAATAATATATGGAATGTATATAGCCCTGAATCTTGTAAAACAAACAAATCGATGATGATGATGATGATGACGACGATAATAATCATCATCCTCATCATGACCACGACAACAACAACAATGATAATGATGATGATAATGATGATGATAATGATGATAATAATGACGATTAAAGCGGGAATCTCTGCAAACTGCACAAAATCATCTGGCAGAATCACTGAATATCTCAGAGGGTATGGAAGGGGTGGGGGGGGGGGGGGGGGGGGGGGGGGGGGGTACCGGGAGGGGGGTTATAATCATTTTGTTTGTTTGTTTGTTCTTTTTCTTTGTTTGAACCTAATGCGGAACCATAGCTAACTCCTTGAACTTAGTCACTTTTTCTCCCTGATCTGGGAAGGGGAAGTATGTTTACATTTTTCCTTGGAAAATAACTCTTCCTTTTTTTTAAGCTTGATTCTGTCTGTTTTCCAAGGCCAAGAATCGAAAATAACTATACTGTGTGTGTGTGTGTGTGTGTGTGTGTGTGTGTGTGTGTGTGTGTGTGTGTGTGTGTGTGTGTGTGTGGTTTTGTTTTACCTAGATATATAGTAACGAAAGACGGAAGCATATTATGCATGTGTTTGCACATGAATAGCTACACTACATTAACGAAACGTAAGGGGAACACACACGGTGATACATAATTATGGTTTCAAACGTTTCAATTTTTCTAGGAAAGGTTTTCCTATAATCGCACGTATTACATCTCAGTCAGTGCTACTATGCACATGCACGCACCGAGGGAGAGAGGAGAGAGAGAAAGAGAGAGAGAGAGAGAGAGAGAGAGAAGAGAGAGGAGAGAGAGAGAGAGAGAGGAGAGAGAAGAGAGGAGAGAGAGAGAGAGAGAATGACAATGACAAATTCTTTTATTTCGAGGATAATAAATAAGCTCTCATGTGCTTTTTTACATCCAGTCCCCGCCCGTTGGGATACATCTTAATAATAAACCCAATACTCATACTCTCACACAGTAGAAACAAAGGGGGGAAACACTTTTTTTAAAAAAGAAACAAATAAAAGAAAAACCCCAAAACACCCCCCCCCCAAAAAAAAAACAACAACAAAAAAAAAACAACCCAACACCAAACAGACAAAAGAAAAAACAACAACACAACCCACTAAAAAACCAAAAACAAGGACAAAAGGAAAAACAAACAAACAAACAAAACACCAAAAAGAAGACAAAACAAAAAAGAGAAAAAACAAAAAAAGCCAAGCTTACAAAGTCACAAAAATGAACATCTTCACATTGTAAAATGGTACACATAGTTGTAACAATAAGATACTGAAATAGGACATTCACTAGAACTCAAGCACAGTCAACAAGCCCAATATAATATTGAAAATATAAAGTATGAATACATACTTCATCAGGATACACAAGAACACAAGAGAGAGAGAGAGAGAGAGGAGAGGAGATGGAGAGATGAGAGAGAGAGAGAGAGAGAGAGAGAGAGAGAGATGAGAGAGAGGAGAGATGAGAGAGAGAGAGAGAGAGAGAGAAGAGAGAGGGGGGGGAGGAGAGAGAGAGGGGTGGGAGAGAGAGAGAGGGAGAGAGAAGAGAGAGAGAGGAGAGAGATGTGAGAGAGGAGAGGAGAGGAGAGAGAGAGAGAGAGAGAGTGAGGAGAGAGAGAGAGAGAGGGAGAACTCGAACTCGATTGATTTATTCACAAAAAGGCCATTGGCCATACATGGGAGGGGTAGGGGTGGGGGGGGGGGGGGGGGGGGTGCCGAACTGCTTAGTATTTTGGTGGGGGTAAAAGCAATAGTAAGGACAAAATGTTATTGTATAACAAAAAGTCTACAACAAAAATATGACTTAGGATAACAATATCTCTCTTATTCTGAAAGCTTTACACAAATATAAAGTGAGGCTGTGCACAACCTCAGGATGACTTGATGCCAGGATTAAACAGAGTCTAAATAAATTAGGCTGTCTACTATATTTAATAGGGATGTAATTCTGCTTAACATCCTCTAATACTGGACAGCACACACAAAAATGTACTTCATCCTCCGGTGCTTGCTTACATAATGGGCATAGCAGCCTGAGGTCATCATTATCATGTTCTCTGTATCTGAATTTATGAACATTTATATCTGATACACCAAGTCTAAACTTAGACATAATTCTTTTCAAATGTATATCCATATCAAGTTTTAGATAAGGTTTGACATCATGCGAACTTATAAATTGTCTGTACATTTGAAATCTTTCACTGTTTTGTATATGATTACTCCATTGTTGCCATCGGCAGTCAATCAATCTTTGCCTGAAAGCATTAATAAACTCTCTACAATTTCCGACTCCTTGATTGAGCCCAACAAATCCAAACCCGAGTTCACACAAACAGGTACGTATTTGTGTAGCCCAGTTGTTTTTCCCTTTGACATCTAGATCATAAAGCATCTTGTAGGATTTAGAAGGTAGCCTGCTCTCATTCATATGCAGAATCTTAATCCAATATCTAACGCATCTTACAGCAGCATTAACAGAGAGAGGGTATCTATTAGTTTCACTATAAACAAGATCATTAGGTGTACGTCTATCTAAGCCTAAAAACTGCTTTAAAGCAAAGAGGTGTACTGATTCACAATGTGTTACAGCTGCATCCAAGCCCCAAATTTCTGAACCATATAACACAGTGGGTTGTATTTGTGCATCAAATATCTTAATGAACAAGTCAAAAGAGTTATTATTCAATATTCGTAGTTTTTTCAACACAAATAACAAGCTTGGTTTACCTCGACTTGCCAGATCTTCACCTGCAGTTGTGAAACTAAGCTTTGTAGAAAAAGATTCCTAAATATTTATATACATTCATCACCGGTACGACCTTTCCATTGTACAACCATTTTTCATGAGTAGATAAATAACCACCTTTTCTGTATACAACGATATTACTCTTATTCAGATTAACCTTAAGATCAAGTGATGTTGCAGCGCTGCTTAATTAAGCTATTTAACTGCTTTTGTAAGCCTACAACTGTTTCGGATAGCAGGATCACATCATCAGCAAGCAGAAGAATGAACAACTCTGTGAAATCTTGGGGGAAAGTGGCACCATGTTTATCATTATTGATGACGTCTCTGGCTAACTCATTGATAAAAACAGAAAACAATTAGGGGCTACATACATCACCCTGTTTAACACCAGTGGTACAGTATATTATGTCAGTCACTTTAGTTCCACATCTTATTCTGCTTCTGACATTCTGATACATAGCTCTCAAACATCGTAATAATTTACCGTTCACGCTATTTTTTAGGAGAATAGGCCACAACAAGTTCCTGTTAACAGAATCAAATGTTTTTCCAAAGTCAATAAATGCTACATAGAGCTTACGGTTATGAGCAAACTGTTTCTGTACAAACGCAAGCAGTATAAACATATGATCTATAGTGGAGTATCCTCTCTTAAAACCAGCTTGGTGCTCTCCTGTAATATTATTTTTCATAACCCATTCCTGTAACCTATTGTTAATGATAGTACTATATATCTTACTACTTATGTCACTAAGAGAAATTCCCTGGTAGTTATTAAGGTTATCAACATCACCCTTTTTATGTAATGTTAGTATTATAGATTCAGCCCAGTTATCTCGAAAAAGAGAGAGAGAGAGAGAGAGAGAGAGAGAGAAGAGAGAGAGAGAGAGAGAGAGAGAGAGAGAGGAGAGAGAGAGAAGCAGCAGCTACACGCGCTGATTGCATGGTCTGACAGTGATGCCTTGTTGAGAGGAGTACGCCTATGAGAGTGTTAAACGGGTGATCATTAGGGTGTTGACATACGAAAAAAACCCAAACCTTCAAACAACAAAAAAATCTACTTACTTGTACTATACTGTTTGCGTACACACACAAAACCCAACAACAAACAAACAAAACAAAAACGATATTTCAGAAACATCGCCCTTTGTTCAACAGTTCTTAAAGGTACACGTCGGTTCACACACGTTTCTCGTTCAGGAGGATTTTTCCTCTGGAGTTAACATCAGTGCCGACTCCACTCCCTCTAAAAGTCCTTTGGATGAGACTATAAACCGAGGTCCCGTGTGCGAACGCACGCAGAACATCTTGCGCACACGCTAAAACCCCGCTCTGCTTTTCGG
>CM054142.1:26439550-26444550 GCA_028751875.1 Rapana venosa | reverse complement strand
TTTTTGCATAATCAGGAACTGTCTTTATACAATCTTTAATCATGTCTTCCTGCATCATCCATCCACCCCAGTACAGTGGGGAAAATATATAATATATATATATATATAACACCCATCCTCTCTTAGTTTTTATTAATTAGATTTTTAATGCAGTACTCTCCTTCTTCAGTCTAGACTTTTTAATGCAGTACTCTCCCTCTTCAGTCTAGATTTTTTTTTAATGTAGTACTCTCTTCAGTCTAGACTTTTTAATGCAGCACTCTCCCTCTTCAGTCTAGATTTTTCAATGCAGTACTCCCCCTCTTCAGTCTAGATTTTAAAATGTAGAACTCTCCCTCTTCAGTCTAGATTTGTGAATGCAGTACTCTGCCTCTTCAGTCTAGATTTTTTAATACAGTACTCTGCCTCTTCAGCCTAGATTTTTTAATGTAGTACTCTCCCTCTTCAGTCTAGATTTTTTAATGCCGTACTCTCCCTCTTCAGTCTAGAGGGTGGTTTTTTGTTTTAATGCAGTACCCTCCCTCTTCAGTCTAGATTTTTAAAATGCAGTACTCTCCCTCTTCAGTCTAGATTTTTTTTTTTAATGCAGACCTCTCCCTCTTCAGCCTAGATTTTTTAATGTAGTACTCTCCCTTTTCAGTCTAGATTTTTGATTGCAGTACTCTCCCTCTTCAGTCTAGATTTTTTAATGTAGAACTCTCCCTGGTCAGTGTAGATTTTTTAATGCAGTACTCTCCCTCTTCAGTCTAGATTTTTTATGTAATACTCTCCCTCTTCAGTCTAGATTTTTGAACGCAGTACTCCCCCTCTTCAGTCTAGATTTTTTATGTAATACTCTCCCTCTTCAGTCTAGATTTTTGAATGCAGTACTCCCCCTCTTCAGTCTAGATTTTTGATTGCAGTAGTCTTCCTCTTCAGTCTAGATTTTTGAATGCAGTACTCCCCCTCATCAGTCTAGATTTTTGAATGCAGTAGTCTCCCTCTTCAGTCTAGATTTTTGATTGCAGTAGTCTCCCTCTTCAGTCTAGATTTTTGAATGCAGTACTCCCCCTCATCAGTCTAGATTTTTGAATGCAGTAGTCTCCCTCTTCAGTCTAGATTTTTGATTGCAGTAGTCTCCCTCTTCAGTCTAGATTTTTGAATGCAGTACTCCCCCTCTTCAGTCTAGATTTTTGATTGCAGTAGTCTCCCTCTTCAGTCTAGAGTTTTGATTGCAGTAGTCTCCCTCTTCAGTCTAGATTTTTGAATGCAGTACTCTCCCTCTTCGGTCTCTTCACTGACTTTCTGTCTCCTGTTTGGTCGGTAGTTTTGTTTGCTTGACTGGCCAACTGCTTCCGTATTGTTTGTGGTTTTGTTGTTGTTTATTGTTGTTGTTGTTATTATTATCATTATTATTCTGTAATTTATCGCTCTCTTTCCCTTCCAGAGAGCCTAGAAGAAGAAGAAGAAGAAGAATCTTCAAACTTTGCCTACTCATTCACACATGAGTATTGACTATTCATATTTCAATGAGGACAACATGACTTGGGTTGGGGTTTTTTACCCTGCTATTTTCTAAGGTCTTTGACCTACCTATACACAGTGAGGGGGCCAACAACAACAACAACAAAACCCTCAACAACAAAAGAAAAAAGAAAGAAAAAGACAGCGGATGATGTATGCTTACAATCAGGCCATGTGGAAAGAGCACAGGCACACCACCAGGCGATTGAACTGTTGTTAAAACACTATCAGTCTCCTTGATAACATTGTGTTGACAGATCTATGACAAGAGTAGGCGGAGATGTGAGAGGAGAAGCAGAGTGCGAAAGAAGGGGAGGGGAGGGCGGAGAGAGAGAAGAGAGAGAGAGAGAGAGAGAGAGAGAGAGAGAGAGAGAGAGAGAGAGAGAGAAGACAGACAGACAGACAGACAAAGACACAGAGAGAGAGAGAGAGAGAGAGAGAGAGAGAGAGAAGAGAAGACAGACAGACAGACAGACAGACAGACAGACAGAACTCTGAACTGTGAACATATTAATTCATAAAAGGGCACAGAGAGAGAGAGGGGGGGGGGGGGATTTATTCACAGAGAGAGAGAGAGAGATGAAAAGATTTATTCACACAGAGAGAGAGACAGACAGAGACAGACAAACAGAGAGCACTGAACTCTTAACAGACTGCTTCATAAACAGGCCGTTGGCCCATACATGAAGGGGGTGGCTGATCAAATCAATTATTTACGATGATATAAGAAAGAACATATGGGCAAGTACAGCTGTGACAAACCAATGCAAACCAATCACAGCAGGGGGCAAGAATTATGACATCAAAACATCTGTTATTCTACAGGCTTTACATTGATAGATATTAAGCTAAATCGCTAGCCTAATGATATTCGGATTATTATATTCTTAGGAGCAAACGAACTTCAAATGCAATAGGCTGGTTGGTATAATTTTTTTTTTTGTTTTTTTTTTTTGGGGGGGGGGGGGGGTATTTTGCAGGGATATACTTATTTTTTATAGTCATTAAAGGCAGGGCAACATACAAAACAATATACATCATCTTCTGATAAAGAGCATGATGTGTGACACAGAGAGACATAGACAGACAGACAGACAGAGTTAGAGACAGAGAGGGAGACAGACAGACAGACAGACAGAGAGAAAGAGAGAGACAGAGATAGAAACACACACACACACACACGCGCGCGCGCACTCACTCACGCACGCACACACACACACATACATACACAGACACACGCACGAGTGTTTTGTCCTAAAGTGGTTTGTGTCATAAAGTGGACAGTGCACAAGGGAGATAAGAACTTCTCTCCTGGCCTAGAAACTTTTCAGTGGAAACTTAACCCTCTCCTTTCCTTTCCCTAGGTTGGCTGCTGATGCACAGCCTTGAAAATCGCCAAGACAAACGATTCCAACGCTGACAAATTCCTATCGTCTTCATGAGCGTGTGAATCCCGTAAAACAGATTTTTTCCTTCCCTGGGAAAGTAAGGGAGTACTCGTTTAACGTTCGTTGTTTTGACTGATTTTTTTTATTTTATTGATATGATATCATTTTCTGGCCATTATTTTAGGTCGTGCTTTCATGTGTGTTGATGTAAAATAAGTTGCTGAGTAGTTGAGAAACATTTCCCAGTTGCGTTTGGATCGGGGTTGGGCAGTTGAAGGCGTTAATCCAGTTAAGGACCATAAACCCATTTAAGGACATGACACCACAAGGGATGGGAAGCAGGAGAAGTGGGAGGGGGATGGGGATGGGGGGGAGGAGGTGGTGAGAGTGATCAAAGGACAGGAAGGGGATAGTGATAAAGACAACCTTACTTGACATTTATCGCGTTCCAGTTGGTTACATGCATTTATACAAACATACGTTTTGAAAAAGGCAACAACAACAACAACAAAAAGAAAGGAAAAAAAAAAAGAAAAAGATGAAAAGAAAAGGAGTGTTAAGAAATGAAAACAAAAACCACTTTACAAGCACTTGGAACAAGCATAATCGATATTATTTGTCTTGTGTTGTGTGTGTGTGGGGGGGGGGGGGGGGGGGGGGGGAGGGGGGGGAGGGAAGGGCTGTCAGTATAAATAGCACCCCCACCTTCTGAAAATTCTGTGCTAGGACTTCCTTCTGTTCTATCCCGCTCTTTGTCTCGGCCTTGCTCCTTTTCTTCCTGTCACCTCCTTCTTGTCTTCTGTTTGCCTTCTTGATGGTCCATTCTCCTGCTCACAACACCCCCCCCCCCCCCCCCCCCCCCCCCCCCCCCCCCTCCCCAAGAAAGGCTTAAAAGATAACAATTCTCTCCCACGCTGAAGTCGGATGCGCTGGGCCTGACTTGTCAGGCGTCTTAACGGCAGCGCAACGCATTTTTGCTCATAATATTGTTGCTGTGCGTTTCCCAGCTTCACACTCTGGGAGTCCCCCAGAACGTGCACTCTGACTCGCTAGTGCATCCCACCTAGGAATCACTGTGAGACTGAAATTACACACTGCTGAATGAGAAGTTTGCGTGTAAGACTGTTGGGTGTTGTTTTTTTTTAAGTACACCGCCATACAGGCAGCCATACTCCGACTTTAGAGAATGTTTTTCGCTCATATGGCAATAGTTGATGCCTGAGCGTTGGACGGAGAAGAAACAAATATATATTATGTCCTTTTTACCCTCCTTTTCTTTCTTTCTTTTTTTCTTTTTAGCGGTATGATGAAGACTTAACCCCTTGACCTCTATTTGAAAGCCACATAACAGCCGTGTGGCGCGGTGTGGCTTGAAGACAGAAACCATGTCCACTGTTGTAGTAGTCAGTCCACTTGGCGCCAAGTGTCGGCAGATGACATCCTAAAACTTCTGTTGCCAGGAGATTATCGATCTTAGAGTTGAAAGGCTATATATGGGGAAAGATCTCCCTCCCTCTTACTACTTGTTGTGTTAATGGGACTGTGATGGAAGAGTCACAGAAATGTGTGTGTTGTGGGGTGTGTGTGTGGTGTGTGTGTGTGTGTGTGTGTGTGTGTGTGTTATTGTGTGTGTGTGTGGTGTGTGTTATTGTGTGTGTGTGTGTGCGCGTGGGGGTGGGGGATGGGGGTTGCCGTGTTGTGTGTGTGTGTGTGTGTGTGTGTGTGTGTGTGTGTGTGTGTGTGTGTGTGTGTGTGTGTGTGCGTGTGTGTTATTGTATTGTATAGTATTGTATTGTATGTATGTATGTGTGTTATTATATTGTATAGTATTGTATAATATAGTATTGTAGTGTGTATGTATGTATGTATGTATGTATGTATGTATGTTTGTATGTATGTATGTATGTATGTATGTATTATTATGTATGTATGTATGTATGTATGTATGTATGTAGTGTTATGTATGTGTGTGTATATACGTGCGTGTGTGCAAGTGTGTATGTGCGTGTGTGTTTTAGTGTGTGTGTGTGTGTGTGTGTGTGTGTGTGTGTGTGTGTGTGTGTGTGTGTGTGTGTGTGTGTGTGTGTGTGTGTGTGTGCACGCGTACGT
>CM054142.1:26422050-26434550 GCA_028751875.1 Rapana venosa | reverse complement strand
TTTTCATTGGTGCCCCCACGGTCCAAGGGACTACGGGATAGGTGAAGGTGAAGGTGAGACACTAGAGAAAGAGAAAGAGAGGCAGCGAGAGAGAAAGAGAGAGAGACAGATAGACAGAGACAGGGATACAGAGAGAGAGGGACAGAGAGAAACAAAGACAGACACACAAACAGAGAGAGAGACACACACAGAGACAGACAGACACACACACACACACACACACACACACACGGCCGCACGCACACACACACACACACACACACACACACACACACACACACCACACACACACACACACACACACACCACGCACGCACGAACGCACGCACGCACGCACAAACGCACGACAGATCAAACTCTTTCTGGAGTCAGAATATCTGGGTGAGGAAGACAGCAGATTTCAGAAGCAGAAGACCCGCAAAGACTATGATATCATCACTGCGGCTGACGGACCTGCGAAAAGCCTTGCTCTACAAAACTTAGCCACATGTGATCGATAAGGCAGGTCAACCTGACTCACTCACTCACTCACTCCACTCACCCACAATGACAAATAAATCAGAGGAGCACAAGAAGAAGAACAAAAAGGATATTACAGAAGGGAACAAAACCCACCAAACAAACAAACAACAATAACAAACAACAAAAACAAGTTAGCTGCCACTGAACATTGATTAATTAAGGGGAATACCGCCAGAATCATTAGAAAGGCATCACCAACATCCAGATTAATCGCCAACATCCAAATTAATCGCCAACATCCAAATTAATCTCTGATTTTCCGGAGCACAAAGTGTGACTTCAATAATTAGGTATTCACAGTTCGCGTTTATCGCGTCTTCCTGGCTCTTTTGGTTTATTAATTTTTGTTTTATTCATTTATTTATCTTTCGTTCCTCGGATAGAACTCCGATGTTCAGCAACAGTAAGATTTTAGCGTGTACAACCAGTTGTTGTTTTTTTCTAACCCACAATTAAGGTACCCGCATGTCGACTTTTGGGAGACGATGTCTTAATTAAACACGACGCCAGTGCGCATGCGTTTTTGAATTTTGTCATCCCTTCCTATCAGTACACCGTGGTCTACTCGTCCCAAAGGCAGAGAGGGCATTAATGTGTGTGCGAGATGTTCTGTGTGTCTACCTATATGAAATATAGGTGTTGTAATGTGTGAAGTATTGTACGGCACTGTCGGTCACGGCAGATTTTTTTTTCTGTGCTTGAAATTAATTAGGCTGCTCTTCTTGGGAACAGCACCGTCGCCACTAAAACAAACAAAAAACCAAAAGACAAACAACCTCCCCCACTCCCCCCACCCCCAAACAAAAAGAAACAAACAACCAATAGCCCCCCTTTAAAAAAAAAAACACCTAAAAACTGTGAAACCTATTTCTTCTTTAAAATAGTCCCCCCCCCCCCCCCACCTGTGTGCAGGTACTTTTTGTTTCCCCTACAGTGTGTGTGTGGTGTTGTGTTTGTGTGTGTGTGTGTGTGTGTGTGTGTGTGTTGTGTGTGTGTGTGGTGTGTGTGTGTGTGTGTGTGTGTGTGTGTGTGTGTGTGTGTGTGTGTGTGTGTGTGTGTGTTGTGTGTGTGTGTGTGTGTGTGTGTGTGACTGTTTTCTAAATAATTTTTGCCGTAGACAACTCTTGTTGCCCGGTTTTCTTTTCTACACGCGCTTAATGTGTATTGCCAGAGAGTGGCCCACCTTTTTTTGGTACAAATTTTGCCAGGGACAACTCTCCCTTGTTTGTGTGATTTCTTATACATGTGCTAAATATGCGCTGCATACAGAACCTCGGTTTATCATCTCATCTGAAAGACTGGCACCCAAACCAACCTCCGCTTAAGGTCTAGTGGATGAAGGGGGGAAAGTTTGGGCTGAAACAGGGTTCGAACCCCCGACTTCTCGATTTCTAGAGGGGTGCCTTACCTCCAGATAAGGGAACGGGATAGCCTGGTGGTTTGAGCGTTGCCCATTGCGCGCGCTCATGATCTGCTGACCCAGGTTCCAATCCCGTTCAAGACGATATTTTCCCCTGGAGCTAACATCAGTGCAACTCCACTCTTTCCAAATGTCCTTCGGATGAGACTATAAACCGAACATTTAGCGCACACGCTAAAACCCAGTTCCTCTTTTCGGGGGAGTAGGCCACTGTGTGCCAGTGGGAACGGATGAGAAAATTTACAAAAACTGCATACACACACACTGGATGTTAAAAAAAAGCAGATGAGTACTTATTCCATTATCCTCGAAATAAAAGAACAAATAATAAACACACACACACACACACACACACACACACACACACACACAACACACACACACACACAAAGATCACCGATCCACACGACACCATTCTCCGCAACGACAATTTCCTGGGACAACGAAAGTGAAGCTATCTTTTGTTTTGACCCGTAAAACTTACAAGAGAGATTTCTCTAAACAGATGAATTTGACAAGGAAAAAATACCCCGAAATCTTAAAAGTTTCAGTTTTAATTTCAAGTCTTTTGAATTGACCTTATCCCGAAATCGAAAAGCGGCTTCCAAAATAGTTGGAGGGGGGGGGGGGGGGGGGGGGGGGGGGGGGGGGGGGGGGGGGGGGGGAGGAACGGTCGCATACACAAAAATCTCGCTATTGATGAACCTAGGGAGATGTAGCCGATAAACGAAAAGAAAAATCACCGAAAGCAATGTCCCGATAAATTCCCCCCATACAGAAACAGTTCAAGTGAGAGGACAGATTATATGGTAAAAATTTAAAATTTTAATCGACGAAATCTTCGCCCCAAGATTACCCAATCTTATATAATGTTAAAAATTAAAAACAATTTAAACATCATAGATTAGCCATCTGATATAATATTAAAACAAACAAACAAACAAACATCATAATCATCATATAAAACGGAAAATGATTCTTCATTTCTCTAAGGTGCCTAAACTGAATTCGTGTGACCTGACAATCTAGTTTTCTCTCGTTGCTGTGTATCTGTTAATCAAATCTTTCCTTGTAGATATGTTGCGGTTTCATCGTAATTAGGAAAAAAAATAATGATCAACATTTTTTTTCATCCTAATCTTCTTCTTTCCTTAAGCCAAAATGTTTCATTAACCGATTTTATATCCGTTGGTTCCAGTTTCTTTTCTTTTAACTTCAATATCCTGCCTGATCTGTTGAGGGAAAAGCGTCAGTTTCAGTTTTGTCGGGCCAAAAGCCGTGTCAGTTACTGATGTAAGCTGAGTACCGAGGCCTATATTAAAATGTCATTATGTTTTAAAATGTTACCTTGAGATGACCTTATCCATGAACAAACGCTTAGCATAGCAATCTGTGTCCTCCATCACAGGAGAAAAGAAATCCTCTGAAATAGGAAAATATAGCTTGCACAATTATATGGCGAAGTAACTGAACACACACACACACACACACACACACACACACACCCACACCGCACACGCACACACAACACGCACACACACACACACGCACACACACACACGCACACACACACACACACGCACACACACACACACACACACACATGCGCACGAACACACACATACACTTCTCAGTGTCAGTCTCTCAGTGATTCTACTGTGTTATAGGTGAGACAAGAGTGGGTTTTTGGGGTGGTTTTTTTAAGACAAAAGTGTATGTCCTGGATTACCCCCAGGATGTTAAGCCGGAGAACGCCCAACAACAACAGTAGCAACAACAACAACAATCTGAATTCCCAATCAAATAAACGCGTTACCAATGCTGTCTTCAGCCCTACCCCCCATCCCCAACCTTCACAAATTTCTAGATCTTTTCCAAAACACCTACCATCTGATACCTACGTAGTTTCATTCATCCATCAACACTGATAAACAAACACATTACTTAAGTCCTCACTCTAAAAATAAAAAAAGAAGAAAAAAGTCTTCTAATCCCAAAGACAAAACAAACAGCTTTCTAGTCTTCTGCCTCTCACTGTCTGTGCTTCTTCAGGAGGTCGTTAACTGGTTGAAATATCAACCAACCCATGCTTTTTAGAATTTTATGAGCAGATCAGGTTTCTAAGGTATCATCAACTAAACCCACCCCCGATGCTTCTAGCGTTTCACGGACCTGTGCTACATGCATTCTCCACTGAATTGTAGGTCGTAGACGGCTGCTAAAAAAGCAAGGAAGGTTGTCCACCGACTTTCCCAAGCTGAACACCACACCAAAAGGTTTCAAAATAGGTTTTCAAACACAAATAGGTTTGAAGTGTGGCTATTGTTAAATTGACAGGCTTTTTTTTTTCTTTTTCGTTCCTTGGCTAGATCTCCGGGGGTTCACCAATGGTGAGATTTATGCGTATGTGAACTGGGAAGCAAGGGCGAGGCTGGGAATCGAACCCAGAGCCTCACGGTTTACTTGTTGGCAGGCGAACGCCTTAACCATCCTGCCACCCTCCTTCTTAAATGGACAGACTCAACACAGATAAGAACTTCTCCTCCCCCCCCACCCCCACCCCGCCGCTGTCTGAAAGCTTCCGGTGGAAACTTCCGGTGGAGTGCTGCGTGCTGTACTTGTAAGGGAATACTCTGCTTACAAATCTAAGTCTCAACTGAATTTTTATCCATTTCTTCTTCATCGACCGCTCAGACAGTAACTATTGTTGTCTGTCATATGAGCGAAAATGCGTTGCGCTGCTGCCATCAAGCGCCTGACAAGTCAGGCCCAGCACATCCGATATATGCGTGGGAGAGAATTGTTATCTCTTAAGTCTTTTGGGGGAAAGAACAGGGGCAGGAGAATGGACCAAGAAGGCAGAAAAAAAGACAAGATGGTGACAGGAAAAAAAAGGAACAGGCCAGAAACAAAGAGACTGTTAGAAAAGAGGGAATTCCTAGGACAGAATTTCCATAGGGCGGGGATGCTATTTAAATTGTCAGGCCCCAGGCATCCCCAAGGGGGATGTTTCTTCATGTAATATCTTTGTTATTGCCGTTTCTGTGGGTCATGTTTACACCTATGTTGAACGAAAGTGATATGTTAAACAATTTAAAATAAAAATCCTTAAGTTACATTTTGATGGGGTTCACCCAGGTGAACGTCTTAATCCACTTAGCGACGACAAGGAAACCATTTAAAGACCCCACTACCGTTTTTTGTTGTTTTGTTTTTTAAAACAACAAAACCTATAACTTCTGTTTGAAGTTAACTCTGAGTGAAAGACCTCAACCAACAGAAATGAATTGACCTGACTTCTCCCTTAACCCCTTGAGGAATCGTTGGGGGAGAACTGCACTGAGATTTTTTTTTAATTTTCAGGCTGTGTGTCGTGGGCAAGTTAAACGTAACGTGGCGGAGTCCATTTATCTATCTAGGAAGATGGATGCATGCTGGGTATGTTGGTGTATTCCATGCCTACTAACCATAGCGGGCCTACTCTTCGACGAAAGGTAGATGGAATTTTAACGTGTGTGCAAGATATTCTGTCAATGATCTACTACTCATTGTCAGAACAAAGCCTGTTGGTTCGAGAGTTGCGCATTGCGGTTGTGATCTGCTGACCCGGGTTCGAATCCCGTTCATGGGGAAATTTTTTTCCCCCGGAGTTAACATCAGTGCCGACTCCACTTCTCCTAAAAGTCCTTCGGATGAGACTATAAACCGAGGTCCCGTGTGCGAACGCACGCAGAACATCTTGCGCACACGTTAAAACCTGTTCCGCTCTTCGGAAGAGTTGGCCATTGTGTGCCGGTGGGAACGGATGACAAAATTTACAAAACTGCATACACACGGGGACTGGATGTAACAAAGTGCATATTCCATTATCCTCGAAATAAAACGAATAAAAGTAAAACTACAAGATCACGATACGATCATAGATAACAACAGTCAAAGATGTGCTACTCACCGGTAGGACACAGTCATGCTCTCAGATCCTTCAGCGTTCCCTGACTGGGTCTAGAGGGCGGCGTGATGCCTGGTCTTGTCCTGCCTGTGCTTGACGCTTTGCAGGACGTCTGCCTGCTGGCCTCAGCCGACACCGTCCTGACTTCACAGCAGCTTATTTTTGTGTGTAGGATGCATGCAGGCTGGGTATGTTCGTGTTGCTGCAACCCACCGAAAGCTGACGTGAATAACAGGATCTTTTAGCGTGAATATTTGATCTTCTGCATGTGTATATATATACACCACTCGCAATCTGACGACCCGGGATCGATTCCCGTTCAAGGGGATATTTTCCCCTGGAGTTAACATCAGTGCAGACTCCACTCTCCCCAAAAGTCTTTCGGATGAGACTATAAACCGAGGCCCCGTGTGCAAACGCACGCATAACATCTTGCGCACACGTTAAATCCTGTTCCGCTTTTTGTAAGAGTAGGCCATTGTGTGCCGGTGGGAACGGATGACAAAATTTACAAAACCGCATACACACGGGGATTGGATGTAAAAAAAAAAAAGCACATAAGTGCTTATTCCATTATCCTCGATATAAAAGAATTTTAAAAAATAATAAACGGGAATTAAGGCAAGCTCTGCACTGTAAGTTGACCTGAAAGATCGTAAAAAACATCTCCACCCTTAATTCACCGGCCAGCGCTGCCCAGATTCGAACCCACGACTTCATGGATCCATGGAATTAAAGTCAAAATGGTCTTAACCACTCGGCTATAGCGTCCGTCAAGGCATAGATGATATTAGATGAAAACAAATTTTGCTTCTTATTGGCCAAGACATACACGATACGACATGAAAACATTTCATAGTACATTCTATTAAGATCCTTATTTATGATGTTCCGCAGTATATAATGATTTTTTTTTCAACGATTGTATACCACTTTCAGTCACAGCAAATTTATCTACGTGAAACTCGGGCTGCTCTCTCCCCAGGGAGGTGCTCCACAAAGGTCACCACAAAGAGCAGCGCCACCCATTTTTTCCCTTTTCCTGTCTGCAACTGTATTTGGTTTCCTATTAGAGTGTTTTTTCGACACAATTTTGCCAGGGACAACTCTCTTGTTACCATGGGTTCTATTACGTGCACTGAATAAGTATTGCACACGGAACCTCGGTTTATCGTCTTATCCGAAAGACTAGCACCCAGACTACCACGCACGGTCTAGTGGATGGGGCAAGAAAAGTTGTGGGCTGAAACGGGGATCGAACCGCCACCACACACTTGAAACCCGGACTTTCCGCTTTGTAGACAGGTGCGTTACCTCAAGACCACCGATCCACTATGATGATTTATTGCATAACGCCCACGCCTATTGCAAAGGGAACGGGCGCGGTGACGTTCCAAATAAAGATACTGGTCATACTGACAACATCATACAAACAACTGGATCTGTGACAAGGTTTTTACGGGTTCCATGTCCCTCATGAGCTCCTATAAGGTGGGGGCCACTGGCTTGACCACAGTTGCTTTGTTACACTAACACGTGGGGGGAAATGAATATTGGTGTGTGTGTGTACGTGTGTGTGTGTGTGTGTGTGTGTGTGTGTGTGTGTGTGTGTGTGTGTGTGTGTGTTGTGTGTGTGCGTGCGTGGTGCGTGTGTGTGTGTGTGTGAAAGTCAAACTTTTATTTTCAGATGGTACACTGAGGAGACGGGATAGCTCAGTGGTCCGAGCACTCGCTTTTCCCCAGCCAAGTTAAACAGCGTCGAGCGTGGTTACCAGTTGGATGGGTGACCGTTTGCGCGCATTGGCTTCAGTACAGTTCCCCCAGTTCACCCAGCTGTAAATGGGTACCTGCCCGCTTTAGGGTCAGGGAAGAAGGTAAAGCAGCGAGGGAGTGGAGATGGGCGCCGCCCTCAATATGCTGGCCCTACAGAAGTGAGGTCTCTGACGCCTCGCTCCCCTACGACCTTATAGGTTATGGGACTCCTTTACCTTTACACTGAATAAGCAGTGCAGTTGCTTTTTTTTCATGTGCGCGCGCGCAGCTGTCCCATAATGCAAGTCCCCCCCCCCTACACACACACACATGCTCACGCACGCACATCCCCCCCCCCCCCCCCCCCCCCCCCCCCCCCCTTGCGCACACACACACATTCCGAAGCGGGAAGTTATCATTTTTATTATATATAACAGATTTTTTCACCAGAAGACGATTTTTTTTCCAATTCAACATAATCATCAAATGTATTATAAGCAACAGCTTGACTTGACAGTTGAACTTTCAGTGTGACTAACCCCCCCCCTCCCCCCCACCAAATCCCAGTTTTCGAACCTGTCGACTTTGCCTTGTCATCAGTATTGTTCTTCCTTGTCTTGCCTTCTGAACAGGCTGAAAATAATAATAATAATAATAATAATAATAATATGTTTCTCGTGATCTGCTGGCGCCTCTACACAGCACGAATCATCAGTGTTGATACTGTCAATGACTCCATGTAAGGTTTCTTGTCAGAAAATGGGACGCGACGGCAGCCGTTTGTTTACTGCACTCCTGCAAGAACTTATGTGTTCTCGAGGGTGGGTATGCGCACACGCCCGCATGCCCGTAGCGCTCGCTCGCGCGCACACACACGGACTACGGCAATGCTCACTCATACAGGCACATGCACGGCGTCCTTGCATGTACATAAGATTCCACCTCTCACTCTCCTCTCTCACACAACACATACAAAACACACTCCACCACACCAACAAACAACAACAGCCACCAACAAAGCACACTAAGATTCAGGGTCTCTCTCTCTCTCTCTCTCTCTCTCCTCTCTCTCTCTCTTCTCTCCTCTCTCTCTCTCTCTACACTACCACACACACACACAAACAACAAACACACACACCCGGGGATTAGGAGTTTAAATCAGACTTACAACAGCGACAGAATGCAAACCTGATCCCTACTAAAGACCACACAGAACAACTGTTATTACTACAAATGATTGGAAACTTTAGAAAGGGCATGCACAACATTTAAAAAAACAACAGTCATGCGCGCAAATGACAGTAGTGTTTCACTTCTATAATTATCGCAGACGATCACGAGAGATTCTATCTAAACAGCGCCACTTTTAGCAGACCACTAAACAGCACACGCATGATGCGTACATCAGTGCAGACTCCACTCTCCCCAGAGGCCCCGTGTGAGAACGCACACAGAACATCTTGCCCACACGTTAAATCCTGTTCCGCTTTTCGAAAGAGTAGGCCATTGCCAGTGGGAATAGATGACAAATTTGACAAAACCGCATACACACGGGGGACTAGATGTAAAAAATGCACATGAGTGCTTATTCCATTATCCTCAATATAAAAGAATGAATAAGTAAATAAAATGAGTAAATAAATACATTATTTACGGCAAGTACATTCACTGAGGTTGTTTCACACTACTCAGCACATCAGCTAAATTTTCTTTTTCTTTTCGTTTTTGTATTAGGGCTGTTTCATCTTTCTCCCAACGATAAGCGTTGATTAACAATGATAAGCGATAGAGATACAAATCGAAGAATAAAAATGCTTAGAAATGGCATTAAAACGAGTTGACACACAACCTCAGAACCATACCGAGTTGATACGATGAAGGCTTCATTTGGAATTTCCTTATATTTGTATCCATATTTTATATATATATATAAATATTTTTAAAAAGACTATAAACCGAGGCCCCGTGTGCGAACGCATGCAGAACATCTTGCGCACACGTTAAATCCTGTTCCGCTGTTCGAAAGAGTAGGCCATTGTGTGCCGGTGGGAACAGATGACAAAATTTACAAAACCGCATACACACGCATAAATTAAAAAATATATATATATCATCTGAGCGCTTTGATTTGTTGCTTTACAAGATTCAGCGCTATATAAATTCCATACATTATTATTATTATTATATTTTGTTAAGCTTATAGCACAACAATGTAAACCAAGTGTGGCTGTAGAGCTGTTACCCCCACCAAAACGACAGGCACACACTGTGCAGCACTCGTGACAGGAACGCACGTGTTGTCAGTTGATAAGCCAGATTTGCCCCAGTCAGATCCCATCATAATGTGGTCACAGATTGATGGCACATGTTTCAGATACCATCAAAGACCCCCCCCCCCCCCCCCCCCCCAAAAAAAACCCCAAAAAAAAACCCGTTGTCAACAGATATTTGATTTTTTTATATAAATTTAGAGTTATGTGAAAGCTCTCAATCACTCCCCCCCCCCCCCCCTCCCCCCCCTAAAAACCCAACCCAAAAAACAACGCCTTTTGTCAACAGAGAATTATTATTATATGTGTTTTTAGTTGTTGTTTTTAATTTTTTATAGTTAGGCCTATGTGAAAGCCCTCCTCAGCAAATTTGTTGAAAGCAGAACGCTGACATGATGAAACAATTCTATCATTTTGCTGAATGTTGGTTTCTGTAGATGAATAGTTTACAAGGCGGACATTTCAAAGTTTACCAAGAGCGTGCCGCGCGCCCGCCCCGCCGCACGCACGCCCGCACGCACGCACGCACGCACGCACACACAAGCCCTTCAGATGCTGGAGCTATTGCACATGTGAATGAATCAGCATCACCCATAGACCTGTTGTGCACTAGCCTTCTTCTCCCGTTCGCTTTTCACACCGTAAGATGTGTTTTTTTGGGGGAAAAGAATAATGGCATGTCCTTTCCAGCTCTTCTTGAGAACCGTACAGGTTGGTTTGCAATCCAGTCAGTCAGTCATGCACGAATCAAATGGACAAGGCACTGCAGAACTAGTCACGAACTCTCTTTACCCTAATTGATATCCCCAGTCAATGCCGTACAGGCAGACAGACAATTAGCAGTAACAATTTAGTAAATATCAACTTTGGCCAAAAAAATCTATTGCTTTTTGAAAAAAACAAACATTTTCCGTTCCTGACAACAGCAGTGACATGTCAGGGGGAAAAAATCATTATTTTGTGCATAAGGTGGGATTTTTGTTGTTTTGTTTTCGTTTGTTTTTGTTTGTGTAACTGCGAAGTGATGACTTTCACGTAAAGCTTAGTGGCTTCATAGGCATGAACTGTCTTTATTTATTTCTTCTATATAAATCCATGCTGTCTGTGACTTTGCGTTATTGTGAATAACAGTGCACACCACAATGATGCGGAAATGATGGCACTTTGGCTGGCCAACGGAGCGCAATGCCATGTGTAGCAGCAATTTATTTCTTAGTGCAATAAGACAGAACGCGAACAAAACTTAATTGTATGAAGAGATACCACAAAAACTGAAACACCATCGCCTGGCTGTGACACGACGAGCACTTTTGCGCGAAATATTTTCCGGGAACATCAAGCAAGCGGATGCATGCATCATCATCATCATCATCTACTAGTGATTCGTGTGCTATCCAAGACACTAACAGAAACAAACGTGACAATAAAAAGTCGAAGCATTACAGTGTGACTCTCGTCAGCATGACTGATGTCATGCAGATGTATAATTACGTATTGAATAAAGTAAGATTAAACAAAAGCAAAAACAAAAAAATCCATCTTCCTGCTTTAGCGTCGTGGGTGATGAAATACATTTTCCTCCACTAAGGGTTGTTGATAACATTTTTTTTCCTTTTGACCGTATGTCTGTCTGTTTTGGGACGGGATAGCTCAGTGGTCAGAGCGCTCACTTTCCCCAGGCTAAGGTTAAGCAGCATCGAGCGTGGGTTACCACTTGGATGGGTGACCGTTTGCACGCCGTGGCTTCAAGTACAGTCCCCCAGTTCACCCAGCTGTAAATGGGTACCTGCCCTCTTTAGGGTCAGGAAAGGTAAAGCAGCGAGGGAGAGAAGATGGGCGCCGCCCTCAATATGCTGGCTCCCGGAGAAACTGAGGTTTGACACCTCGACCAACGACCACACAGATTATGGGACACCTTTACCATTACCCTGTCTGTTTCTGGGTTTGGGTTTTTTCCCCAACTGCTTCATTTTCTGTAATGTGTTTGGTGTCGTTAAATGAATTCCTTGTCACTAACTGGAATCAAGGCCTTCAACTGCACAAAACCAGTCAAACAGTAACTTAAGATCATATCTAAACAGCTTAGCGCATCGTTTTCTTTATCAACACACATGAAAGCACGACCCAAACTAATGGCAATAAAAAGATTATTACATAAAGTAAAACTCGAGACGGTTAACATAAAACGAGAATTCCTTAACTTCCCCGGGAAAATCTGTTATTTTACTGATTCGCACACTCACAAAGACAATAAGCATTGTCAGATTTTAGAGTCGTTTGTCTTGCGATTTGTAGTCTGTGCTTTGGTAGGCAGCCCACCTGGTGAAGGAAAGGAGAAGGCTTTTTTTGACCCCGCAGGAAAAGGAGGTGACATGAAGAAAAGGAACAAAGCAGAAACAAAGAGAGGGATAGAAAAGAGGGAATTCCTAGTACAGAGTATCCAGGAGGGACGATGCTATTTATAATGACAGGCCCTCGGCATCCACACAGGGAAGGAAAGTTTCCAGACCCAGTGAGAAGTTCTCATCTCCGTTGAGCCTGTCCACTTTATTAGGACAGTAACCACTTAACGACACAGCAGATGTCC
>CM054142.1:26409550-26417050 GCA_028751875.1 Rapana venosa | reverse complement strand
CAATATTAGTATTATCATTATAATTATTTCATTTCATGTTGGGTATAGTCCTACTGACCACAAAGGCCATATTAATTAAGACTGCCACCTCACTTAGTTTCACTAACTGTAACAACTTTCACTTCAAATTTCAGATCAAGACCTCCTAATCCCTTCAAACATCCAGCACTATCAACCTAGAAAAACAATCACATTAATTCGTTCAGTCCCTAAAGCCAATAAAACCAGGCCACGCCAAAGATGTCCTGGATTTATTGCCCCCAAACATGAAGTTTGCCAGTGACAACTCTCTTCAAGGTGTAAATTAATGATTTTACGTGCGTTAAGTTATACTGCACATAATTATACGTTGCTTAACTGTATTTAGCGTTTTTGACACATTCTATAATTATGCGGGGGGGGGGGGGGGGGGGGGGGGGGGGGGGGGGGATGGTGTTACGAGGGGTATTTAGGGGGGAACGTTAGGGGGATAGGTAAGGGGAGGAGGTAGCTGGGGAGGGGGTAACAGGAAGGGGTAGCTGGAGGTGGACGTAGGTACAGGGAGAAGGGAGGGTAGCTGAGGAAGGAATGAAGGGGTATCAGGAAAGGGAGGGGTTCTTGGAAGGAGGGTAGCTGGAGGGAGGTGTTAGTAGAAGGGGGGGGAAGGGGGGGGGGGGGGGGCGTAGGTGCCCAATATCCTTGGACTTATCCTCAGCAAACAGAAAGTGTCAAAATTGCCCATTTGGCACAGAGTCATCGTTTCCCACGCTGATATTGGTCACTATGATCGTATGTCACTCTTTAAGTAAGAATAAAATCCTTGGCGGCTGTGCTACCAGAGGAAAAATAGGAAAAAAAATATAGAAAAACAGTGCCAAAACTCTAACAGACTTTTGATTAAGAACGCTCCTCCCCCCACCCCCTCACACACACGCACGCATGCACGCACACACACATTGCAAATGACTTTCGTTTGTGTGTGTGTGTGCGCGCGCGCGTTAGAGAGAGAGAGAGAGAGAGAGAGAGAGAGAGAGAGAGAGAGAGAGAGAGAGAGAGAGAGAGAGAGAGAGAGAGAGAGGAGAGAGAGAGAGAGAACTTTTTTCCATCACATACAAGCACATACACCCACACACTCCCCTCCACACACCACACACACACACACACCACACACACACACTCAAACGCCCACCCACGCTGATTTGATGTACTTGTCATTGTTTCCACGGCAATCCTTCAGCATTGACGGAAGGAAGCCAGAAATATAAGCGTCAGAGAGAGAGAGAGAGAGAGAGAGAGAGAGAGAGAGAGAGAGAGAGAGAGAGAGAATCAAAACAAATCAAACCAAATCAAATCAAATCAAATCTAATTCTTTTATTTTGAGGATAAAGAATAAACACTCGTGTGCTTTTTTTAAACATCTAGTCCTGCCCTTATCAGGGACATCTAAATAGAAAAAAAAACTACAACAAAATTAACTGAAAACAACAGCAACAATAACAAACAAAAAACCCCAAGACACAACAGCACACAAGAAAGATGAACAGAAAAAAACCCAATAACAAAACAACAACAAAAGCACAAACACAACGAGAGAGAGAGAGAGAGAGAGAGAGAGAGAGAGAGAGAGAGAGAGAGAGAGAGAGAGAAGAGAGAGAGAGACAGAGAGACAGAGAGACAGACGCACGCACGCACGCACGCACACACACACACACACACACACACCGCTATGCCTTTGAATGGCTTCCTCACTGACATAACAAAATAATAGCTACCATCCAAGTTGGTGATTGAGATAGGGAGGCTGAAAGGAGGACAAGGTTGTTGTTGATATGTGTGTGTGTGTGTGTGTGTGCGTGCGTGCGTGTGTGCGTGTGTGTGTGCGTGCGTGCGTGCGTGCGTGCGTGCGTGCGCGCGCGTGTATGTGATTTATTTATTTTTTAATTAATTTATTTGTATGTATTCTTTTTATTTCGAGGATAATGGAATAAGCATCCATGTGTTTTTTTAACACCCGGTTCCTCCGTGTGTGTGTGTGTGCAGTTTTGTCAATTTTGTCATCCGTTCCCACCGGCACACAAGGGCCTACTCTTCTGAAAAGCGGAACAGGATTTAACGTATGCGCAAGATATTCTGCGCGCGCGCGCGTGCGTGCGTGTGTGTGCGTGCGTGCGTGTGTGTAATCTAGGTGGCAGGATAGCTTAGTGGTTAGAGCACTGATTCGTGATTTGACGGTTCGGGTTCGAGCCACCACTGAAGCAGCCGTTCCCTCCTAGAGTTAACATTAGTACCGATACTCCACTCCTTCCAGAGTCCTTCGGATGAGACTTTAAACCGAGATCCCGCGTGCAAAGGCATGCAAAACATCTTAAGCACACATTCAAACCCGTTCCGTCTTTTGGAAGAGTAGGCTAATGCATGCCGGTAGGAACGGGTGACGAAATAAAGAGAGAAAAGACAAACTCCAAACAAAAACAGCCACAACAAAACCTTAAACAAAAAACAAAAGCACCCCTCCCCCAAAGAAAAAAAACCCACACACATAAAAGAACACACAGAAATTGAAATAAGCAACAACAACAACAACAAACCCATACAAAAACAAAAGACAAAAACTTCATCAATACCCCCTCACCCAACAAAAAACAAGCAAAGAAAATGTGTGGGAGTCAAAGATAAAAATCAAGTTATGTGTGTGTTGTTGTTGTTGACTTCAAGTTTAGGTCTGTTCACTTCTAGTGATATTAGACGAATGTGTGTGTGTGTGTGTGTGTGTGTGTGTGTGTGTGTGTGTGTGTGTGTGTGGTGTGTGTGTGTGTGTGTGTGTGTGTGTAATAACAGTGCATACAGAAGGGAAAAAAACAACGTCGATAAAGATCATGGAGCTGATATAACAAGTGATAAAATAGACGATGGTTCATCAACGTTCATCCTTACAAGATAAAAACTGATGATGAATGCGTGAAACTGTTACAAACGCATAATCTCTTCACGCAGTCATTTCCCAACCTATTCACTGAAACAGAAAACCAAAAACGTTTAGGCCCCATAATATTTACTATCTTTTTATCATAGCATTGCTGATGTGGCCACCTTTTCAAGTTCTCTCTTTTGTCACTCTTTGTGCAGGACTCTTCTTTAGGCTGTAGTTCTTTTTTTTTTTTAAGGCTGTAGTTCTTTTTCTTTTTTTTAAAGCTTGTACCACAGCTCTTGAACAGAAGCTAGACAATGATAGATTATTGTATTCGGCTTGAAACTATGGTTTGATATATTTCCCTTTACTGTGATCCTTTTCAATACTTATAGTGGGCTGACAGGTTCACACAGGCCTTAGATGTTGTCAAACTGTCCTAGGGAAGTGACTGAAAGGGATAAAAATGGCTATGTGTGAGGTTGTAATGGTTTTCAGAAATATAATTTATCTGACAGTCTGACACTGTAAATATGAAAAACACGAGCCTGCTTTCCAGCAGATTAGTACTTGTAGTTTTCATTGCCACCTGCCACCTAAATCACTGAACAGCCTTTTAAACCAGCGACTGATTTATGGACAGAAACACCCAAAGAGATATCTGATCTGGTGCACTATTAAGTACTTTCAATAGTAGTGTTTTTGAAAACATTTCTCAAGCACAAAGGGACAGTTTGTATTTAAAAAGTTGTCAAATATGAAGGGTTTTTTGTTTTGTTTTGACAAATGTAAAATACATTCAGCCCTTTCCCTATTCTGACATTGTTTTCTTGGTCTCATTCCTGTAAATCTGGCTGGTTTAATTAAACAACCAAGTGACCCAGCTTTTAAGATGGAGGCAAAAAACCTCTAAGACTGCTGGAAGTACTTTTTGTGCCATGTAACTGTATAAAATAAGTTGCAGCATATCAAATGATTAAGCAAGTAGATCAAAGTACCAACTTAGTAGGGGATAGACAAATAAAGCCATACACCTACTTTTCCAAAGTCTGTAATCCTCCGACAGTGGTCCAGTCCTGGTGTTCCCATTGACCTCGTTCTCTTCAGCTCTGTCTAGATAGTCTTTGCTCTATCTTTTCTTTATGGGACTTCATGTAAGGAAGTGTCTGGTAATATTCACTACCCGAATTTTCAACAAGGTGTGACTTTTCCACCGTCATTTACAACAGGAAGTCGTCGGAATCGTCTGCATTTGTAAATTAATGAGCGGGAGTGCTTTCCCTTTTAAGAAAAAAAACCCCTTGTGTTTTAATCTAGATCTAAACTGACGTAGTGCTCATAATAAATGATGCCATAGAACTTTTGGGCCTACGATTCTTTCACTTACGATGCGGTCATTGAAAATGGTATAAGAGCAGTCTATTTTCTGTTTGGACATTGATATTCTCTACAGATTACAGTAATCAAATATAACTGTAAATCTGAAAATTTAAACACACACACTCTCTCTCCGTTTCACACACACACACACACTTGTTTGGGTATGTTCCTTAACACTGCTGACAGACGCTTTATGAAGGCTATGAGAATCGTGGCATTGTGATATTAAGTGGGCCTGTTTTACACACACACACATACACACGTTCTTCCTGAGAGCGACAAAACAAACACGACACGAAAGCAAATGACAAGCCTATTCGACAAAAACAACAGATTGACAGTCCAAAAAGTATACAAAATGATGATTTAAAAAAAGATTTAAAAACAGACTTCATACACAGCTTGTTTGTTTTTGTTTATTATTATCTGTTGTGCACTTTCCCCCAACAATATGGCTTTGTACATACATGGAAATGGGTAGACCATATGGCTTCTCTTCACAGGTCTAAGAATAGCACAGCAAACATTATTTTTTAAAAATTATAATTAAAAATTTTATCAAGTCAAGGCAACCGTCCACATAATGGTTCATCGAATGGAAGGATAAATTGTGGGTTTCTTTTGTGAACTTATTCATTTGGATACCCAACTGTAAAACAATAGAAGTATAAAAGAACTCATCAAAAATTCAGATACAACATTACATACACTGAATACTTTAAAAAGGAAAATGACATATTAATAAAGGTTTGCTTCGTAAGAAGCCTTCTTCGTATGCTTTGGCTGGTGTGTGTGTGTGTGTGTGTGTGTGTGTGTGCGCACGTGCGCTCGTGTGTGTGTGCGTCTGTCTGTCTGTGTGATACACATGTAAGTGCACATGCATGTACATCTGCATGTATGCACAAACACACACACAGTAAGAAAACTACGATCACATTGTTACCATACTGTACATAAGTGGCCTTTACATGATCATCTTTCATTAAAAGTGACAAGATCATGAAACAATCAATGATATTCTCACCCCAGCCTTCAAAAATGAGACAAAAGGTTTATGAATTTTGTGAGGCGGATAATACATAAAATAGTACAACTGATCCCTCCCTTGATGAGTTTCTTCATTGAACAAGCAAAAATATTGTACACAACGAAATAAAAGACAATACTTAATGGATGCTTTATAGTGCTACAATATTTGTAGCTTTATCCAAATTTCGAAATGCTCGGGGGTGGAATAACCTAGTGGTTCGAGCTTTGAACTTATGATGTGATGCCCAAGTTCAAGCCACCAGCGAGGAGACACCCTTTCAAAGGGGATTTTCCCTGGAGTTAACATCAGGACTGACTCCTCTCCACCAAAAGTCCTTTGGATGAGACTATAAACCCAGGTCCCTTATGCCAACGTATGCAGCACATCTTGTGCACATGTTAAACACCTGCACTGCATGCTGGTAGGACTGGATACTTTAAAATGCATGCGAACTAGTGTCATGTTTAGACACCACCATTCCTGAAGTCAGAATGTGGCTACCTTAATGGAAGGCAAAAATGGTCATATGCATAAAATCTCACTCTTGGTAAACTTTGAAGCTCTAAACAAGGAAAACGAACAACAGAAAATAAGCTTATTTTTCCTCTGTTTCTCTGTATCATTTCTGTCTCTTTTCTGCAAAGTGCACATATTAAGAATGGCATCAAAACAGTTACCCCCCCCCCCCCCCCACCCCCCCAAAAAAACAACAAAAAACCCAACCCAACAAAAACCCCAACTTCATGCTAATATTTCTATTCCACACTTTACAGTTTAAAAAACAACAACATGAATTCCACCTCATTACTCATTCCAAAACAAATGTATAAAAGCAATATATACAATATATAACAAAAATGTTTTTCAAGCATTTTTTTTTCAAAAGAAACAAACAAAGCTCATGTGTACACACATAACAATATCCTGATTATGGTGTGCACACCCATAAAGAAAACTGACAAAATAACTCAGCATCATCATCATCATCATCACCATTGTGTTTCTCCAAACATATCTAACGAACATACTATTTAGGTTTAAGTACAGATTTTACCCAACTTCTTTGCAAATAAATCACCAGGGGGCAGGAAAGCCTAGTGATTAGATTTTTTGTGTGTCCATGATCTGACAGCCCGGGATCGAACCACTACCAAAGCACCCGCTCCAGGGGATTTTTCTCCTGGAGTTAACATCAGTACTGGACTCCAATCCCTAAAAAAAATCCTTCAGATGAGACTATAAACAAAGGCTCCATGAACAAACACATGCAGAACAGCTTACCCACATATTAAAAAGCTGTTCGACCTTTCGGAAGAGTAGGCAATTGAGTGCCGGTAAGAAAGAAGGACAAATATGTGGCTAAGTGGCGACGTGTTCTCCCGCTCTCCCCGGGGAGAGCAGCCCGAATTTCACGGAGAGAAATCTGCCATGACTTAAAGTGGTATGAAATGAAATCTGAGCGCTTTGATTTGTTGCTTTACAAGATTCAGCGCTATATAAATTCCATACATTATTATTATTATTATTATTATATGTTAAAACGCACGCACGCAGGTGTCCTTGTTTAGACACCATCCCCAAAGTTGGAATGCGGCTACCTTACCACATGGTGGGTAAACACGATCGCATACACAAAATCTCACCATCGGTGTTTGTACCTCAAAACTCCTAGCTGTAGAATGAAAAAGAAAATAACCAATTGCACAAAATCAAATACTTGTGGTAATACTGCAAAAATCATGTAATCTGTTTTGTTCTTACTTCTCTCCCTCCACAAATTAACAGCATTTTTTGGGGGGGTCTCTCTCTCTTTCCAAAAATTGTCCAAAGCAACAATTAGAAACAACAACAAAAAAAGCATACTGCCCACTGTTTCTTATTGCTCGTTATCTTTCAAATCTGTTGATCATGTTGCAGAGTCACATCACACATGTCTCGTGTTCCAGTCCTCTTAAGTAATATATGTGTGAATGTTTTGTGTTCAAATGCTCTGACGGTTGTTGTTTTTTTCCAGATGTGAAGCAAAATTGAATGTTATGTAAGTTTCACAAGGTAGCAGAAGAAATAAATAGCAGTAGAGTACAAATAAAAATAGAAATACAAACAAGATTTACATGGTTCTAAACACAAATTACACACAGAGAAATTACACAGTAAAATACATGACACTGTTGTTCTCTACCCCCCCCCCCCCCCCCCCCCC
>CM054142.1:26374550-26404550 GCA_028751875.1 Rapana venosa | reverse complement strand
ACTTCATTTAAAAAAAAAAAGTGTGAAATTACACACCAACATGACTGCTGTTTCAGGTTTACGAAAGAACATTCTGTATCCTTTCTCTGTTCCTTCCTTGAACTACCCATCTATGTATGGGCTGAAAACGATACACATTAAATCCTTTATCATTGTCATTCCCTCTCCCTCCATTCATGTAATTCTCTTTTGGCTGGCCTACCAGCATCATCTATCCACTCTCTTCAACGCATACAAAACTCTGCAGCTCGACTGGTCCTAAGAAAGAAAAAATCTGAACACATCACTCCTCTTCTGCGATCTCTTCACTGGTTGCCTGTCTCACAAAGACTGGAGTATAAAATCAATACCCTCTGTTTCAAATGTCTCCACAAATCTGCACCCTCTTATCTCTGTAACTGTCTTCACCTGTACACTCCATCTCGTTCCCTTCGTTCAGCCGCAGATACTTTGTGCTTTCGAACACCCAGATTCAAACAAACCACTGTTGGCCGTCGCTCCTTCTCTGTTTCTGGTCCATCCACCTGGAATGACCTCCCTCTTTCACTTCGTCAAAAGCCTTCACTTGATTCCTTCAAATCCAGCCTCAAAACACACTTATTTCCTACCTGAGACTTTCCCCCCACATATCTGTCCCTAATTTTCAGCAACATCTTTCACCTTCTAAGTGTTGTTCTGTGTGTGTGTGTGTTGTGCGCGTGCGTGTGCGTGCGTAGTGCGCGCGCATGGATTTGAAATCTGTTGAAGGAGAGTTGCATGCCTGTAAATGATTGAGTGCAAGCGCTTCGATTTGTTTGTTTTCTACAAGATTCAGCGCTATATAAATTCCATATATTATTATTATTATTATTATTATTCCCCCCACCCCCCCAACCTTCAGTTTTATTTCAGGAGTATCTCTGAAGTTGGAATGCGGCTACACTAATGATGGGCAAAAAACAGTTTGCATACACACAAATCTCCCCAGTGGTGAACCTTGGAGCTCTAGCCAAGGAATAAACACACAACAACAACAACAACAAATTCAGGAGCACATACAATCAAGCACATCTATAGATATACACACACACAAACAATATGGAACAAACTAACGTTCTAAACGATTTTTTAAATGCAGAAAACTTTTTTTTTTTAAATTCTGACATTAACTATGTACTACACAATCCAAAAATAAATATTTAAAAAAAACCAACCACATACACAAATAAGGGCAGCACTGTATGACACAAGAGAAAAACACTAACAAAAAATGTGGAAAATAAAAATAAACGTTCAGGATACTGAAGTTTGTGTATACTATGTAACAATAAAAAAAAGTAATGAAAAGACATGCAGGAGTGGTTAGATCCCAGAACTGAAAATCACACATACCAGGTGGAGAACTGTAAGTGACTACAGATGCTAACAGCCTTAAACTAAGCTCATTAAGCCAACATCGTCACCGCCACCGATCCCTCAGATTACGAATCCTTTGGGGCGCCTTCGAAGCTTTGTCAACCACCTTTCTCCAGTCCTGGTTGACTACATACCCCCTCCCCAAAAAGAAAAAAAAATTCTGATCCTTTTCCACTAGAAAAAAGGGGGAACAGAAGATCAATACCCTGGCCAAAGTTGGAATGCGGCTACCTTATTGGTGGGTAAACTGTTGCGTATGCAAAATCTATTTCACCAATGGTGAACCTAGCTAGGAGCTCTAGCCAAGCTAACGAACACAAACAAAGAAAATCCAGAAATGATCAATGATTCTACCACCATGCCCAAATGAAAAACTCAATGTTTAAAATAGTAGAGGAACAAAGTGGGTGATCTGTGATCGATCATTTGCTGACTGGTCCCTCAGCTCTACTTGGCTATCATTCAGAAATGGGATGAAGAGAGTTAAGTATATCTTGTACAAAATGTCAGGGGATGGGATAGATAGCCTGGTGGTTACAACGTTGCGCTCGTGATCTGACGGCCTGGGTTTGAGCCTCCACTGAGACACCCATTCAAGGGGATTTTTCTCCTGGAGTTAATATCACTTCCAACTCCAATCCCCTGAAAGTCATTTGGATGAGACTATTAACTGAGGCCCTCTGTGAGAACACACAGAGAACATATTGCGCACATGTAAAGATTTGTTCTGCCTATCAGAAGAACAGGCCATTGTGTGCCAGTAGGAACAAATGACACAATCACATGCACACAAGGTAAAAGGTAAAGGTGTTTCCATAACCTATGCCGTCACTGGAGAGTGAGGTGTCATGAGCCCTTGGCTTCTCTAGGGGCCAGCACTTGAGGAGGGTGATGTGGCGCCCATCTCCTCCCCCTCGTTGCCTTACCTCCCATGTCCCTGAAGAGGGCAGGTATCCACTCACAGCTTGGTGTGACCATTTCTTTTGTTGTGCTTATCAAAATCATCATACGGACTAAGAAGACCGCAGTGTAACAGAACTCACTATGCAAACCTAAAGCCTGTCATGCCAGAATGTTAGGGTTTTTTTGTTTTGTTTTTCAAAGTCAAAACTTTTATTTTCAGATGGTACATTGAATAAGCAGTGCATTTTGCTTTTTTTCATCGAGCCATCTATCTAAAGAAAAAAAAAAGAGAGAAAAAAAGATAATATATACGCAGACATCGAATAAAAAAAGCCTATTCCATGATAAACCATACAAATCAAACAAGAGAAGACAATAATATATGCATACATGGAATTAAAAACCCAAACAAAAAAAACCTTGAGCAATATTAAACCATACAATTCAAATAATTTTTTAAAATCTTGAAAATATATCCACCATAATGCACACACCCTGGCGCGCGCATGCGTGCGTGTGTGTGCGCGTGTGTGTGTGTGCGCGTGTGTCCAGAATGTTAGTTCAGACAACTGGCAGCTTTGGCCCCCACCTGGCACACTGGCGATCATCAGCAGACATCCCCCCGATACTCTGCTTTTGAGCCAGCTGCTTTCACTACCACAATGGTATTGCTTAAGATCTGGGACAAAACATTCATTTATGTGTGTATGCTTTATTTATTTTTGCCACGATGTGTAAAAAAAGATAAAAAGACTACATGAACAGACTGGTGTGCTGTTAGTGTCAGGGAAAATTTACCGTTCATTTTATTACTTGTATGCTGACTGATACGAAACATTCTCAATACATCTATCAATATATCCACTCAGCAGATGCTTCATCAACTACATAACTCAATATACTAGAGAAGCTTCACATGCATGCTTCATATTTCAAAGTTTTTGCAGTTGACCTAACTGATATGAATTCTGAGATCTTTCATAGGCAAACTCAATTTTCTACATGCGGGTATACCCAAAGTGGAGTCAGGCACCATTCCATACAAACACCCACCTGAAAAATCTTTTTTTTTTTTAAATCCCCACCTTTAAATATCAACAAGTGCCAACCACAGTTTGTTTAGATATTTATTTTTTTTTGTGCTTGTCAGATGAACAGCTCAGTCTCTGCAATGACAGTAGTAGTATGTTTCAGGGCCTCTGAAAAAAAAAGATTAAATCCTTGAAGTAAGGACTTCTACACTTAGCCTCTCAGCTAACACACCCCTCCATATGACAGGCAGAACAAAACTCATTAAAGTGGGAGCTGTGTGCCTTCATCCCCCTTTACCATAATGATTTCTCTGGGTCAGGTTACCTGGGAAGTGTAGACAAGTCATGGGAGGCAGGAGTTAATTTGTAGCAAATCATCACACACTTACACAATCATAAAGGATCCCCAGAATTTTCAAAAAAGGTGGGAATATAAACATACACTGAAAAATCTCCATCAATCTGCTTTACAGCCTTGTGACTACATGTCTGTAATGTTTTCATGTCCAGTCTTTGGTTGCTGTTATGTGCCTGAGCTGAAAGGAAAAGCTGTGATGCTGCTGCATTATAGGAGTTTTGCATCAAGATGTAGTGAGCTGACCGATGCATGGCTTGTTTCAATGAGTATTTCTACATTGCTTTCTATTGCACAGCCTTTTTTTTTGGTGCTTTTTGTTTTTGTTTCTGCTTTTCAGATATTTATTTCCTTTTTCTTGCACATCACTTCAACATAACGGTGGTGGTGATGATCACTGATGATAGGCTGAACGAATTTTTAAAAAAAGTAGTTATACACAAATGATGCAAGTGTATATATAAGTTACTCGTGTCTCAAAGAAACATTTTTTTTTTAAATGCAGCTGGCTATTACATCAATCATCAGGGGCTGAATTTAGCTGGTCAGTGAGTCCACTCCCTCTTGCTGTGGTTAGCCTGGTGGTTAGAGTGATGCACATTGCACTCATGATCTGCTGACCTGGGTTCGAACCACGTTCAAGAGGATTTTTCCTCTGGAGTTAACATCAGTGCTGACTTCACTCTCCCCAAAAGTCCTTCGGATAAGACTATAAACCAAGGTCCCGTGTGCGAACGCACGCAGAACATCTTGTGCACAGGTTAAAATCCATTCCGCTTTTCGGAAGAGTAGGCCATTGTGTGCTGGTGGGAATGGATGACAAAATTTACAAAACTGCATACACCCTGGGACTGGATGTAAAAAAGCTCATGAGTGCTTATTCCATTATCCTCGAAATATAAATAAATGAAAGAATAAAATAAAATAAAATAAATCAATATATGTTGAAATAAACAAACAAAAAAAGCAAAAACACCTGCCAAAAAACACCCCCCCCCTCCCCACCCCAAGCCACAAATGGCAATACACTCAATACCATTCTCAGTAAAAAAGATATCAAACTGAAGTCTAACAAATGATTTCTGCTTGATTTATCATCATGTGTTATAAGTAGGCTATGAACAAAGTTGTTTCAAATTTAAAGAAAGGGTTATCTCCCTTATTAACAAAAATTCCCTCCCCTATGACAAGGTACCTTACCAACCATACACTCATACATAAAACAACAACTGACCTGCAATATCACCAACATCCCTTACTGTGGGTTGTCTAATGTAAAAAAACAAAAAAAACAAAGAACACACACACACAGAAAAAAAAAGAAAAGGAAAAAGATGAAACTCTGTACATGATTATTTACAAATACTCCCGGAAGTCAGAATGTGGCTACCTAAAAGTTATCTCATACACAAAATCTCACCACTGGTGGTGAACCTTGAAGCCTTAGCCGAAGAATGACAACCCCCCCCAAAAAAAATCATATATAAACAGAACGCACTTATCATTTCATACAGGTGAAAGACACCTAAGAATCTGATCTTCCATGATAAGAAAACACTTGCTTTTAAAACATGTCGAGCAACAGACAAAAATACACTGCAAGCAAACAAGAAAACACACACACACACACAAAAACCCTGTACAGAACACATCTTCCTAAAATCAAATTCGATTTTTCAGTTTTACCAACTGCTCGATATACTTTGAACCGTGTTTCTGTCTTTATTGTATTTCATCCTTTACTACAGATGCGTGAATTTGATGATTCAGTTTTTAAAAATTATGTTAGAATTTTCCAAGTTTTTATTTTCCTTTCTTTGTTCATTCCATTATTTCTTCACTAATGCGTGTGCACTCTTACCTCTGACTAAAATAATACACAAGCATTAAAATTCAAGAACAAAATTAGAAATACAAATTACACTACGAACCATGAATATCCCCCAAAATTGAAACAAGAAAAAAAATCATTAAACACACACACACACACATACACACACTACCCCCGTCCCATCCCCAAGCAAAAACTAAAGAAAACTGTCAACCAGACTCAAAATTACAATCTGCATAACCAAGAAGATTTCTTACAACATTTAAAAATCAGTTTTCCCCCACATATGACTGAGTAATCAAAACATTAAAACTTTACAGTAATGGCGTCAAACATTATGTGCTGTCATATCGTAAGTGTGTTTCTATTATCACATTTTTGAAAAATACACAACATCAAACACATTTTAACAGGAAAAAAAAGAACAACTTAAGCCATAACCCCTCCACCCCCAACCAACAACACCACCACCTCCCCTTCCCCAACTGAAAATACCCCACAAAACCCCCTCCAAACAAATACCCACCCACCCCACAAAAAACCCCCAATCACATTCGAACCATAAACAAGAGCAAGATGGGAGGTAACTTTGGATGATTTCACATTAACCACTCCTCCTTATCATTCTCTATGAGCAGTCCAAAAAACACCCCAACATTTAGAGTCTCAACCTGTGTTTTTCGTCCAATCCCCAACCCCCAAACAAATACTTTACATCTGCTTGGTTTTCTTTAATCTTGCACTGTGCTCCCAGTTTTTGCATCTGCAGTCAGACCACACACACGCGCACTGAATCTGTTGTCTGACGGAACCTGCTGCGTCTCATGCTGTGTCTGCGTTTCTTTCTTCATCGGCAGTTAAGGATCCAAAGCTGAAACACAAGCCAAACTCTTTCAGTTTCTGGAAGGAATGGGGGGGGGTTTAAAAAAAACAACAAAGAAAAAGTATGCTACAGAAGCAGAATTCACATTTGTCGAATGAAGCAACAATAAGAAAAGAAAGGAATGGGAGGATTACGCCTAGAGAGCTTAAAAAAAGAAATCCTGTAACAAGAATGTGAGTGTGCATATATGTACTCACATGTCCAAGTACATATAGCCACACATATATGCACACACACACAGACACAAACACAACAGACACACGCATGCGCAAACACACACACAAACACACAAGCAAACACACGTACAAACACACATACAAACACACAAGCACACACACACCACATGTCTTGCGCACACATTAAAATCTGTTCTGCTTTTTGGAAGAGTAGACCATTTTGTGCTAGTGGGAATGGATGACAAAATTTACAAACTGCATAAACACAGGGACCTGATGTAAACAAACAAAAAAGCAGATGGGTGCTTATTCCATTATCCTTGAAATAAAAGAATGAAATAAAACCAGCCGCCATGGCGCAGTGGTTAGCGCCTTGGGTTACGGACTGGAAGGTCGCGGGTTCGATTCCCATAAGAGTCATAGGGATTTTTCGGACTCCGGCCGGCTCCTACCCAGAGTGAGTGTGCTGTGGGCTCAGTGGGAAGACTGGGGCCACACAGTCGAGCTTCATCCACTTAACGGATGCGAGTTTGAGAGTGTTGCTCAAATTACCTGACCAACACTGCAGGTGTCTGTATCTCTCGGGCCCGGTTGACGCCGGGATATATTATGATAGTAAGCTTTTAGAGTACAACCCTGTCAAGAAAGTCTCAAAGCATATGCACTTCCACAGCAGCATAATTAAGTCATCCTCATTGTCATTGATCATCATGCAATTAAAAAAATTGCCTCTGATTCGGTGGTCCCAGTTTCTCTGGTCTCATGGTGGCCTCAGATTCGGTTTGCCCATACACTTCTGTGCCTGTGGTGAGTTTGTGTCAAAGCCTTTGGGGTTGGAGGTTCGTGGGGGACGTCGTTGGATGGACGTTGTGGTGGTTGCCACCTCGGGTGGGCAACTCACTCAGTCTGGCTCCGCGACTGAGCTAATACTGTCGTTAGTAGGGGGCTTAGTAGGTGGTGTCCTGCGTATGTTAACTCAGAACAGGCACCACTGAACACCGCCAAAGTGACCCAGCAGCAGTGCAGGGCCCTTCTGGCTGGTGGCCCACGGAGGCCTGATAGTGATTGGCTCCCTGTGGACCTCCGACTCTGAGGATGAGACATAACAAATCTGGGTATGGCTGTGGCGGGGAGATTGGAATAAGCGGCGTGGGAACAGCAGGACGGGGGACGTCACAGAAGATGAGGCAGCAAAAAAAAAAAATAATAAAAAAATAAATAAAATAAAATAAAAAAATAAAATAAACATGCACGCACGCACAAATGCACACACACACACACCCAGCCACACCCACCCACCTACCAAAAACACACACACACACACCACTTACTTTCGGATAAGCTGCGTGTTTTCCGTCACCAGCATTTCCAGTTCTTCCAGTGACTTCCGAGAAGTCAGGAGCCTGCATGGAACAGAAGAAAAGAACAAGACGTCAACGTTAAAACTGCTGACTGTTGAGTGACCGCATGGGCAGCGCATGCACGTTCAATGGAGTGTGTGAGGGGGAAGCTGTACACTGATATTGCTAATGCCTCTCTTCGTGTGCTAGCCCAGGTGGGTTTTCTGAAGTAACAACATTCTTGTATTGCACTTACATAACTAGGTGGTAAAGGTACAGGTGTTCACAGAACCTACGTGGTCACTGGGGAACGAGATGTCAGAGACCTCAGCTTCTCCAGGGGCCAGCATATTGAGGGTGGCGCCCATCTCTTCTCCCTCGCTGCTTTACCTTCCCTGTTTCCTTAAGAGGGCAGGTACCCATTCACAGCTGAGTGAACTGGGGGACTGTACTGAAGCCAAGGCACACAAGCGGTCACGTGACCCATCCACTTGGTAACCACGCTCAATGCTGCTTAACCTTAGCTTGGGGAAAGCGAATGCTCTGACCACTGAGCTATCCTGGTCCCACTTACGTAAGTGCTACACTAAAAGCAATTAATGTCCATTAAAATTGGAGCAAAGTCACTCTCTGCAGTCTTTATACTGTAACAACTACTCCATTCCCCTCTCATCCCTTCCCTCCTACGAAGACTTACAAGAGTGTTAGTGTGTGTGAATCTCTATGTATGTGTGTATCTGTGTGTGGGTTATTTATTTATTTATTTTTATTTTATATCGAGGATAATGGAATAAGCACTTATGTGCTTTTTTACATCCAGTCCCTGTGTGTATGTGGTTTTGTAAATTCTGTCACCTGTTCCTACCGGCACACAATGGCCTACTCTTACAAAAAACGGAACAGGATTTAACGTGTGCCCAAGATGTTCTGCGTGCGTTCACACACGGGGCCTCAGTTTACAGTCTCATCCAAAGGACTTTTGGGGAGAGTGGAGTCGGCACTGATGTTAACTCCAGGGGAAAATATCCCCTTGAACGGGAATGGAACCTGGGTCGTCAGATTGCGAGTGTAATGTTCTAACCACTAGGCTATCCTATCCCCCGTGTGTTTGTGTGTGTGTGTGTGTGTGTGTGTGTGTGTGTGTGTGTGTTGTGTGTGTGTGTGTGTGTGTGAGTGTGTGTGTGTGTGAGTATGTGAGTGTGTGTGTGTGTGAGTGTGGTGTGTGTGTGTGTGTGCGTGTGAGTGTGTGTGTGTGTGTGTGAGTGTGTGTGTGTGTGTGTGTGTGTGAGTGTGTGTGTGAGTATGTGAGTGTGGTGTGTGTGAGTGTGTGTGTGTGTGCGTGTGAGTGTGTGTGTGTGTGTGTGTGTGAGTATGTGAGTGTGTGTGTGTGGGCATGCACAAAGGTGTCATCCCTAAACTCGGAATAGCAGCTTCCAAAACGATGGGGGGGGGAAAAAAACGGTCACATACACAAACATCTCACCGTTGGTGTGCATTGGAGCTGTAGCCAAAGAACAGAAAGAAACAAGAAAAAACAAAGACACCCCCCCCACCCCACCCCATCCACCACACCCACACCCACTCACCCACACACCAACACCCACCCACACACCAACACCCACCCACACACCAACACCTACCCACACAACAACACCCCCCCCACAACACCCACCCACACCCCAACACCCACCCACACCAACACCCACCCACACAAAATAAACAAACACCACATTAAAATAAAACCAAAAAAACCAAACACCCACACCAACACCCACCACACCCACCCACCCACACACCAACACCCACCCATCCACACACCAACCCCCACCCCACCCACACAACAACACCCACCCACCCACACCAACACCCACCCACCCACACACCAACACCCACCCATCCACACACCAACCCCCACCCACCCACACACCAACACCCACCCACCCACCCACCACACCCACACAAAATAAACACACACCACATTAAAATAAAACCCAAAAAAATCCAACACCCACACCAACACCCCACCCACCCCACACCAACACCCACCCACCCACACCAACACCCACCCACCCACACCAACACTCACCCCCCCACAACACCCACCCACACCCCAACACCCACCCACACCAACACCCACCCACACAAAATAAACAAACACCACATTAAAATAAAACCAAAAAAAACCAAACACCCACACCAACACCCACCCATCCACACACAACACACCCACACACCAACACCCACCCACCCACACAAACACTCACACCACCCCCCCACCCCACACAACCACCCACCCCCACCCACCACACACCAACACCCACCCACCCACACAAAATAAAACACACACCACATTAAAATAAAACCAAAAAAAACCCAACCAAAAACCCAACCCAACCCAACCCAAAAACCCAAACCAGACACTCACCCGTCCAGCAAACTGTCCAGTCGTTCCTGCCGGGTGGCCAAGGTGGGCGGTCCCGAAAGCTGACCTTGACCTTGACCCGCGTCCGTGGCCACGCCCCCTGCCCCGTTCAGCTGTCGGCCCGAGCCGTTGGCCATCAATGGCGACTGGGCGGGGATGGCTTGGGGCAGGGGCGACGAGGCGATGTCCTTCTTCAGGTGATCCACGCAATCGTCCACTAGCTTGCAGCATCGTGACTCCACCTGCGCCAAGAAAGGAAAGGTCCAGTTCCGCTGTGCTGTGCTGTGCTGTGCTGTGCTGTGCTGCTGTGCTGTGCTGTGCTGTGCTGTGCTGTGCTGTGCTGTGCTGGGCTGACTGACTGACAAGACTTTATAAATTCCATACATTATCACAGCATTGCACTGGACCACCCCAGAAGGAAGGAGAACGAAAGGAAGACCAAAAGCACCATGGAGGAGGAGGAGGACTGTAGAAAGTGAGATGAAGGCCATGCAGCAAGCACTCTTTGGGGATCAGTGACTAGGTTGGTTAGCCCAGGATAGGCAGGAGTGGAAAGCGCTTTGTTGCTGCGCCTACACACACCACTGGGTGTAATGGCTAATGATGATGACGATACATTATTATTATTATTATTATTTTAAGACTTTTAAAAGTTTTCTTTAAAAAAAAAAATTTTCTTCTTTTTATTTCGAGGATAATGGAATAAGCACTCATGTGGGTTGGTTGGTTTTTTTTTGGTTTTTTTATTTTAAAAAATCCAGTCCCCGTGTGTGTATGCAGTTTTGTCAATTTTGGTCATCTGTTCCCCACCGGCACACAATGGCTTACTCTTCTGAAAAGCGGAAGAACGGGTTTGAACGTGGATTGAATGTTTGTGTGTGATCTTGGGGAATGGATGACAAAAATCTATTTTTATAAAAAAAACTACTGAATTACACACACACGGGGAGGACTGGAGGTAAAAAAAAAAAATTTTTTTTAAAAAGCACATTGAGTGCCTATTCCATTATCCTTGAGATAAAAAGAATTTTAAAACAAAACTGTTTCGTAGATATTTTTGGAAATGTTTCCTTCTTTGTTGAATGCTCAGACTGCAACTCATTGTGTTGTGTGTGTGTGTGTGTGTGTGTGTGTGTGTGTGCGTGCGTGCGTGTGTGTGTGTGTGAGTGTGTGTGTGTGAGAGAGAGAGAGAGAGAGTTCTTTGTTGAATGCTCAGACTGCACTCATTGTGTTGCGTGTGTGTGTGTGTGTGTGTGGGTGCGTGTGTGTGTGTGAGTGTGTGTGTGTGTGTGAGAGAGAGAGAGTTCTTTGTTGAATGCTCAGACTTCAACTCATTGGTGTTGTGTGTGTGTGTGTGTGTGTGTGTGTGTGTGTGTGTGTGTGTGTGTGTGTGTGTGTGTGTGTGTGTGTGTGTGTGAGAGAGAGAGAGAGAGAGAGAGAGAGAGAGAGAAATTTTATTTTTCATTTTTTTAATTCTTTTATATTGAGGATAATGGAATAAGCACTCATGTGCTTTTTTACATCCAGTCCCCGTGTGTATGCGGTTTTGTAAATTTTGTCATCTGTTCCCACCAGCACACAATGGCCTACTCTTTTGAAAAGCGGAACAGGATTTAATGTGTGCTCGCACACGGGGCCTCGGTTTATAGTCTCATCCGAAGGACTTTGACTTTCAGTTCGAATTTTTTTGTCAAACTGGGAAGAAAGGGCGAGGCTGGGAATCGAACCCACAACCTCATGGTTTACTTGTTGGAATGCGAACATCTTAACCATCCTGCCACCGTCCTTCTGTTATAAGAGAGAGAGAGAGAGAGAGAGAGAGTGTGTGTGTGTGTGTGTGTGTGTGTGTGTGTGTGTGTGGTGTGTGTGTGTGTGTCTGTGTGTGTTTGTGTGTGTGTGTGTGTAGTGTGTGTGGTGTGTGTGTGTGTGTGTGTGGTGTTGTGTGTGTGGTCATGCCATATAAGTGAAAATGCGTAGTGCTGGTGCTATGCACTTGACAGGTTAGGCCTGGGGTGTCCGACTATGGCATGAGATTTTTTTTATACATATATATATATATTTTTTTTTTAGCAAATGGTTGATTAATTATTAGTCATTTACTCATGTGGGTTTTGTGTGTGTGTGTGTGTTTTCTTTGAAATGAACTAATCAGATTTTCTTAACCTAAACAAAGCTGTTGTAATAGTACATGTATACATTTATAATATGCCTTCCAAATAGTACACTCCAAATTATCTGCATTACACACCTACACACACACTCACGTGCACGCACACACACACATACACACAACATACACACACTCTCTCTCTCACACACACACTATCTATCTATCTATCTATCTATAGTTACCACCCACATTTTTAAGCTTGGCAACCAGCTGGGCATGAACACACACACTACACACACTTCTCTCTCTCCTCTTTCTTTCACACACACACACATACTCTCTCTGAGCATGCCCCCCCCTCCCCCTCACACACACTCTCACACACACACACACACACTCACACTCTCTTTATATACACACACTCTCACTGAGCATGAACCCCCCCCCCCCCCCCCCCCCCCCATACACTCTCTCACCACACACTTTCACACACACACTCTCTCTCTCTTTCACACACACACATACTCTCTCTGAGCATGCACCCCCCCCCCCCCCCCCCCCCCCACACACACACACACACTTTTTCTCTCACACACACACACTCACACTCTCTTTTATATACACACACTCTCACTGAGCATGAAACCCCCCCCCCCCTCCCCCATACACTCTCTCTCACACACTTTCACACACACACACACACTCTCTCTCACACACTTTCACACACACACACACATACTCTCTCTGAGCATGCCCCCCTCCCCCCCCCCCCACACTTTTTTCTCTCACACACACTCTCTTTTATATACACACACTCTCACTGAGCATGAACCCCCCCCCCCCCTCCCCCATACACACACACACTCTCTCTCACACTCTTTCACACACAACACTCACTCTCTTTCTTTCAGATACACCACGCTCTCACTGAGCATGAGAGACTGGGGACTAGATTAAAAAAAAAAGCACATAAGTGCTTATTCCATTATCCTCGATATAAAAGAATAAAATACAATTTAAAAAAATGAACCCCCCCACCCCCCTACCCACTCTCTCTCTCTCTCTCACACACACACACACACACTCTCTCTCACACACTTTCACACACACCACACACACACTCTCTCTCTCTCCACACACACACTCTCTCTCACACTCTCTTTCACACACACACACACACACACTCTCTCTCTCTCGCACATACTTTCACCACACACACACACACACACTCTCTCTCTCACACACTTTCACACACACACTCTCTTTCCCTCTCTCTCACACTTTCACACACACACACACTCTCTCTCTCACACACTTTCACACACACACACACTCACTCTCACACTTTCACACATACTCTCTCTCTCACAACACTTTCACACACACACACACACACACACACACACACACACACACACACACACACACTCACACACACAGACACAGTCTACACTACACAGTTTCCACCCACATTTTTGAGCTTGGCCACCAGCTGGGCATGGCCCTCGGTGATGTGTGACATGGTGGACCCCACTTTGGACACCAGCATCTGACACTGCGCCGCTTTTCTGCAATCAGCCAGCAGTCACGTCCACACACTCGCCGCCCCAGCGCTCCTCCTGTCATCCGCTACTTGTTTCCCTTCATTCTTTGTGTAGTCGTTGGGATTTATTGCATCAAGGGGGACGGGACAGCCTAGTGGTTAGAACACTGCGTTCGCAATCTGATGACCCCCGGGTTCGATTCCCGTTCATGGGGATTTTTCCCCCTGGAGTTAACATTAGTGCAGACTCCACTCTCCCCAAAAGTCCTTAGGATGAGATTATAAACTGAGGCCCCGTGTGCGAACGCACGCAGAACATCTTGCACATATGTTAAATCCTTTCCGCATCAGAAAGGTTTTTGCTCATGTGATTATTCTTAATCCAATCATCACACGCCCAAACATCTAAGACCAGCACAATCAAGTTTTGGAGATGACGCTTAATTTCAAAGAAAGAGAATGCAAATCCAGCCCAAATCACTACTAATACCTGAAAAATACTCCAATACTATATTTAAACAAAAATCACAGACAAACTAACCCCAAATCTATATGAAGGATGCCCAAACAAAATATCACAAGATTATAATCTAAAACAAGTATTAATGATGTAAAGGCTGGTCCATAACCCAGCCAAAAAAACCCCCAAAGCAGGCTACTTACTCAAACCACAGTTTGTAGGCCATGAACAGGTTTTTCCTCTTGCGCATGCAATTGTCTGTGAGCATGGACCGTGCCTGAGTGCACAGCTCGGACAACTTGTTTCTGAAACATAGAAAGGAGTTATTAACTAACTCGGGACGGCCAATTCTCTCCCTTGCTTTTCCCCACAGACGGCCCATTTGTAATGGTTAGTAAAAAAATCATTAAAAATACAAAACACATAGTAAGAAAATGAAATTTTCTGAACTTATGTATAACATGCTGGGTTAGTACATATATAAAAATGGAAGCTCTCACTGTAGTAAAACACCGTCGTCGAGACCTAATCTGATCCCAGCTATTTTGCCTGAGTTTGCTTCTGACTTCATCTTTGACACGTATGCAAAAATGCTGGGCGTGTCGGCTACTCTCTACAACCGCGAACAAAGAGCTCGGAACACACGGAATCACCCGACAACGCACTGCATTCGATGTTGGACAGGCTCACGAAGCTATGTTTAGCTGCACGAGTCATAGTATCATGCGGCCACCATGTGAAAAATCTGCAAACAGCAAATCCGCTATAGCGGCGAGTCGTCCAAAACTGTGGCTTTACACCAATCCGCTATAGCGGACAGCCATCCTCTGAGAGTTAAAGAACTGGAATGTATGCATGCCAGCAAGCTGAAACACAGGGACTTTACAAGCTGTACAAACAAGCAATGCGATTGATTTTCAAAATGCTTTCATTTCTAACAAAGTCTGTGGTTGGTATAATCGCAGAAATATGTTATCCCTCATGTACAGGTTTAAGCTAAATGCTTTCAGGACAAAATGCGTGAAAGATGTAAACTGCATTTGTGGGGAGAAGATTACCAATAGTCATGTTTTTTTTTTTATTGTGGACATTTAAAAGCATTTTTACCTGCTGTACCAAGTTTGTCACTGGATCAGATTTTGTCTGAACCATCGTTAATGTTGGACATTGTGTTAGGGTTGATAAGAAGTCCGATAACTCATTTTTTGTAGTATGTTAAAGTTGGTTTTTATTCAGTACTTTTATCTAACAATTTTCAGTTATTGTTTGCTTTTTCTTGTTAGATTTTTTCCTGTCTAAAATCACTAAATGTGAATAGACGTTAAACTGAAGATATCACACAGAGACTTAAACAGACAATGTAAAACTGAAGACACACACACACACATGGATGCATGTATGCAGGGCCACACACACTCACATATGTAAAACAGAGGCACAAACATAACATATGTGAATGCATGTATGGGCACACATACATGCATGCATGCCACAGGACATTTGCTTTCATTCTGAAGCCTGTACACATGGACAAAGAAAACTGCAAATAAAATTAATAAAGAAATAATGTTGGAGTATGTTTGTGTGCTGATGAGTATATGTGTACATGCATGTGTGTATAGAGGGTGTGTGTGTGTCTATTTATTTATTCTTTTTTATTTATTTTGAGGATAATGGAATAAGCACTCATGTGCTTTTTTTCATCTAGTCCCCGTCAATTTTGTCATCCGTTCCCACCAGCACACAATGGCCTACTCTTCCGAAAAGCAGAAGGGATTAAAACGTGTGCGCAAGATGTTCTCTGTGTGTGTGAAGTGTGCAGATCCGTACACTGTATATGTGTGTGTGCACATATACGTAAAAGTGTGTGTACACAAGCAAAATGGAACAATAGCTTTCTTGTGCCTTTTTGAGATTATGATTCATATCAATGTGCCTGTCAGTTTTGTAAAATGCTCTTCATGGGATGATTAAAGTGGTTTTGACTTCTCTTGACTTGAAAAAAACATCTTGCGCACACATTAAATCCTGTTCCGCTTTTCGAAAGAGTAGGCCATAGTGTGCCGGTGGGAACAGATGACAAAATTTATAAAACCGCATACACACGGGGACTGGATGTAAAAAAGCACATGAGTTCTTATTCCATTATCCTCGATATAAAATAAATAAATAAATTAAAAAAATTAATAAAATAAATTTTAAAAATCTGTTTCTACCATTCTTTCAACCACAGACTAGACAATAACCACAACCTCTTCCTCGGGCTCTCTGCCAAAGACAATCATATAAATATATATATATATGTATATAGACAGGTTGGGGCGTCTTACTTCTCAAACTTGTGGATCTGTTCGTCGTTGTAGTTGAGGGATCTCTTGGCGCGGTTGTCCTTGAACATGGCCAGGATCTTCCTCATCCTGTCCTGAAGCACCTTCAGCTTCTCCATACTGCCACACACACACACACAACACACACACACACATAACACACTCACACGCACAACACACACACAAAACACACACACACACACAGAGTGCGCACACACACACACAACACACACACACACACACAGCACAGCACAGCACAGCACACACACAGCACAGGCACGTTACTATCACATAGACCTGTACAACTGTAAGCAACACAATGTAGGGCCTACAAAGAGCGAGAGAGAGAGAGAGAGAGAGAGAGAGAGAGAGAGAGAGAGAGAGAGAGAGAGAGAGAGAGAGAGGAAAGAGAGAGAGGTAGGAGGGAGAGGGAGAGAGAGAGAGAGAGAGAGGGAGGGAGGGAGGGAGAGAGAGAGAGAGAGAGGGAGGGAGGGGAAGGATAGAGAGAGAGAGAGAGTTTAGACTTTTACTGTACATCAGCCTTAGGCCACAATACAAAAGAATGGTGGGCATACAGAATGACCATATGACATCAATGTTACAAACATAATGCTACTCAACGTAGAGAGAGAGTGAGAGGAGAGGAGAGAGAGAGAGAGAGAGAGAGAGAGAGAGAGAGAGAGAGAGAGAGAGAGAGAGAGAGAAGAAGAGAGAGAGAGAGAGAGAGTTGATGTGTGTGTGAGAGAGAGAGAGTCAGTCAGCCTTCTGCCTAGTTAGCTGTCTGTCTGTCTCTCTCAACAGTGAAGAGAACCCTATCTATCTCTCTCTCTCTCTCTACCTATCTATCTCTCTCTCTATCCATCTCTCTATCTATCTCTCTATCTCTCTATCTATCTCTCTCTCTCTCTCTCTCTCTCTCTCTCTCTCTCTCTCTCTCTCTCTCTCTCTCTCTCTCTCTAGCATTGCAGGTTATTGTGATTTTTAGATTACAGACACACTGCCTTTTAAGCCACACTGCTTTGATTTAAAAAAGGTAAAGGTAAAGGAGTCCCGTAACCTATAAGGTCGTAGGGGAGCGAGGCGTCAGAGACCTCACTTCTTTAGGGCCAGCATATTGAGGGCGGCGCCCATCTCCTCTCCCTCGCTGCTTTACCTTCCCTGACCCTAAAGAGGGCAGGTACCCATATACAGCTGGGTGAACTGGGAGAACTGTACTGAAGCCAAGGCGCACAAACGATCACCCATCCAACTGGGTACCACGCTCGACGCTGCTTAACTTGGCTGGAGGAAAGCGAGTGCTCCGACCACTGAGCTATCCCGTCCCCATGCTTTGATTTAACACACAATAAAACCCCTTTCTACACCAAATTCAGACTATAGATAAGCTGTGTCAGGTCAAAACTGGAATACAAAAAAACACTGAATCATCAATCCCATTTAAATCATCGTTGCACCACAGACCTGGTTGTTTCATCGACCAAACATTTCTAGTCTTAAAGTCATCATAAAAGTAAAAGAAAACCCTGCGGTGATAAGGTCTGATGGTAAATGATTTGTCAGGGTTTTTTTGGTAAAACATTTTTGGGGGGAAAGAGACTGGATAAGTTGGTTGACTTTTGATTGAAGATGGAGGACAATGCTAGCAACTGGCTGACAATGTCATGACGCATGTTAAGCTGAAATGCCAAAACGGGTGATGCAGAATCAAGCATTGCTGCAAAACACTTTTTTTTATGGTGAAAAGTACTAAAACTAGGCTCTTTTCTATACAGGCAAACCACCCTGAAGTCGGAATGCGGCTACCTTAATGGTGGGTAAAAACAGTTGCATGCACAAAATCTCGCCGTTGGTGAATCTTGGAGCTCTAGCTGAGGAACAGAAAAAAAGAAAAGAAAAAAAAAAAAGAAAAACCTGCAAAAATCATTGGCAATAAGCACAGAACACAATTCTCACATCAATACCATCACTATCTAAAAGACAGTAAAAAATTAAAAGAAGTTCAGCTCAATCATATACAATCCCCAAGGACGGAAAGAGGCTACCTTAATTAACTGGTTGCATTAACACAAAAATCTCACCTTTGGTGAACCTCGGATCTCAAGAGCTCTTGCCAAGGAATTAAAAAACAACAACAAAAACAACCGAAAAATGATATAAAAAAAAAAAGACTGACCATCTGTCGGCAGGGGTGCAGCTGAGAGTGGTGTCCCAGTCACTGACGGCGTTCTGCACACTGACCGCTTCCTGCAGCTGACTGCTGGCTTCAGCACTGCTGCTCTGCAGCTGTAGTACACACACACACGTTTCCAACATGCATTTTGTAACATGCTATAGCCCTCGTGGATGGATAGAGGAACACTTATGCTGCAAGACCCATCCCTATGTTCAGCTCCACCTTTTGCTATTCTGAAATCTGAAAAACGTTTTACCTGCCTTCCCAGTCCGTAGCTTACAGCAAATTCTACAAGACATTCCATTAATGAAACAAATTGTATTGTCATTAAGTCATACTCCTATTTTCAGACTCCTTTAATATGAGGATAGCTTTTAGTTATATGAATTGCAACGTTAATATTTTAACTGTTCATTTTTTCTGTTCAGAATTCTTGTTTATGGTTTTTTTCATAATATTTGTTTATTGCGATTGATTATTGATGTGCATACCCCTCTCCCTACAAACACACACACACTTTCCCGTCTGATATCACTATTTAGTGGAAGAACGTTAAACTGAAGAACCACTACTACACACACACACACACACACATATGTACATGCACACACACACACACACATTCTGTAAGGCAACCAGCTCACAAGGAGAATGTGCAAAGTTGATGATCTGAAGTCTGTAGCTAGTACCAATAGACCGCGCTGGTTTGGGCACGTTCAACGGAAAGCAGACCACCACATCATAAAAAGAGCAACGAACTTCGTAGTGGGTGGAAAGAGACCAAAGGGAAGACCTAGCAAGACCTGGGCTGCCTGTATTGCAGATGATCTTAGAGAAAGGGGCATAAATAAGGAGGAAGCTCAAAACAGGGAGAGATGGAGAAGGCTCATCAATGTCAAACCTCCCCTGGGAGAAACATGACAAAAAAGGAAGAAGAAGAAGAAGAAGAAGAAGAAGAATGCGAAGAAGAATGCGAAGAAGAAGAAGAAGAACCAGCTCACAAAGGGTTTGGTTTGAGCCTGCATGATGGCCGTCAATCCCTCAACACATCAAGACAAACATTTATCAAAATTGAAGTAAATTTCCTAATAACAAAAACACACAAAACACAAGAGAAACCACCCAGCAAAACAAAACAAAAAACCAATTTCTTTCCTCCAAGAGTTTTGAGGTGATTCACACCAACTATCAACTCAATCACAGAATCATTTGAGTCAGTAAGAATCAGGCAACAGAATTATAAAAAGCGACAACCCCCCAAAAAACCAACAACACCACCAGCAAAAACCTTAAAGAAAGACTATGTCAACACAGAAGGAATTACAGCACTGACAGGTTGGCACTTTCAGTTGACCTGGAAAATTGTAAAGCTCCCCACCCTTAATTCGCCAGACGCCGCTGCCAAGATTCAAACCCATGACTTCATGGACCCTTGAGATTGAAGTTAAACGCTCTTATCCACTAAGCTATAATGTCTGCCAATTCAAGTAATAGAAATGCAAAGAAAATGAGTTCATTACTGATGGCATGGACAACTAGCGTGGCTCATAGGCTAAAACATCATCACATCTTGTTCAAATGCACTCTGATACCTGCATGCATGCATTCTCTACACAGACATGCATATAATCACATAAATAGATGCTTTTTTCCCCTCTCTCCTTTCTCTCTCCACACACCACACACACACAACACACACACACGCACACACACTCACACACACACACACAAAATTCACATACTTCTGCACACACACACAAACTCATACCCCTCTCTCTGTTCTCATAATACAAACACACAACCAGCGATACAAACTGACCGACACACACAAGACCTCCCCTCCCCCCTCCTTCAACCCCCCCCCACACCCCACCCCCCAACACCCCCACCCTTCCCCTCACCTTCACGAAGAGGGATTCGCACTCTTTCATGTGGGTCTGCTGCGCGGCCTGGATGACTTTGATCCACTTGGCCAACGTTGGTCATAGCGGGGCTTCCGGAGGTGGCGGTGGAGGCGTGGGAGTCAAGGTTCCAGCTGGCACTTACTGCAGCCACCTCGTGCTCCATGGACTACCACACCCCATCTGGTGACCACACTGACCGACCCAAGCCTCTCCCCTCTCACCCCCCCCCCTCGCTCATCTGCACTTCCCCGTGGCCACCTACACAAAGAAATTATTTCTTTTCATTTTGGTTTTGCAGGTGTACTGTTGTATTATTATTTGTTTCCAGGGGACGATAGCCGTGGCGCGGAGCTCGCTTCGAGCGTGGTAGTGCAGGGTCAGGTGGTTACTTGATGCGGGGCCGTTGCTGCCAGTGGCTTACCTCATCTGTGCCCCCACGATCACCTCCTGAATGGGCCACCGCCCTAAGTAAAGCGAAGGTAGCCGCGATGCGGGCGCCCAAAGCCAACAAAAAAGCAATTTGTGTTTTCCTTAAAATTATGTTGTTAGGATCTTTTATACCTTACTTTTTTTTGTTATTTATTTATTCTTTTTTATATCGAGGATAATGGAATAAGCATTTATGTGTGTGTGTTTTTTTTATAACATCCAGTCCCCATGTGTATGCGGATTTGTCGATTCTGTCATCTGTTCCCTACTGGCACACAATGGCCTACTCTTACAAAAAGCGGAACAGGATTTAACGTGTGCGCAAGATGTTCTGCGTGCGTTCGCGCATGAGACCTGGTTTATAGTCTCATCTGAAGGACTTTTGGGGAGAGTGGAATCTGCACTAATGTTAACTCCAGAGGAAAATATCCCCTTGAACGGGAATCGAACCCGGGTCGTCAGATTGCGAGTGCAATGTTCTGACCACTAGGCTATCTTGGGGATCTGAGCCATGGTAATCTGAAAAAAACCTCCCCCACCCTCACCCTAATCTGAAATAACAACCCCCCCCCCCCCCCAACCCACCCAATCTAAAATATGCACCGCATTTGCTGAATATAGAATGCAGTTTTGTAACCTGTTTCTGGAAAACCTTCCCAATCTGGGATTTTTAATAATGTAAAAAAGAAAAACAAAGTTTTGTCACTTTTTGACGAGAGCTCCGAGCTTCAGTAATGGTGAGATTTTTTTGCGTATGTAACTGTTTTTCCTCCCACCATTTAGGTAGCCATATTCCGACTCTGGGAATGTGAATAATATTTTATGTCTGATGCTTTTTTTCTTATTGTAAATTGTTTTGTCTGAAGAGAGTTTATTGTTAAATCAACTCTTTAACGTTGTTTTTTTCCCATTGATTTTCCAGTGGCTGGTGATTGATGGATATCGGTAAATACTTTGTAGGAAATCTGTTTCATTAGTCTTTAATAATAAGGCACTAGATAAAAAAAAAATTTAAAAAAAGAAAGAAATTTATGAACACTTTGGTATGTTTGTTACATATAAACTTTGGTCAATAACTGCACACGTCATAAGCATTTCAATTTTTATACATAGGCCTATATGGCTGTTGGTAAAAGATGTGAAAAACTCAAAAACCGTTGAGAACACAATGGCGACAGAAACTTTGATCCTTTTCTCATAAAACGTTACAACTCAAAATATATCTATATTCTATCTTTCAACACGCCAATGACCACTGACCAGGTAACAGACCTTACAAGCTCCTGTGGTCAGTGGGACTACAAACAACGGGATTGGGATGGACAGGAAGTGTGAACGGACCCCAAAACTTTGTCCCACAGACACAAACCCGAAAGAATCTTCCAGAGAAAGAAAGCAGCATCTTTTATGTTATTCCTTTCCTTTCTACCGACTTTGGTTGTCTTAGTCCAAAAGACAGAGAGAATGTGTAGGTGTGATTATTGGAGCGTGCGGACAAGGGCAGGCAGGCCCAGGAGGAGGTGGGGGTGGGGGTGGAGCGAGGACGCAACTGCCGTTTCCGAAGTCAAACAATCTCCAAGGAGGAGGGGGAAGGGGGGAGGCAGAGGATGTAATTGCTGTTTTCTAAGTCACACTGTCTCTTTTAACCTCTTAACTGCCCAGTGCAAGTGCACCCTATATGCCAGGGAATAAAATTATTATGTACAACTTGCTATGTTCATGTCCCTCTTACTCAGAAAATACTAAATGAATAAACCTGATAGTCTGCCCAATGACACTATATATATATCGTAGATTGCTTTGAGGCAAGCTCAAATTAGATAGAATGATATTTCACTACGAAAATATATTTAAAATGTTAAAAAAATGACAAAAAATACACTTTCTTCATCACCATTGTCATTCTGAGGACTTCCCCATCTCAATAACATCAAACATAAGTCCAGGCAAAATCTCATTCATCTTTTTAAAAAATGCACTATCTCCTGAATCATACACGATCATTTTCATCACTGTCGGGTATATCTCGAGTTTTATTTGCCACTTTTTCAACCGTGTTAAGTTATTGATACCTTCAACAAGAAGTGTCAGCCATTTTGAACAAAAACTGCCCAAGCAGTCATGCATAATAACACAAAATACGAGCTAAAAAAAAAAATCGATTTTGCCACGGTTTTTGCAGTTGGATGTTGCCAAGCAACAGGAGAGTGATCTCCACTAATTTTATAGTTCTTTCCCTTTAATTGTAGTCAAGGAAGCTGGCTTGTTTACTTCGGTTCGAAACCCCAGAAATTTTCGGGTTGTCGGCGTATAGAGTGCACATTTAGCCCTGGAAAATTTCCGGGGTGGGGCAGTCTAGTGATTAAATCCCCCAAATTTTTTTCTTCAATCCTCCGTCTGTGACAAATGTTGCTCATCCCTCTACGCACTCACCAATACATGTGCACGGCCATGTTGACGAGCGTGGTCGTCTCTGTGTTGATGCGCACCGCTTCGATGATGGAGTGCAGCACGCCGCAGCACCTCTTGCATTGTGGGTAGTCGTAATCCACAGCCACTGCCGGCGTCAACTGAGGGAACTGGCCTGAAACAGTCCAATGGCTGGCATCACTTTTAAATCTTTTTCTTATCAAACTTCGCCACTGCCACAGTCGTTGCATGCGCACTGACAGATGTTATGATGAGGGGGGGTTTGGTTCAGGGATGTTGTTGTTGTTGTTGTTGTTCTTGTTGGGCATTCCTCTGCAAAACATCCTGAGGGACACCCACAATGTACACTCATATTGTCTCACTCACCACACCTGAGAGTGACTGTAAGATTAAATGTGTAAGTAGACACTGGGTAAAAAGTTTGCATGTATGACTGTTTTTAAGTTGCTCCCCTAAGTGGTTAGAACATTGCACTCGCAATCTGATAACCCGTTCAAGGGGATATTTTCCCCTGGAGTTGACATCAGTGCAGACTCCATTCTCCCCAAAAGTCCTTCGGATGAGACTATAAACCGAGGGCCCATGTTTGAACGCATGCAGAACATCTTGCGCACACGTTAAATCCTGTTCCGCTTTTCGGAAGAGTAGGCCATTGTGTGCCGGTGGAAACAGATGACAAAATTTACAAAACCACATACACACGGGGACTGGATGTAAAAAAGCACATGAGTGCTTATTCCATTATCCTCGATATAAAAGAATAAATAAAAATAAAATATAAAAGAATAAATAAAAAAACAGATTTGATAAGGGGGTTTTGGTTCAGGGATGTTGTTGTTCTTGTTGGGCATTCCCCTGAAAAACATCCTGAGGGACACCCACAGTGTGCACTCTTGTCTCACTCACCACACCTGAGAAAATGACTAAGATTAAATGTGTATAAGTACACACTGGGTAAAAAGTTTGCGTGTATGACTATTTTTAAGTTGCTCCCCATGTCGGAAAGCCATACTCCAACCTCAAAGGATTTTTTCCCTTTTAAAAGTAAGTTACAAGTGGTTATGCTGAGAGCCTGTCATGGATGAAGGCAATCTCAACATCACAATGTGAAGTAAAGCATAACAACATGAGTCTTGACACTTTACTTTCATCAGTAACTGACAATGCTTTTCTCAGACTTGGGCCTTGGTCCAGGGACAGAAAGAAGGACAAGGTAATTATCAAAATGAAGAAATCACTGATGATTGGACTGAGACTGAATCATGCTTCCTCACGTGTACTACACACAAAGATCAATATCTATGTGTGGATGTAATGATGTATACATGTGTTTAAAACCTCTGTAAATGATAGGAAATAAAAAAACTTCCTATGATGATTATGAATTTTTTAGTGGAACGATGTTAAAATGAAGATTTAAAAGCATATGCCCATGACAACCCTCTCCCCCCCCCCCCCTTCCCATACCCTGCAACCCCCCCCACCACCAACTAACCAACACACACACATAGCACAACCGCTACTACAACAACACCCCCACCTACCCACCTTTCCATCCCCACCCGTACATACATACACACACACACGACACACTCACACACAAGATACACATGCACACAACACAACACACATACAACACAACACACACAACACGCACAAAACACAACACACACACATGATAACACACACAAACACAAACTTAACCCACACAATACACACACACACACTCAAACTAACACGCACGTCCTTCGGATGAGACTATAACCCGAGGCCCCGTGTTCGAACGCATGCAGAACATCTTGCGCACACGTTAAATCCTGTTCCGCTTTTCGGAAGAGTAGGCCATTGTGAGCCGGTGGAAACAGGTGACAAAATTTACACAACCGCATACACACAGGGACTGGATGTAAAAAAAAAAGCACATGAGTGCTTATTCCATTATCCTCGATATAAAAGAATAAATAAAATAAAAAATAATAACACACATACACATGTAACAAAAACACAACCCCCTCTATCCACACCCACCGAACACTCCACCCACCCCCTCCCCCACCCCTCCCAACACCCCCCCTCCCCCCCCTACCCACCCCCAACCACCCCCCTCCTACCCACCCCCACCCACCCACCCCACCAACACCCACCCCCCACCTCCACCCCCTCCCAACACTCCCTACCCCAACACTCCCCCCACCCCCACACCACACAACACACAAAAGGACCACTGACCCACTCCCGGGCTGTAGGGCCGCTGTGGGAAGCTGAGGGCCAGGCTGAAGACCATGACGGGGTTGGTGGTGCTGATGTCCAGCTGGTACTCGCGGACAGGCTGGGCCGGCTGCACCAGGGAGCTCAGCTGCTGACCACCCAGCAGCAGCAGCTGGGTGACCGGGGCGATGTCCGTCTGCTCCGCGATCAGCTCCTTCAGCCTCTGAAGCCTGATATGACAACGACAACGACGACGATGACGATGACAAATTCTTTTATTTTCGAGGATAATAATAATAAGAAGAAGAAGAAGAAGAAGAAGAAGAAATGGAATTTGTATAGCGCTATATCTTTTTGCAAAGACAAATCAGAAGCGCTTGCGTTCAACATATTCTTACAGAGTCATGCAGCCAATAACTATATCAAAAGCTTAAACAAAATTCAAATGTAGGCACCTATATATATACATACACAATAATGAATAAGCATCCAATGTGCTTTTTTTTTTTTAACACATCCAGTCCCCCGCCCTTTAGGGATATATATATATATATAGAGAGAGAGAGAGAGAGAGAGAGAGAGAGAGAGAGAGAGAGAGAGAGAGAGAGAAAAGAGAGAGAGAGAGAGAGACAGAAAAGAGAGAGAGAGACAATGACAAATTCTTTTATTTCGAGGATAATGAATATGCACCCAATGTGCTTTTTTCACATCCAGTCCCCACCCTTAGGGATATACATGAGAGAGAGAGAGAGAGAGAGAGAGAGAGAGAGAGAGAGAGAGAGAGAGAGAGAGAGAGAGAGAGAGACAGAAGAGAGAGGAGACAGACAGAGAGAGACAGAGAGAGAGACAAACAGAGAGAGAGAGTGTGTGTGTGTGTGTGTTGGGGTGGAATTGAACCTAAGACTGTTCGAGTTTTTTGTCCACCTGCTAGAAGAGGGAGATGGGGAGGGTGGAAGGGGGGCGGGAAGATGTATATAAAGAATATGCTGAGGTTTTGTTTTTCTTCTCTCTCTCTCTCCGTTCCTAGGTTTCAGCTCCGAGGTTCACTAAATGGTGAGATCTTGTGTTATCAGTACGTGACCGTATTCTAGTCATCATTAAGTAACCGCATTCCGACTTCGGAGACGTATCTATGCTAATGTTGTAGTTTGCTGTACTACATATGTGTGCTGGCACTTATTATTATCATTATCACTCTTTTATCTTTTTGCAAATGGCCATACCACACTGGACGCACTCTGGTTCTCATCCACTTATTATTCTTTTATTTTGGGAGGGGAGGGGTTAGGGTGACATAGCCTAGGGTTTGAGCGTTGCGTTGCGTTGTGCTCGTGATCTGATGGTCTGGGTTTGAACCACCATTGAGGCACCTGTTTGAGGGGATTCCCCCCCTCCCCCCCCTGGAATTAACATCAATACCGACTCCTGTCCGCTGAAACTGAAAGTCCTTTAGATGAGACTATAAACTGAAGTTCTGTTTGCAAATGTATGCAAAACATCTTGCACACATGTTAAAATCCTGTTCAGCCTTTCTGAAGAATAGGCTATTTCATGCCGGAAGGAACAGATCACATTAAAAAAAAATTTTTAAACCACATATCCACTCTCTCTGTCTCTGTCACCCCCTACCTACATACAAGAAAAAGAAGAAACGAAAAGTACACATCCACACACACACACACACACACACACACACACACACACACACACACCACCACACACATGCATGCACACACATACACACATGGGTGGGAACGGGATGACAAACTTGACAAAACTGCATACACACGGAGACTGGATGTAAAAAAAACAACACATGAGTGCTTATTCCATTATCCTCAATCTAAAAGAATTTAAAAAAAACAAAAAACCCACACATACACACACAACACATACACACAACACACATACTAAATCTCAATCACACAATACACACACATAACCCCCCCTCAAACCACACACACACACACACACTCACACCCCCCCCCCCCCCCCCCCCCTCACACACACTCACCCATCTACTCCCCCCCCTCTCCCGCCCACACACACACAAACAACAGTAAGAGTAGGCCATTATGTGCCCGGTGGGAACAGATGACAGAATTCACAAATCTGCATACACACGGGGACTGGATGTAAAAAAGCACATAAATGCTTATTCTATTCATCCTCGATATAAAAGAATGAATAAATAAATAAATAAAACGAAAAGCCAGCCACAAAACCACCCCAAAGCGCAACGTACGTGTCAGTCTTCTCCGCATACACCTTGATGGGCAGCAGCTGGGAGGGGCAGAAGACGTCCACCACCACCTTGGAGGTGACCGCAGCCACCTGGTCAAAGAAGTGGTCAAAAGGCCAGGTGCGACCGGGGTCTTTCTCCAGCAGGGCCGCCAGGAAGGGGGTCAGCAGCCGCTTCAGGCCTCTGCGGAAAAGGAGATCAGACGCTCAGGTAAAGAGGATCGTGAAGGAAGGCGGCAGGATGGTTAAGACGTTCGCCTGCCAACAAGTAAACCGTGAGGTTCTGGGTTCGATTCCCAGCCTCGCCCTTTCTTCCCAGTTTGACCAAAAAATCGAACTGAATGTCAAAGTCCTTCGGATGAGACTATAAACCGAGGCCCCGTGTGCGAACGCACGCAGAACATCTTGCGCACACGTTAAATCCTGTTCCGCTGTTCAAAAGAGTAGGCCATTGTGTGCCGGTGGGAACAGATGACAAAATTTAAAAAACCGCATACACACGCATTAAAAAAAATCTGAGCGCTTTGATTTGTTGCTTTACAAGATTCAGCGCTACATAAATTCCATACATTATTATTATTATTATTATTATCTTTCCTCTGGAGTTAACATCAGTGCCGACTCCCCTCCCCTCAAAAGTCTTTTGGATGAGACTATATAAACTGAGGTCCTGTGTGCGAACGTACACAGAACATCTTGCGCACACGTTAAAGCCCGTTCCACTATTTTTGGATGCGTAGACCGTTGTGTGCCAGTGGGAACGGATGACAAAATTGACAAAACTGCATACACACGGGGACCGGATGTAAAAAAAGCACGCAGGTGTTTATTCCATTATCCTTGAAATAAAAGAATAAAATAAATAAAAAAATATAAAAAATAAGTAAAGGTAAAGGTGTTCCCGTAACCTGTGTGGTTGTTGGGGAGTGAGGTGTCAAGAGGCCTCAGCTTCTCCAGGGGCCAGCATATTGAGGGCAGCGCCCATCTCCTCTCCCTTGCTGCTTTACCTTCCCTGACCCTAAAGAGGGCAGGTACCCATTTACAGCTGGGTGAACTAATAACACTAATGATGCCATGCCAAAAAAGCAAAAAAAATTCATTTAGTTAAAAGGAGGTTATGGGAGAAGGTACTGGGGACAGGATAACTCATGGTTGGAGCACTCGCTTTCCCTCAACCAAGTTAAGCAGCGTCGAGCATGGTTACCTGTTGGATGGGTGACCGTTGCGTGCCTTGGCTTCAGTACAGTCCCCCAGTTCACCCAGCTGTAAATGGGTACCACTTCTTTAAGGTAAGGGAAGGTAAAGTAGTGAGGGAGAGGAGATGGGCGCCGCCTTCAATATGCTGGCCCCTAGAGGCCTCCGACGCCTCACTCCCCTACGACCACATAGGTTACGGGACACCTTAACCTTTATGGGTGAAGGTGGCTGGAGGTCGCTGTGAACTCAACATGGGCTTCTCTTTCAGTCTGGCTCCACAACCAAGCTATCATCGTTGTTGTCAGTATCGGATTTAGAAGGTGGTGTCCTGCCTATGTTCGCTCAGAACAGGCACCCCCGAAAACCCACAAAAATGACTCAGCAGCAGTGCAGAGCCCCTACGGTTGTTGGCCCTGCAGCGGCCTGACAATGGTGGTTTCCCTGTGGACTTCTTTCTGACCACGATGGTATGACATGACCTGCTTGGGTGTGGCTGGGGGCTATGCGCTATACACCACAAAGATGAAATGACTTACAAGGAGAGTCTGCATGTGTTGGGCAGTTCTTTGCGGTACTCGATGGGTCCGTTCTCCGTCATCTGCACGCCTGAGATCACTCCTGGTTCTTTCTGAGTGGTGATCA
>CM054142.1:26327050-26372050 GCA_028751875.1 Rapana venosa | reverse complement strand
TGACCAACATAATTACCTCAGTCTGCACTTATCGATGTCAGCCAACATTTGTCTTTGCATCCTTAATTATATCCATAAAACACAAATGAATGAAATATGGTCATTTTTTGTAACCATTTTGCCCCCAGCCTTTCAGCTTTTCACAAATCCTGAGAGCCATCCCCCCTTTTATACTAAAACGCAAATCTTTGAGTTGTTTTCATAAAAAAAAAGGATCAAAGTTGCAAGTGAAGACAGTGATCATGTATGGTTTGTGGCTACCTATCACACATGAAGGAATCCCTGGTATTGGCATAAGCGGGCATGTTTTAATCATGTCAAACACAAGAGAGTAAGAGAACAATGTGTGCGTGTGTGTGCGCGCGCGTGTGTGTGTGCATATGTTCTCTGTGTGCATGCATGTGTGCGTGCATGCATGTGTGTGCATGTGTTCTCTGTGTGTGTGAGAGCATGTGAGTGTTATGTGTGTGTGTGAGCATGCGCATGGGTGCATGCATGTATGTATGTATGTATGATGTGTGTGTGTGTTTGTGTGTGTGTATGCATGCATGTGTACATGCATATGTTTATGTTTTAACCTTAAATATTTTTTGCAGGCCAACTTACCCACTTGCTGCAGAACCAACAAGAACTCTTCCTCACACAGCCCATAGCTGTTTTCTGAACACTCCAGAACGTTGTACAGGCTTCCGTTAGGACACATCTCCATCACTATCACATCTCCACCGTTCATTGTTTGCTGCACACACACACATACAGGAATGAATCAATCCAGGTTTATGCTCATAAGCATTTATACTACATATATTTTCATGCATACAGATATTTGTATGTGCACACACACACATGCACTCGTGAGCGTGCGCGCACACACACACACACACTCGACACACAAAAACACACATTTTAATTCTAATTCTAATTTCAACACATTCAGAGTGGGAAAAAATGAGTTTAAGGACTTAAAAATCAACAAACTTCTGCATTTTGATTTTGCACTTGTAAAATTTGTCATGTTTACTGCTGAATAGCCAACACAACTGACAATATAATCACAGTTCGAATTAAAAAAAACACCCAACATAACACACACACACACACACACACACACACACACACACACACACACACACACACACACACCAGGTTGCCAAACATTAACCTACCTGAGCATGAAATGATATAAATTTACCACTTTAAAAGACTTAAGTATAATTTTTATAGATAACTTTTCTCAGTCCTACCTCTTCTTCGATGGCCAAAAGGCGCACAATATTCTCATGGTTCAGTCGCTTCATCACCTCGAACTCTCGGATCTGAACCTGTCGGGGCCTCTGGTAGCTCTGTGGGGTGAAGACTTTCACAGCCACCTCCTCTCCTGTGCGCTGAGGACGAAAACAACAAGGTTTCATGAAATTAAAGCAGGATTTTTAAAGCAGATTTTAAACAGGTTTTTTTCTTTTGTTCCTCAGCTACAGTTCTGAGGCTCACCAATGGTGAGGTTTTGCTTCTGCATATTGTGAATTTGGGGGGGGGGGAAACAGTTCTAAACCTCGTCATTTTTGTTTTGTTTTTTGTTTCTTTTGCTTTGTTTGTTTGTAATGATAGTGTGTTTGGTTAATGATATTGATCAAGATAGATGGAGATGGTAGTAAGCTCCAAACAGAGAGAGATGGAGAAGGCTCATCAATGTCAAACCTCCCCTGGGAGAAACATGACAAAAAAAGAAGAAGAAAGAAGAAGAAGAAGAAGAAGAAGAAGAAGAAGAAGAAGAAGAAGAAGATGGAGATGGTAGTAATGATGACTGTTACTGAGAAGGTGACTGTAGTGGTAGGGAACACCACTTACATTACACTAAGGGTCAAATCCCCGGAGCGACCCAGCAGCAGTGCAGGGCCACTCTAGCTGACGGCCTCATGGTGGGCTTACACTGACAAGCTTCCTGTGGACTTCTGACCCACATGATGAGCCTAGATATAGCTGAGGTAGAGACGTTTGTTGTTTGTTTGTTTGTTTTTGGGTGGGGGGGGGTTGTTTATTCCTCGGCTAGAGCTCCAAGGTTCACCCATGGTGCGATTTTGTGTATGCTATCGTGTTTTGCTCACCATGAAGGTAGCTGCATTCCGACTTCTGGGATGTATGCTGGGTGTGTTCATGCTTCCGTAACCCACTGAACACTGACATAAATCATAGCATATTTAATGTACACATTGTATTTATCTTATTTATTTATTTTATTCTTTTATTTCAAGGATAATGGAATAAGCACTCATGTGCTTTTTTTTCATCCAGTCCCTGTGTGTATGCAGTTTTGTAAATTTTTTCATCCGTTCCAACCAGCACACAATGGCCTACTCTTCCGAAAAGCGGAACAGGTTTTAACGTGTGCGCAAGATGTTCTGCATGCATTTGCACAAAGGACCTCAGTTTATAGTCTTATCCAAAGGATTTTTGGGGAGAGTGGAGTCTGCACTGATGTGAAGTTAACTCCAGAGGAAAAATCCTCTTAAACGAAAATCGAACATGGGTCAGCAGATCATGAATACATCACTCTAACCACCAGGCTAATTCTGATCTGCATGTGTGTTATATACAAAGGGAAACAGGGCACTGGCAAATCTGCTCTTGAAGTTGACCTGGGAGATCATAAAAATCACCACTCTTAATTCACCAGCGACTAGCCAAGATTTGAACCCACAACTTCATAGACCCATGGGACTGAAGTCAAATGGTCTTAACCACTCCGCTGTAGCGTCCGTTGGAGGAGAGAGTGAGATAAATGGCACAAGAAACAGCAGGAAAGGATACACCGCAGAAGATGCGGCAGCAAAATCAAGCCAACAAACAAAACCACCCCCCACTCCACCCCCCCAAAAAAAAACCACACACACACTCTCTCTCACACACACACACATGCACATGCACACAGACACACATACAAACACACACATGCATGCAAGCATGCACACATACATACAATCCCCTGACACAAACAGTTACGGCAGGTTTCACTCCCACACACACACTCTCTCTCTCTCACTCACTCTCACACTCACTCATTTACTACTCTCTCTCTTTCACTCACACACACACACACTCGCTCTCTCTCTTTCTCACACACACACACACAGAGTCACACACACAATCTCTCCCCTTTGATACTCACCCCCACCCCCACCCTTTCCAATGCTTCTCTGTTAATATTGTTATGTTGTTGTCTCATGGTGAAGGGGATTATTTGTTATATTGTTGTCTCATGGTGATGGGTGATTATTGTTATTATTGTATCTCTATTATAATCATCATTATCACTGTCTTATTTTGCTTGCTTGATAGTTATTGTGTGAATATATTATATTTAGAAAGCACTACTTGAAGAGTATGAGCGCAATATGAGTGCACGTTTGCGTGGGTGGAGGAGGAGAGGAGGGATGTCATTGCAGGCAATATTGTCAGTAATGACGCAATGAATGCCTAGTATTTTCTAAAGTTTTGTTCCTGTACCTTTTTATTTTCTAAAGTATGAACGTGAAAGAATAGATGATATAGTAGTAGGTGAGGTAATTTGTTTGTTTGACGTTTTATGATTTTAATTTTTTTTAATTCTTAAAACATTCTTTACCTAAGTGTGTAAGTGTGTACATGTGCACGCATGCGCGTAGGTGTGTATGAATGTGTGTGTGTATGTATATATGTGTAATTTGTATTTTCCAATGTATTATTTTATCGGTTTTTTCCTCTTTTTACTGGTTCAATTTATTGGTAAAGGTTGCAATAATGTAGTATTTCAGTATTATCATTAAGAAATTTGTTCTTAGATAGATCGCTTGATGAAAAAAAGCAAATGCATTGCTTATTCAATGTATCATCTGGAAATAAAAATTTCACTTGACTTGACACACAAACAGTTATGGAAGATTTGAAAACCTACACACATATCTCTCTCACACACACACACACACACACACTGTGTGAAATCCGAGCCGCAGTACTTAGTTGCGCAAAGCCCCATTTAAAACTTTTTTTCTTCCCTTCCTTGTTTGTCACTGTCAGTCAATGTATAATTTGTTCCCTTTCATGAGAGGTTTACTTTTTCGGCAAAACTTCGCCACCGACTTTATTATCGAGCATTCTTTGACGAGCGCTAACTTATGTTGTAGGTAGAACCTCTTTCTTTTTTTGTTTTTTGGTCTTATCTGAAAGACTAGCACCCAGAGTGCCACTTATGGTCCAGTGAATGGAGGAACAGTCTGGTGTGAGACAGAAGAACCCATGATGTCTTGCATTTTTCGATGGGTGTTTTATCGCAAGGCCAATCAATCTACTAGAGTTGGTAGTAATAGTTGGTGGTGGGAGAGTGTGTGTGTGTGATGTGTGTGTGTGTGTGTGTGTGTGTGTGTGTGTGTGGTGTGTGTGTGTGTGTGTGTGTGTGTGTGTAACTGTAAGAGTGTGTGTGTGTGTGAGTGCATGTGAGTGTGTGTGCGTGTGTGTGTGCGTGCATGCGTGTGTGCGTGCGTGCCTGTGTGTGTGCATGCGTGTGTGCGTGCGTGCCTCTGTGTGTGTGTGCATGCGTGTGTGTGTGCATGCCTGTGTGAAAACTATACCTTTTCACAACTGACATACACCATGGATGTTGCCCCCTGACCTAAGTATTACTAACACACACACACACACTTTCACTCACTCACTCAGTCGCTCACTCACTCACTTATCATTAATGGTTATGGTAACATAGTTACATTGCTTTTGTTCATAGATAGATGGCTTGATGAAAAAAGGCAAATGTATGTACAATATTGAAGTGCATTCATAAACATACGACTATTGCTAGTTAACGTTTATTGATATTGATAATGCTTGTCATGCATATATGTATTTGTAACAAAAAAAGGAATTTTTTATAAAAAAAATTTTAAAAAGAAAGAAAAAAGGCAAATGTATTGCTCATTCAATGTACCATCTGGAAATGAAAATTTGACTCACTCACCACTCACTCACCAACCCACCCACTCCCCCACCCACTCATTCCCCTCTCACCTACTACTACCACACCCACCACCACCACATCACCACCACCACCACCATCAACCACCACCACCATCAACCACCACCACCACCACCACCACCACCACCACCACCACCACAACCACTACCACCACCACAATCACCACCATCAACCACCACCACCACCACCACCACAACCTCCACCACCACCACCACCACAACCACTACCACCACCACAATCACCACCATCAACCACCACCACCACCACCATAACCACCACCACAATCACCACCACCACCACCATCACCACCACCACCACCATCACCATCACCATCACCACCACCACCACCACCACCACCAGGGACCACACTATACCTTTTCGCGGCCCACATACACCATGGAGGTCGCCCCCTGCCCCAAAGGTTTGTTTATGTCCCAGACATAGTTCTTGGAGCCCCGCAGAGTCGCCATGTCCGTTCTGCAAAAAAAACCACAACGCTGTCAAAGCAATGCAGTGTCCCGGGACTGCCATCTTTCTGATATATATATATATATAGGGCTTGTCAAAGGCAATCACTCGACTGAAGAAGAAGAAGAAGAAGAAGAGGGAAGAGGAAGAAGAAGAAGAAGAAGAAGAAGAGGGAGTGGAAGAGGAAGAAGAAGAATTGCGAAGAAGAAGAATAATTGTGAAGAAGAAGAAGAATTGTGAAAAAGAAGAACAATTGAAGAAGAAGAAGAAGAAGAAGAAGAAGAAGAGGACGAAGAGGACGAAGAGGAAGTATCAGACAAAATAGTTTGCTAAGGTTATCAGACACTTGATTAGTATGATATATCACTATGATGGTAAATCCTTGGTGGAGTCTGTCTCTCTTTATCTATCTCTTTGTGAGGTATGAATCTATCAGTGTGCATCATATGTATGTATAACACACACACCGCATATTCACTAATAGTAATACACAATGACCTTCTCTTCTCTGTGTGTGTGTGTGTGGTGTGTGAGAGTGTATGTTTGTGTGTACATGCCCGCGTACGTGCGTGCATACACATGCATGTGTGCATGAGTGTATCTGTGGCACGTGTGTTCTTGTATACATATAAGTTTACCAAATCAGTGTATTATAATTATTACAATCCAAGCTAAGTACTATGATAGAGACAGCAAATATAGTGCTTTTTATGTTCGAAGTGAATAAAAATGCTGTAAATTAATCAAGTTTGTGTACTAAGCTAAGCCTAACTAAGGACACAATAATTACGCTTCCTGTTAGAACTTGTCCTACATATCTATTGAACTTTTGCCAATTTTCTTAGAAACTTGCCTATCGAATCAATCGATAGAGGAATTTGACCACAGGAACATCCACACACACACCCACTCATAACATGGGGTGAGTGCACACACACATACTCATGTGTATGAGTGCACACATGCACGCACACACAAACACATGTATACACACACATACAAATACAAACGCACACACACATGCACGCACACACACATACACACAAACATACATACACACACACAAACACATGTATATACATACATACAAAAACACACACACGCATACACACAGAGGGATAGAGACAGACAATCTGTAGTCATGTAGATCTATAAGGATATATATAAATATCATGCCTTAAAAGCAAAATCAAATCAACAAGACACGTCACCAATATCAACAAATCTGCATGCACAAAATTATGTACAATAAAGTAATATAAGCATGCAAGGTGTGCACAAGTACACACTTTATCTTTTCCCCAATGCCAATTTTTGATATGTTCACCTACACCTAAAAAAACAACAACAACAACAAAAAAGAAAAAGAAAGAAAAAAAAGAAAGAAAATGGGAGCCCAGTTTATACATTTTCCACATCTTGGTAATGGAAAATTCAAACACTTTGAAAATAAAATACAGTGACAAAAATCTTGCTAACATTCTATTTCAAAGAAACACACACACACACACACACACACACGCACACACAATAATGCACAAAGTCTAGAAATTTAACTGACAAAAAAAAAAAAATTTTCTAAACAAAACAATACACAATCTCAAAAGGACATACATTTCTAAAGACGGTAAACCACCATATCCATACAGATCTATAAAGTAAAGCTGCTATTAATGTGTTGGAAGGTTCTGGGAAGGGAATGTTAGGACTCTGGCACTCCACACTCAAAAGAATGATGTGAGGCCACGCAGGGAGTGTTATGGTACCACTTTCTATTTGTATCTACCAAACAACACACACAGCGCTAAAGCAGAAGAACAAATCTGCTTTTTTCCTAAGCCATTCTTCAAGTTTCACCACACCACAGCCTGTCTAACTTCAAGAAGAGAATGTTGCCCCAGACAGCAAGCAAGAGAATGACTTTAAAACGCCATGTACGCCCTGTTATATTGGTTTACTTGCAGGACTACTAATGCCAACTGACCAATGAATACATTTGGAAACTGAGACTAGCAAATTATGACCACACATCCAAATCAGCTTGACAAACAAATTTATTCACAAACTAAAATCAACCAATAGTCTACTACATGACAAAATCTACTGATTTAATAGAGGAAAGGTTGGGGGGGGAGGGGGGGTAGGGGTAGAGAGGTGCAATTCATCAAGAAAGAGGCCCACAAGCTTGTTGAATAAGACCAGGTGTAGCAAGCTCTAAGGTGTTTATCCCATGACTGTTCCACTGGACACTACAACAATGCCTCAAGCCATGATGAATAGAGGGGACTCCACTGTAGCTGACAAAAGGACTGTTAAGACAAAGGCTGAGCCACCAGCCCCTAGGACTATAGGCCTACATGTGTTAATACTTCGGTGTAACACTTAGCTACAGGGTACCACTGCCCTGCCAAGACTTCTAGCTCACAGAGACTGCTGGACACTTAATGTGAGAGAAGATGTGAAAGTATACAGGCCTCAATGAATTGCTAGGTCTCCCAGCCCACAACCATGGGTATTCAAACAGAAGTCAAGTCAAGTCAAGTCAAAAACATTTTTATCATCCCACGAAGGGCAATTACAATACTGACAGGCAGACTGATACTCATCAAGCTTGTTTGTCCAAACAGAACACTATAACTTACAGGTTGACAAAGAAACCCAACTCTTTTAAAACTGCGAACGTCAGCAAATCATGAAGTCTAACCAGGATGAACAGTTCTTTCTAGAGGGGGGGGGGGGGGGGGGGGGGGGCAAGAGGGGAAGGAAAGAGGGGTCCAGTTCAAATGTTATAGTGTGCAAAGTGCACACTAGCCTATAACAAATGTTAACACAAGAAAAAAAAACACATCTGTCAGTCGGAAGATTCTTTTTCATTGAACGCTCAGACAGCGCAACTACTGTTGTCTGTCTCATGAGCAAAAATGCACTGCAGTGCCATTTAGTATCTTTCTGACCGATCAGCAAGACTTCATCAGGCTGGTTGTTCAATTCTTTGATGCCTGCACTAAGCACAGAAAAAAAAAACCCAGCAGGCAGGGGGCAAGACAATTAAGATGATCCCCTGCCTAACGAGCCAGCAAACCACATGGCTGCAGGTTCAATTCCCAGCTTTGCCTTTCCTTTCCAGTTTGACAAGACAATCAACCGGAATGTCAAAGTCCTTCAGAGGAGACTATAAACTGAGGCCTTGTGTGTGAAAATGTATGCAGAGCATCTTGCGTACATGTTAAAAACCTGTTCTGCCTTTTTAGAAGAGTAGGCTATTATGTGCAGGTACGAACGGATGACAAAATTTCAAAACCGCATGCATACACATGCCGTGTTTAGACACCATCCCCAAAGTCGGAATGTGGCTACCTAAATGTTGGGGAAAGAAAGTGCTTGTATATATATATATATGCAAAAATACCACCACTGATGGACCTTGGAGCTCTAGCCAAGGAATGGAAAATAAAAAACAACAAAACAAAACAAAACAAAACTGCATGACAGATCTAGGAGTTGACTAAACTCCTTTACAGTTTTACTTCCAAGAACAAAAATGACACGGACCCTTACAGTTACAATGCCAGCGTAACAAAGCCAAGGGAAGGAGGGTATCATGTATTCACATGATTGTTTTCATGGGGGTTTGTTTTGTTTTGTTTTGTTTTTGTTTGGTTTCTGACACTGCAATAATTATCTGAAGAAAAAAAAAGATAACCTGTGATCTTCCTGAAGACATGGGATCTGTCACCGAGTCACTAGGAACTGGCAACACAGTTTGCGTTCTTGGATACATTCGGCTTGTGACACTGACAAGTGACATAAATAACTACCTATGACTACAGACACATGGACTGATGGAGAGCCAGCGGTCCACTTCTACTTTTGCTTTGATATCAGTGCATCCAGGAACTGACAACCGATAGATCTATCTGTATCTCGTTTGCTCAGAATACAAAATAAACTCTGGGAGAACTGTTGTTCACAGGCAAACGTACATGTATGTAGATTACTTGCATGCATGTAAATATATATATGTTGCATATATAATATGGTATACGTGTGTATACACATTTTTATTATCTACTACACTCATTTTAATTTTATCCAGAGCGTTTGTTGCACACTCTTCTTCAAAGAATACTGTAAACTGATAGACCATATCAAATTGTTTACACACACACAGCACGCACACACAAACACACACACACGGAGCGACTCTCTCTCTCTGCCTCTCGGTCTCTATCTGTCTGTCTGTCTGTCTGTCTCTCTCTCTCTCTCACACACACACACACCATTTTAAAAAGGAAAGAAAAACAAATATTTCAATTGCAGAAAGATGAATACCTAATGAACAGAAGTCGAGCAGGAAATGAACACAGTATAATACGCGATTCACTCACCACTTAGAAAACTGTGACCTCTAATATAAATTATAAACCAACGTTTTATTCTCCTTGGTTTAAAAGACAAATCTGAGAAGAATGCAACAAACTGATCTCTCTCTCTCTCTCTCTCTCTCTCTCTCTCTCTCTCTCTCTCTCTCTCTTCTCTCTCTCTCTCTCTCTCCTACCCATCCACAAACACAATCTCTCTCAGCGATTTTTTTCATTCTCTATGACTATAGTATAGGCACTCTCTTTATATCTTTTCTTTTTTTTCCCTTTCTTTTCTGTGTAATTCCTTCTGCATTCATTCCCAATCATTGGCAAATTATATACATCCATTATTGGCATTATAACCACACTAAACTAAAACAGCAACTGCAATAAATATATTAGACACTGCAATGCATTCATATGATGCAAAAATCAATGATTTCCGAGGTCATGAGAGATAGGATGTATGCTACTTAAACAGACATGGGCATTGCTTACACAGTACACTGGGGCTGGATTGTGCTATTTTACGCAATGATCACGAGCATGAACTCCGCAGCCACGAAAGACTCTTCTCATTCTCCTCTACTCTTTGCAGTGCGGCCCCTCTTTTTGTTTGGTTGGTTGGCTGTTGCTTTTTTTTGTTGTTTTTTTTTTGGTTGTTGTCTGTGTCTATGCTTACTTCCCAAAGACTGCGACTTAAAAATTTTTTAAAAACTTTGACAAAGACAACTCTTATCTATTAATATTATTGTTGTTGTTTTTGGTGGTGGTGGTGTGATGGTGGTGGTACTGGTAGTGGTTGTGGTCGTGTGGTGTGGTGGTGGTTGTGGAGTGGTAGTGTGTGTGTGTGTATGTGACACTGTGTCAGTGTAGTGTGTGACAATGTGTTTGTGTGTCAATGTGTGTGTGTAACAATGTGTGTGTTTGTGTGTGTGTGTGTGTGTGTGTGACAATGTGTTTGTCACTGTATGAGTGTGTGTGTGTGTGTGCCCGCGCTCACGCGCATACATGTGTACATGTACGCTCCCATACACGTGTGTGTTCTTACCTTCACCAAATGTGTGTTAATTAAACACAGACCTCAGTTTACTAACTTATCCACACAAAAACTGGCAATCAGAAATTCGCTCATGCCAATCATGGTCTAGAAGTAAATACTAAAATATTAATAATATAAGGTGGACAAATGTGATTTCAGATGGGCTCAAAAATGTAACCTCATGTGTTATCAGAAAACTGCCAATCTACTTCACCGATGCACCATCCAATCAGAACCTACCCACACTAAGGACCATTAGCAGTAACCATGGTTTTGGTAGCCCTAGTCTGACTTCAGGGACGATATCTAAACACAACACCAGTGTGAAAAAAAAAATTTTTTTTTTAAAGCAATCTATTCTCACCATCATAAATGGCCTACTCTTCCGAAAGGCAGAATGCGTTTTAACGTGTACGCAGCATGTTCTGCATTCATTCACATGCATGGAACCTTGGTTTTAAAAAGTCTCATCTGAAGGACTTTTAGGGGAATGGACTCGGTACTGGTGTTAACTCCAAGGGGGAAAAAATCCCCTTGAATTGAATGGGTAGGTGGAGGTCAAACCCACGCTCTATGAGCGCTTTGATTTGTTGCTTTACAAGATTCAGCGCTATATAAATTCCATACATTATTATTATTATTATTATTATTATTATTATTATTATCCAGGGTCATCACAAATGGATAGCCTGACACTCTAACCACTGTGTTATCCCACTTCCTCTTAAGGAAGTGAAAGCTTTATAACAGGAAAAAACAGCAAAATGAACATAATGCAGTTCTAACTGATCCATGACACAAACAGTGACTGAGCGAAAAAATTCTAATCATCACATTACATTCAACTCATGCAGGGATGAATGCAAATCACTGAGATGCACAACACCCATGGCACTTAATTTAAGTGTGTTGCATGCATGTGCATGCGCGCTCACAAACAAATAACCACATACTGAGAATGAGAACATTCCTACTACACGAATCTAGACTTTGTATGTATGCATTCAGAAACATGTCATCATCATATATAATATATATGTATATATATACATCACAAAAACACATGCTCCTGTACAAGCATGCAAGTCTGTTTTCCCCACCCTACATCCCACACAGACCAATACTGATGACTATTAGTATTATGATAACAATAATAAAATAAAAATTAAAAATAGCAATAATGATAATTTTTTATAAATCACAAGTCCTTATAACGTATAATTCAATAACAAACTAAACCTAGCAATAAATTAAAAACTGGGATGCAAAGTTCTTCACACACACTGAACCACACAAACTCACATTATCTCCAGCCCATAATAAAAATGCAGACTTTGCATGTGCACACACACACACAAAACACACACAATAACCCCCCCCCCCCCCCACACACACACACAGACACACACACAACACTCATGATTATGTACAAGACAGATAGCCGGTGGTTAGAGCGTTGCGCTTGCGATCTGAGAGCCCAGGTTCAAGCCACCACCAAGTCACCAATTCCTGAGGATTTGTCCCTGGAGTTAACATCAATGCTGACCCCACTCCCTCAAGAGCAACAGTCCTTCAGATGACACTATCAATATCATTGTATCAACCGAGGTCCCAGCACGCAGAATATTTTGCCCACATGTTAAAACCCATGCCACCTTTCAAAAGAGAAGGCCACTGTGTCACAGTGTGCCAGTGAGAATGGACATTTTCAAAACCACATCTATATATGTATAACATGCACACACTCACACACAGGGACTGAACTGGTGAATGTAAAATTTGGTAATATATATATATATATATATATATTATATATATATATATATATATATAAGCACACGAGTACTTATTCATTGTTCTTATAATACTGATTCTATGAAAAAAATCTGAGTGTTTGACAAAGAAGAAGAAAAAGAAATGAAAGATCTGAAAATGAAGGAAAAAAACAAACCCACACACACCCCACACTTACCCATTATTCTTAGTTTGATTTCTTCACAAAACTTAATAAAATTCAATCCAAACTTAATCAGGTCCTAATAGTAATACGCAATATATCCAAATTCATGCATCTGAAGAAAACAAACAAATAAAAAAAAACACTCCACAAACTTTCACAACTTTATGAACAAGCACTGTACAATGATAGAATTCATTTCATAACCAAACCATCCAACTCGCCAGAATGCATGCATGCATAATTCACAGTGACTTTGCAAACTTCAGGATGCAAACAAACAAGAAATGACTAGTTCAAGTATTTTCTGCAGCAACGAAAATATTCCAACTCCATGCAAAAGACATGTAGGCACTCTGTGACTGTGACTGTGAGTGTGACTGTGGAACCTGACATTAAAACTCACGCCCCAGTCTGCTTCATGGGCTTCATTGCTTTTCACAGCCACACACAGCCCCTCTGAAATTTACAATATAATTGCTTTTGATTATTATAATATTATTGATGACACTATATTGCTAGTCTAGAACTAGTAGAAAAACTGGTAAATCTTGATCAACAAATTATGTTATGAGTGAATCTCTAACAAGTAACATAATCCCCAAGTTTCTCTGGTTATTTGCTTTCTTTACATAAACTTCTCTATAACATTGGGCTTTTTAACACAGTGGGAAAATGTCATTGAGTTCCCCAAATGCAATCATCTGTGAAACACAAGAGTAAAAAAGTTGCATGATCCTTATGTGGCCTCAGTAAACAGGTTTTAAATTATACTTCACGTGTCATAACATTTTGTTATAAAGGCAAATCAAATAAAAATTGATAAAATATAAATTATAATATCATATGGAAGTAGACTCAAGACTTTCATCATTTGGTCCTTACCACAAGTCACAGACCTGTGTGTCTATTTGATATATTTGTGACAATTTGATATATGTTCAATTGTTCATTCTAATATTTTGTAGAAGGTTGTATCATGTATGTGTGTAAATGACTTGAAGGCAAACGCTTCGATTTGTTTGCTTTACAAGATTCAGCGCTATATAAATACCATAAATTGTTATTTTTATTATTATTATTCTATACATGTACAGTAAATACCACGCACTGTATGGTGTAAGTTGTGATGTATACCTGCTGGGGGAGGGGGAGTCACTTTATCACTAATTTCCATTGGGTAAAGTTACAATGTTACACTTTTTGCTGTTCTGGGGATCAATACTGATCACTGATAGTGTAACTTTTTCAGATTAATGTGACCAGTATCTAATGAAGTTACTGCCACCCTTACATTTACACTGTAACTAGTGTAATGTACATGTATGTATGCAGTTCACTTTCCAATTTTGGACTAGATGCATTGTATTTGTAGTTTGTAGAATTGTACTGTAGACCTTTGTCTTTGACACCAATCTTGGTTCTGTTCTGTTTTCTTCAAAACAATCACAAATGTGTGTGTGTGTGTGTGTGTGTGTGTGTGTGTGTGTGTGTGTGTGTGTGTATACTATCTTTTCAATATCAATTTATCATCATCAGCTCTGATCTTTGCTATCAATGTAAACTGGCAGATAGTATAATTTGCAATAAATCAAGTTAAACACTAAAACAAATAAATTATGTGTGCAAAAATACAGACTATTCACTTGAGCATCTAAATTCTAATACTCATTCTTTGATCTGAAAAAAGAAATCTCTTATGACCGTTATGTCTTTCAGTTTCAATGTATTCTGCATTTCTAATGAATGACTATACTATTTGTTAATATTGACTTTAAATTCTAACAAAATTCAAATGTTCCTCCCCCACACAAAAAGAGCGTCCAAATTTTGAAAAAATGTACACTCCCTCATCTTGACATTGCTTTTTACCATGGATAGTCAAAATAACTTTAGTAGTAATGAGTTACCTGCAAGCAGTTGCAGAGTTAGGGTTTCAATGCAGCTGTTCTGAAAGTTGTTGATAAAGACTAAGAAAAGTAGAATAATAAGAACAGTGATTTATGCCTACACATAGATCGGATTCCAATTCATGATCACTGGTAACTGATACTAGTAGTGTAGTAGTAGTACTGTGTAGTAGTAATAGTGGTATACCCTCTGAATTTTTTCATGCTTTACGAAATAGGATTCCTTTTTCAAGTTTTTGAGTAAAACCTAGTCTTTTGGTTTGTATTTGATAAGATTTACAACATTTAGAGTCCTGATGGAGTTATCAGATTTAGGGTCAGTACCATCAATCAAGTTTGTCTCATCCACTGGAATGTTGATCCTTGAAAGCTGAATGCCATAATTATAATATAATGATAATTATGTTATCTATATATATAAATAATGGAGATTTTTTTCAAATCTTGCAGGCCTCAGTCAAAAGAAAGGAATATGATTCTATATTATACTATAGTATAGAAAGTCTGCTAAACATGATTCTGATAAACACAAGACATTTTCATGATACACATCTTACTTTGTACTGTAAATTATTGTACTTGAATTATTCTGCTATGTCAGTGTATTGGCTGTGCAACACACACACACACACACACACACACACACACACACACACACACACACGCACACACACACACACACAGAGCAGAATGACTAGAAAGTAGAATTAGTACTTAATTTCACTAGTATTAGTAGGACTAGTCTAGTACAGAATCTTGACAGAGTGTTAATCCAAACACAATCGCCTCATATCTACCAGACATTACGAAAATAACAACATTTCGTACCGTGGCAGTGGATTGGTAGCAACAGCGATAGCCTGTGATTCCACAAATTGTCAGTATTTCAAAATGTCAATGTAAACTTTGCCTTCTGCCCGAAGGCGAAGGAACAGACGAATTTGTCCCGTTTATAGCAATCGTACTTGTAGACAGAAACTCGGAGTTAATTACAGTCTGGTTATTGTACACGAATGTACGGATACTTTCAAATTCAAAGATTTATCCAAACAAATCGCCAGCACACACAATGACATGTCGAGCAGAAAGTTTGTTTACACTTGTTCAGTCAATCTAAATGTCCGTGGACTCCATTTTCCGGGAAGTGAACGTATCAACAAACGAAGGCTTATGCCCCTTGAGTTCACAAAAGATCATAATCATCACATCATGTATCATCCTATTATATGTACAGCAGTCGAATCTCGCGTTTTATTTTATTGTAATTTATTTTATTCCTTTATGTCGAGGATAATGGAATAAGCACTTGTATGCTTGTTTACATCTAGTCCCCGTGTGTATGCGGTTTTGTCAATTTTGTCATCTGTTCCCACTGGCACACAATGGCCTACTCTTACGAAAGGCGGAACAGGATTTAACGATGCGCAAGATGTTCTGGTGCGTTGGTACATGGCATCACGGTTTATAGTCTTATCCGAAAGACTTTTGGGGGGCAGTGGAGTTGGCACTTATAAAGCCTAACTCCAGAGGAAAAATCCTCTTGAACAAGATTCGGGTCAGCAGATCACTATAGCGCAATGCGCATAATATGTGTGACAAAAGACGAGACCTGAAGAAGAGCAAGAACACTACAGGAGCAGTTGAGTACAGAGAAGTAAACAAGAAGATCAGGAGAGACATGAGGAAGACCAAGGAGGAATGGATAGAGAAACAATGTACAGAAATTGAAGAGAGCCATCCCGCTCCCCCCCCCCCCCCCCCCCCCCCTCAATGAGAGAGAGAGAGAGAGGAGAGAACACTGAACAGGTTTAATGTACATTGGCCTTTGGCCACAATACATACAGTGGGCAAGGCAAAAAGGCAAGTGATGGAAACAAAATGCAAAAAGAGATCGTCACATTTTCCATCTAAGCCAGCTCTCCTGGTACATTATCCAAATAACCAAAACAATAAGGCGATAAACCTTGAAAGCAAAACACGAAGTCAATGCATATAACATAATCAAAAGAACAGCACATCAAGCAGCCACAGTGACTTATAATGGAAACAAGGAGTAGCCTACAAACAACAGCACAATTACAAAAATAATGCTTTTCTTTCGTCTGTTCATAGCATGAAAAACATACCTGGAGAGATTGTGTCGGTGATTTTCGTTTGTTCCTTCCAGCAATCTGGATAGTGTCATGCATTTTGATTCTTTAAGAAATTTCTCTCTTAAATCTGTATACAAACTGCAATCAAATATGAAGCGACATTCATTTTCTATTTTGTTAACACAGAAAGGACAGCTTCTGTCTCTTATAGATTCGCTATATATGTTGACATTATTATTGATAGGAAGCACATTAAGTCTTAACTGCATAATAGCCACACGAAAACAATACATCTCCATATCATAAATGAACTTCTCCTTTTGAAAAATTGTTTAAAAAGACCTATAAATGCTATACCTTTCACGTTCTCTGATTGTTCCATCCCATTCTTGGATAAACATATCAATTAGTCGCTGTTTAAACAAACGTAGAAACATCTTTTCATCTCCAATACCTTGCTGCATCCATACAATGTTAAAACCTGACCCTCACAGAATTACAAGAGAGAGAGAGAGAGAGAGAGAGAGAGGGAGCACATGTGCCTGAGAATGTGTATTGTAGTATGGCTGTATCAACATGAACACACACACGTGTGTGTAGTAGTAGTAGTAGTAGTAGTAGTAGTAGTTCTTCAGTTTAACGTCCTTCCACTAAATAGTGATATCAGACGGGAAAGTGTGTGTGTGTGTGTGTGTGTGTGTGTGTGTGTGTGTGTGAGTGTGTGTGTGTGTGTGTATGTATGTGTGTGCGCGCCGGCGTGCGTGTGTGTGCGTGTGTGTAGGGGGGGGAGGGGTATGCACATAACTAATCAATCGCAATAAACAACTATTATGAAAAAGCATAAACAACAATTCTGAATAAAAAGAAAACAAAAACATCAAACAGCTAAAATACTAACTTTCCAATTCATATAACTTGAAGCTATAAAGACCCTATGCTGTCACCTGGGCTTTATCACAGTTCTTGATTAAACCATTAACACTGGGGGCAACAGAAAAGTGAGAGGCTGTATGAATAGTGGCTTTCCCACTCATGGAATTCCACTTTACAGCTTAGTCTTTAGTGATGACTATGACTCTCTGACTAGGAGGCTTGACTCGCACAGTCCTTATGTGCTGCAGCCCTGGGGGCTGGTTGGCCTTTGGAGAACATCTCCAATGCTGACTGTCCTTATGCCCACTTGGCCGAGAGAGTGGGGATGTACTGTGGGCATGGTATCTCCACTATAATCAAATTTCTGCCCAGTTTCCAAAACAGCAGCTGCCTCCTCTTCTGTTTTGGAGGTCATCGTCGGACACAACGGACAAACATACAATCCTTATAAGGAGTCTGAAAATAGGAGTATGGCTTAATGACAATACAATTTCTTTCATTAATGGAATGTCTTTTAGAATTAGTTGTAAGCTGCGAACTGGTAAGGCAGGTAAGATGTTTTTCAGATCTCTGCATTGTAAAAGAATGTGATCATTGGTAAGATTTTCACAATAGATACATGTTTCTTTTTTTGAAAATTTAGTTCTAAAAGCATTGAGCTTAAACCTGTAGATAAGAGATACAACATTTCTATATTCATATAAATTACGATATTAATTTGATCTTATCAAAAGATAATTCATGGGTTACATCATCACTCCAGGAACAACTGGTACTTTGTAGTTTCTTTTTAAAGTGTTTCAAACATGCATTTTGCAACATGTTATAACCCTCATGGATGGATAGAGGGACACTTATGCTGCAAGACCCATCGGTATGCTCAGCTCCACATTTTGCTTTTCTGTCAACTTTTTCATTGAAGTAGATACCGCAGTGAGTGCGTGCACGCGCGCATGTGTGTATGTTGGCGCATGTATGTGTGCGTGCGTGTGCGTGCGTGTGTGTTACACCCCAAACAAACAAAAAAGGAAAGTGCAGACCAAAACTAAAACGAAACTAGGCTTGTGCATATCAACACAATGTGAATGTGTTGCACCCGCCCTCCCCCCAAAAAAAGTGTGTTAAAAGAAAAATGAAAAAGAATATGATTAAATTTGTATTTGAAAAGTAGAATGATTGAACAATGTTTTTAGTTTTAAAGAAGGTTGTTTAGGGATAATTAGACCATCCACCCTGATAGAGGAGAAGGGGGGAGGATACATCAAAATAAAACATAAAAGCGTAAATATGTAGTTTGCACCGTATACAGCAGTAATGAAACGAACTCTTCCATTTTTCACTTTGACTTTAATCGGTTCCTGCGAGGGTTGGTGCTGTGTGTTTGGTAATGTGCCCCCCCTCTCTCCTATATAATTATAATGTGGCAAATCTGCTTTTCATATAGTCAGTGTAGTCACCAGATAGGCTAACATTAGGGCTAGGCCTAAAGGGAGGCTACCCTACCAGCTCGCTCAAAGTGTACAAGATGGAAGAGAAAGTTCTGGCTTATGAGTCGTTTCTGAATGAAAAGCTTCGGCAAGACTTAAGGTTTGTTCACTTATCACTGCCATTTTGTAGTAAGTTAAAATAAAGTATATGTTGTTATGATCAATCCCTTTACAGATACAAATTAAGAGTAATTCATTGTCAGCTAGCCAGATAAATTAGTCTTGCTGAAAACTGATGTCTTCTGGAGTTCTTGAAGTGTTTACCAGTGGTAAATAACTAAATGGGATGCTCAACAGAGTCGACCACATAATGAGTGTATCATTGCACCAGAGGTCAAATTTTAGTCTTTGATAATTTGATACGTTTATAACTTGCAATAGAAACGCTATCCATACAAAAAAACAGATTGAAAATCAGACATTTCTATGAAAATTTATTACACATTGAAGTGATACACTGAAGAACATGACAAAATGAGAAATTGACAAGTTTAGCATCAAAATAGGTGCTCAGAATGAAGGCTTAGGTATTTTTTAAAAACAAGTTTAAAAGCAAAAGGAAGCAAAATTACGCCTTGATATTCCATTACAAGGTAGAATAAAGGCTATAGTTAATAAGTCAAAATTGCAAAATCGACAACCTGACCCCCACCTGCCTTTAGTTTAATGGCTCCTAGTGGAAAAGTGAGTTAGGTGCTAAGCGACTCATTTCATGGTGGAGCGTCACAAATGTTCAATGGTTCTTTAAAGATATGATACACAATAATTATTGCCATTACACCTGTTGCTTTATATCATTCTGTCTTTAGGAGACAGAATTGTTGTTTACTTGATTTAAAATTTTTATTTTTAAAACAAATCATAATTATATTGATATATCCAATCAATGTCTGACCTTATTATAGTATACACTGCAGTTCATATGTCCAGGGTTATGTGTTTGTGTTAGCCACATGTTTTTTGTATACATATAGATTTCAGAAAGTATTTAAAAAAAAGAAGAAAAAAAGAAAGTTATGAAAATGCGCACAAAACTTGTAAACAGGATGCAAGTGTTCATCAGAGTATCTAGTGACTGATCAAAACACTTGGTGTTGTAAACTACTTTCAAATGTTCTGAAACAGGTTTGGTAATGTGTGGGTTGTAATTAAAGGATTGAAGATTGGTTGTGTGTGTGTGTGTGTGCACACGCGTGTGCGCACATTTGCACACATGAACTTGTACATGTGTCCATACATGCCTGTGTGCATGCTTGCTAATTGAGAGAGAGAGAGAGAGAGAGAGAGAGAGAGAGAGAGAGAGAGAGAGAGAGAGAGAGAGAGAACTCAGAAATTTCAGAACTCAGAAATTTAATGTAGCTCAGCCTTAGGCCATAATACATGGTTGGCGTAGAAGAAATTGACAATGCCACAGAGTGGGCAAAAACTGGATAACATACACAATACCAAGCTCACTTTCAGTGAAAGAAATAATGAAGACAATGCACAAATACATAAAAATACATATGTATCAAACACAGTTCACTATTTTGATCTAAGTGTACCTTCCTTATGTCTGGATAAAATCAATATACATATAGTTTTTCAAAATCATAACAAAACGATAACCGTATCTTCGTTTGTGATGTAAATATCCTAATACAACAAACTTTTTCTCTTATTGATGGCATGGAATATATATATCTAGACAGGCAGTGATTTTTGCTACTGTTTTCTGCTTTAAGTAGATCATGCAAAGGTGTATCAACACAATCCCTTAAAAATTTAATTCTTAAATCATTATACACAAAACATTCATAAAGGAAATGCTTTTCATCGTCAACTTTGGGTTTACAAAATGGACATTGTTTCTTCTGATTCTGTGCACTATATCGATGTACATTGTTGTTGAGTGGTAAAACATTACATCTCACCTGTGACACAGCAACTCTAAAGCAGTAGGTATCTAAGTGTAGAAGATATTATTCTTTAGCAAATATTGTTTTGAAACACCTGTGACTGTCATATCTGTCTCGGTCTCTGATTGTACTATACCATTCCTGGATAAACATATCAACTAGTCTTTGCTTAAACAGATGTAAGAATATCTTGACGTCACCAACACCCTGTTGAAGCCATACAAAGCTGAATCCTGCATCACATAAAATTTGTCTAATCATAGAAACCCAACAGTTCTTTCCAGATATATCCATGTCAAGCAACATTTGATAAGCATTATATGGTAGTCTGTTAGAATTCATTTGTAATAATTTAATCCAATATCTAAGAGTATTTATACATGAGTTGATGTATAGAGGATATCGACCCAGCTCACCATATATCATTTTATTTGGAGTTTTCATTGGTACACCCAAAAATCTCTTGCAAGCCATCATGTGTACTTTCTCTATATGTTCCAATTTATGTAACCCTGATAGAGAGAGAGAGAGAGAGAGAGAGAGAGAGAGAGAGAGAGAGAGAGAGAGAGAGAGAGAGAGAGAGAGAGATGGATGCTTGCTGAGTTATAAGGAAGTCAGCTAATCTTGCATAATTTAGAACAAAGATGCCCAAGATGAAGTCACAGTAATGTATATTATTACTCAGTATTGTGTGTCTTACAAAGTTGTTTCTCTGTTTGACTCAGGAATGTTCTTGACCGGCGAGACAAGATTTATGGCAAGATAAATGACTACCTCCAGCTCAGGACTGTGATTGAGAAGCTGAAGGTGAGTGGACTGGTGAATTTGACAGTCATACTAATTTAAATGTAAAGTCATAGCTTAGGTGATTTGATTCTCGTCCTTTGGATAAGACTATAAACCGAGGCCCCGTGTGCGAACGCATGCAGAACATCTTGCGCACATGTTAAATCCTGTTCCGCTTTTTGAAAGAGTAGGCCATTGTGTGCCGGTGGGAACAGATGACAAAATTTACAAAACTGCATACACACGGGGACTGGATGTAAAAAAGCACCTGAGTGCTTATTCCATTATCCTCGATATAAAATATTATTTTAAAATCATGTCATCTGAGCGCTTTGATTTGTTGCTTTACAAGATTCAGCGCTATATAAATTCCATACATTATTATTATTATTTGATTTTAATATTAAGGAATTAAAACACAGGAGGACATGTAGCTAAAATAGAAAATTATAGATTTGGTGGCAATTTCGGATTGTTTTTGTGGCACCACTAGCGTGTTTTTTTTCTAGTACATTAACTTGATTAATTTGTGGATTTTTAGGCATTATAACTAAATTATAAGTGAAACCCTTTTAAGTTTTAGTGTAACTATAAAACATGAACTTGAAACAAATTTTGATCAGTTGTACCTCCCATGGGGGACGGGATAGCTCAGTGGTCAGAGCACTCGCTTTCCCCCAGCCAAGTTAAGCAGCGTCGAGCGTGGTTACCAGTTGGATGGGTGACCGTTTGCGCGCCTTGGCTTCAGTACAGCTCCCCCAGTTCACCCAGCTGTAAATGGGTACCTGCCCTCTTTAGGGTCAGGGAAGGTAAAGCAGCGAGGGAGAGGAGATGGGCGCTGCCCTCAATATGCTGGCCCTAGAGAAGTGAGGTCTCTGACGCCTCGCTTCCCTACGACCTTATAGGTTATGGGACTCCTTTACCTTACCTTACCTCCCATGACCCACTTGGTCTGGTTGAGCTTGAACTGGGCAGGGAGCAGTATATGAGTAAAAAGTGGAAACGAATGTGTCAGAGTAGAGGGAAACAGATACTTTAAAAAATTTTTATTTTAAAGAATAGATAGATGTCAAGAGTTCAAGTAGCAAATGCCCATTTCATTGTGTTCCATTAAATGAAAATATACAAGACTTTGCTTGCAAAGTTGACTAAAATTTGTCAGCGAATATCACTGAAAACCTATTTCTAATGGTAGATTAAAAAGCAAGCACTCACACACACATATATATGCACACACTATCTCCAATATATATATATTTTTTCTATTAGAAACAGATACCTTTTATTCTGTTTTTCATTTTAGTCTTCCAGGTGTGAGTGTGTGTGTGTGTGTGTGTGTGTGTGTTTGTACTGTGTGTGTACTGTGTATGTGTGTGCACATGCACATGAGCATTATCATTTTTGAGTATGTGACTATATGTGTCATTGCCATTGGGAATAAACATGAAAACACCAGGAACAAAGTCAGTTATGTCTTGCTACTGTCTGCGGTTCTTCTGTCTGATTTCCTTTTTGTTGTTGTTTTTTAATGACTTTCTCCATGTGCAGGATGATGGTGCAGATAAGAGAGAACTGAAGACAAAGGTGGACCTGGGTTGCAATTTCTATGTTCAAGCAAACATGTAAGTTTTCAAACCTCTTTTTAGAAATTAATTCCTATATTTGGGCGATAGCCCAGAGGTTAGAGCATTGCACTTGCAAGTGGTCTTTTTGCGTGTGTGTTGCCTCATCTTCTGTGACATCCCCGTCTTGCTGTTCCCACGCTGCTCAACCCAATCTCCCTGCCACAGCCACACCCAGATTCGTTATGTCTCATCCCCAAGGTCGGAAGTCCACATGAAGCCCATCACAATCAGGCCGCCGTGCGGCCACCAGCTAGAGGGGCCCTGCACTGCTGCTGGGTCACTTTGGTGCTGTAAAGTGGTGCCTATTCTGAGCTAACATAAGCAGAACACCACCTGCTACGCCCCTACAAACGACAGTATGATCAAAGTTTCAGAGAAAACTTGACATTTTTTTTCCAAACGCTTTGGTCAGATGACAGTACACCCAACCTCTGGCACTGCTCCTAAGGAATAAAAATGTAACTATTTTTCTTGACCACATGATCATTTTGCAGGCTCTCTTACAACTGTTTGTGGATGTACAACAGTACATAGATCCTTAGATCTGTGCAATGGGATGTGAATTCAAGGGCATGCTGACTCTGTGCCACTTATGCAGAAATGGCACATTGTCAGCTCATTATTTTCTGAGATGTTGAAATAGACTTTTGTGTGCACATGAGCACACACACACACACACTCACTTTTTAAACATTCTCTCCAATATATTATCTACCACCCATGAAGAAAACGAAACAAACCCCAATCTCTTCAAATAAAACCAGAAGCCCCACCTCAAATTTTGCGTTTGTTTTCAATTTGTAATGCTTTGAATACAAAATGAATTTGCATGCATTTGTTTTGTATTTGTTTATGTCTTGTATCATTCTGTGTACTTTTCTTTGTGGTTTAGTAAACCTAAACCTCTGATCGTCACATATATTCTTCTGAACTGTGTCGCAGCCCTGATGCTTCCAAGATCTTCGTCAGTGTTGGCTTTGGTTTCTTTGTGGAGCTGACCTTTGATGAGGCCATGGGGTTCATAGACAAGAAGACGGCACTCCTGACGGAGCAGACCGACAGCCTGTCCCAATCAGCCTCCGAAATCAAAGCTCATATCAAATTGGTTCTGGAGGTAAGTGAAACTTTGTGTGTGTGTGTGTGTGTGTGTAGGGGGGGGGGGGGGGTGTTGTGGTGTGTGTGTTGTTGTGTGTGTGGTGTGGTGTGTGTGGGTGGTGTGTGTGGGTGGTGTGTGTGGGGGTCTTGTGTGTGTATTGTGTGTGGTGTGGTGTGTGGTGTGGTGTGGTGTGTGGGTGTTGTGTGTATTGTGTGTGTGGGTGTTGTATGGGTGTGTGCACCTTTCTTCAAGTTAATTACTATCACTCAGTGATATTAGAAAGAAGAAATAATGGTGAAATGTATGTGTGTGAAATGTGTGTGGTTTTGAATTGAAGGGAGAAATACCTTTTATTCTTTAGAATTTTTTTTTATAAAGCTTAATGTGTTGTTTGGTATGTTTTTGTTTTATTTTACTGCTGTTTGTAGTGTTATGTCATTAAAATAGAGAGATGAAATACAAGATACAGAATTTCATTAAAGAAGGTAGTAGATTAAGTACAGTGACTTTTTTTCATTCAGCCCTCAAAAGCAGGGAAAAAGATTTTAACACCAAAGCACAAGCAGTATACATGTATGTTTGAAAGAAAAAAAATGGAAAGGAAAAGAGTAAAGGAAAGGACAAGAAGAGAAAATAACACCAACAATAAACAAATACATCAAGAACAAGAAGGTAGTAAGGTCGTCACTGTCAGTGTAGTCGTAGTAGTAGTAGTATGAGAGAGAGAGGGACTCAGAGAGAGAGAGAGAGAGAGAGAGAGAGAGAGAGAGTGTGCGTTGAGTTCTGGCCACTCTGTTGTGTGTGTCACTGTGTGTGTGTGTGTATGACTTGAGATCTGACAACTGTGTGTGTGTGTGGTGTGCAGTGCATAGTTGGAGAGGAATGTAGCATATGTACACTAACAGATGCGAAGATTTGTGGTATGTGTGCGTGCCTAGAATCCTTGTATGAATGAGAGAGGATGAAGTATGATATAATAGATTAAAAGACGAACCTTTTTGTTTTTCAGGGCTTGCGAGAAATTCAGAAAATCAACAGTGAAACAGAAGAGCCACACAGAGACTTGTTTTCCTGATATTGTGTGACACTTTGCAGTATGTGTGTGGTTGTGAACATGTGTGTGTAAGTAGAGACAGTTCTTTAAGCTGTGTGTGTGTGTGTGTGCATGTGTGTGTGTGTGCATGCATGTGTGTGTGAGTGAGTCAGACTCAGTGAGTGAGTGAGTGAGAGAGAATACACATACATGCTTGCAATTGGTTGTATTGGAATGTAATGATGTTGGCAAATACATGAACAGATGATTTTATGTGTGAGTGCGTGTGCGTGCGCAAATAAACACATACAAGAGAAGGATGAAAGGGAAATGTGGTATGTTTATTGATATTTGTGAGCATATGATGTTGTTGTTGCTTCAATTTTACGTCTGTTCACCCAAAGTGATATTAGACGACTGGAAGGGGAGGGGGGAGGACTTATGATGGATGTGTGCAATGAAATGGATATCTATTTCTAAATAACTCAAACAGTACACAGAAAAGGACTGAACAATGATTACAACAATTAAATACATGAAAAATGCTAATATAGCTTATGACATAACTATAACAAAAGTGTGTATGTGCGTGCGCGCGCATGTGTGTGTGTATGCGCGCATGTGTGTGGTCTGTGTGTGTGTGTGTTTATAAATGCATGTGTGTTTGATACATTTGTGTTCAAAGTCAAATTCTGCCTTATGGTTGATGGAAATTAAAATTAAAAAATGGCTAATTTTTTTCAAAAGACTTGTTCTTTTCTGTTGATGGATGGATCAGATGTGTTGGTGTCATCATTGTGTCACTGTTATCTTTAAATCACAGTTAAATGCATGACTGGAGACTGTACACACACGATTCCCTGCACCATAAGATGGTATAAAGCTAGTTGATACTATATTTTATACATAATGTATTTATGGAAACCAAGATGATTAAACTTGAACATAATCAATCGCGTGCAGAATCAATAACATTTTCGAAACTGTGATTTTAGACTTACTTCACCCCCCCACCCCCTCAACACACATACACACCAGCAAAGTTTACAATAATCTTCCAACAGGAGACAGAGGAGTGAAGAATGAATGAAGAATTTTCAATACAGTACAAGTTTTACTATGTTGCTGGCTGACTCTGGTCTGGGGCCCTGGCTGGCTCAATGGGGGGACGGGATAGCCTAGTGGTTAGAACATTGCGCTGGCTATCTGACGACCTGGGTTTGATTCCCGTTCAAGAGGATACTTTCCCCTGGAGTTAACTTCAGTGCAGACTCCACTCTCCCCAAAAGTCTTTCGAATGAGACTATAAACCGAGGCCCCGTGTGCGAACGCATGCAGAACATCTTGCGCACACGTTAAATCCTGTTCCGCTTTTTGTAAGAGTAGGCCATGGTGTGCCGGTGGGAACAGACGACAATTTACAAAACCGCATACACACGGGGACTGGATGTAAAAAAGCACATAAGTGCTTATTCCATTATCCTCGATATAAAAGAATAGAATAGAATCCTCACACCTGGAGGTAAAAGTTCAGGGTGAAGTAAAGGTGCTGTTTCTCTTTTCCAACCATGCACCAAACCAGTCATATACCCTTTTTTTTTTCTTCTTTTGTTTTCTCATCTTCTCTTGGTTCTTTGGTTTTACATTTTTCCACTAGAATGTGATATCAGACAACAAAGGGCGGAAATGTGTGTCTGTGTGTGTCATTTGTTAATCATCCACATTATATAACTATAAATAAGTTGGGGGACCACCCATCAAAAAAGAAGGATCAGTGGTCTAGAGGTAACGCGCCTGTCTAGAAAGCGAAAAGTCCGGGTCGGAAGTGTGCGGTGGTTCAAATCCCGTTTGGGCCCAAAGCTTTTCCCCCATCCATAAGACCATGAGTGGTGGTCTGGGCGCTAGTCTTTCAGGTGAGACGATAAACCAAGGCCCTGTGTGTTTCACAAAATTTTCAGCGCATGTAAAAGAACCCACGGCAACAAGAGAGTTGTCCCTGGCAAAATTCTTAGAAAAAAGCCACTCTGATAGGGAAAAAAGAACCCACGGCAACAAGAGAGTTGTCCCTGACAAAATTCTTAGAAAAAAGCCACTCTGATAGGGAAACGAATACAGTTGCAGACAACAACAAACAAGAGTGGCGCTGCTCTTGTGGCAACACGCTCTCCCTGGGGAGAGCAGCCCGAATTTCACACAGAGAAATCTCGTGACTTAAAGTGGTATTAAAAAACCCCAAACCAAACAAAATGCAAACAAAACAATAACAACAAAACCAAACCAAAAAACCCCCTCTGAACAACATCATCTGTTGATGTTCTCTCCCTGCTGCTCTCATGCCACACATATCAATCTCTCTGCCTCAACCATACCCAGATTCGTTATACCGCATCATAAGGATCAGAAGTCCACAAGTCAACACGCTTTACTCTGCTTTATTTTGCTGTATCAATGAACAATGAACTAATACATGATTCTGAGCAGACATCATGGACAGGAAACCTTGAAATCATCCTCTTCAGTAACGACTTAGCACCGACACATGTATTCTTATAATCCACAAGGAAAATGCAATACTGATTAATAGGTAAAAAATCAAAGAAACATTATCAAAACCATCACACACTAACAATCACAGCCTAAAAAAACATATATATATATTCAAAAGAAATTGAGGGGTTTTATACATTTCTTTTATTCATTTATTTTGGAATGGAAGACAATGATTGTTCTTTACTTGAAACATTACAACATGCAGCAACTTGTAACACACAATATTTGACACCCACAACTGCTCCGTTTCATTCCAACAAACACGACCAATAGAGAATGGAGCTGAGAGAGGCCAATGTCACTGTCCACTTCTAACAGTTGCAAAAGGGGGAAAAGGAGGGGAGTGGAGGTGGGGAGCTGGGCAAAGAAGGGAAAGTCGGGACAAAGGACAGTGTCTTATTAACTGTACAATCTGTCTTATTAACTGTACAATCTGTCTTGCCGTTTCAGAAAACCAACCATTCATCTATGGACAAACACTTTGTTTAGAGACATAAAAGGGGTCCGTCCCCATTACCCTGGATAAACAAAAAATCTGTATTCTAATTACATACCTGTAAACAAAGCAAAACAAAGATGTATATCTACATTATTTTATTTATTCACAACCTGTACAGCAAGCTGTTCTATACAACTCTTTTGGCTTAACAAGTTTTCTATTATCACAACGATGATTGGGTAACGTTTTTAACCATAACCTCCTCAGGTGAAGGGTGTTGATCTCATAATGACACGATCAATTGAGCTTATAATTATACATAAAGATTTGGGTGGAAACGGACAACAAACTATAAACACAATGAAAACAAATAGTTTCATGATTCTGCTCACTGAACAGGGTAAAACAGTTTTATATAAAAGCTTCGTATTTTTCTTAAATATGTCTGTTAAAACAAAAACAAAAATCAATATCGACAAATGGCACATGACCAGAAGAAAAAAACCAGCAGATACTTTCTTGCCCCGCCTCTAAAAGATAATAAACATCACAATAAAAAAACCAACAACCCAACCAACCAAACATAAAGTTGGTTCATCTCTCAAAACACATGCATGGACACACACACACACTTTAAACAAAAAAGCAAAACTATCATCCCATCTAAAACTTTTCAATACAACTACCGCATCTCAACCCAGCGAGTTTTCCTCTGGTTACAGCATGCCAGTGTCCCGATTCGCAAAACACGTTCAGGACCCTCAAACGCAAAAAAAAAACACACATGAACACCTTGCCCTCTTAGATCCCTCCCAAACACACGTACTTCATCTCCATGTACTCGTAAAGCCCGTACTTGCCCCCCTCTGTGCCCAGGCCGGACTCCTTCACCCCGCCGAAGGGTATTTCCACCGTGGAGATCAACCCTTCGTTCACTCCAACCAGCCCGTACTCCAGTTTTTCCGCCACACGCCACGTCTGCCCGATGTCTCCAGAGAAGAAGTAGCCTGGCAGGAAAAGAGGAAAGGAGGGAAATGAGGAGCTCGCGCAGCACAGCACGCAAAAACAACGTATAGTTCGGTCAAGGATCCAGAGCCCAGTGCTAAAATTAGCACACCCTTTCCTTTCACTAAGTCCAAGTGCAGTCAGTTTCATGTACCCCCCCCTCCACAACCCCTTTTTTTTGGGGGGGGGGGGGGGAGGGAGAGGAATTTCTTGAAATAAAATCTTGAATCTTGCTATAATTACCACAAGCTGGGCTGGGTGGAAAGGATTTTTTGGTGTTCCTTGGCTAGAGCTCCAAGGTTCATCAATGGTGAGAGTTTAAAATATGTAACCGTGGTCTGGGCGCTAGTCTTTTGGACGAGATGATAACCTGAGGTCCCATGTGCAACATGCATTTAGAACATGTATGTAAAATAAAATAATCCACAAGAATAAAAGCATTGCCACTGGTAAAATTCTGAAGACACTCTCCAAGGGAAACCAATACATATATACAGACAAGAAAATCTAAAGCAAAAACCCAAACCAAAAAAATTCCCAACAAAAAAACAAAACTTTAAAAAAAAGAAGAAGAAAAATCTAAAAAATAATGGGGGTGTTTCTCTTGGGGCAATGCGTTCTACCTAGGAAGAACCACGTGAATTTCATGTAAAGTAATATGCTGTATCAAAAAGTGCTATATAATAGAATACAGAACAATACAATACAGTACAAAGTTTTGTGGATAAGACTACAAAATATCAAACCCAGAGTGAAAACACAAGTATTTTATTTTAATTTTATTCTTTTATATCGAGGATAATGGAATAAGCACTTATGTGCTTTTGTACATCCAGTCCCCGTGTGTATGCATTTTTGTACATTCTTGTCATCTGTTCCCACCGGCACACAATGGCCTACTCTTACGAAAAGCGGAACAGGATTTAACGTGTGCGCAAGATGTTCTGCGTGCGTTCGCACCCTAAGTACACTGTAATCCACCTTTCATACATACAAGAGTGGAGCAGCTAAAACTAGCGGCATGTCCATGACACAAATACACCTAGCATCTCGGCTTCGATTTGTTTTTTGTTTTTACAAGATTCAGCGCTATATAAATTCCATATATTATTATTATTATTATCTCATCAGTGACCTGAAAAGGGCATCTATATTAAGAGCCACAGCCATACATCTCCATACATCTTTGTGTATGTAGGACGAGGGGTAGGTGGCTTTCACCAGGTTCAACTTGCCCATGACGTACACACTGCCTAACTATTTTTAGAGTAGTGACCTCATGACTCCTGGAGGAGTTCATTCAAGAGAGAAGTCAAGTGACTATCCACTCACCTGCCAGACCAAACTGGGTGGCATTGGCGATGGCTACAGCCTCTTCCTCGGTCTTGAATCTGCGAACAATGTTACATTTGTGCAATGAGTAGAGAATCTATGTGCCAACACACACCACACACCACACACATGCGTGAATTCAAAAGCACAACACACACACACGCAGAGTATAGATCATCAAGAAAGACACACACACACACACAGAGTATAGAATCAACACAGACATAGACACAACACACACATACACACATGCAGAGTAGACAAGAATCACAACACACAAAACACAGAGTATAGAATCAACACACACACATTATAAACATACACCCACCACCACCACACCACCCTCATCCTCTTCACCTCTCCTCCTGACCTTTTAGAGGTTGTCAGCACGTGTGTTTCTAAGAAAGATATGGCCACAACATTGCCAAGGTCACTTTTTTTATAAAAAAAAAGACAGAAAAAAAGACCCACTTTCCTTCCCCTCCCCTCAATGCTCAGCCCTCCTTCTTCCACCCCCAAAAGAACCAGAAAATCAAAAAATAACCATTGTCCTGGTGTCTTCTTTTTGGAAGCATTTTAATTAACTTTTTTTTTCCCAATACTGTACATTAGAATGCAGCTACTTTAATAGGGAGCAAAAAGGGTTGCATACGCAAACATTTCACCTTGGTGAGCCTCAAAACTCTAAACTACAGAATGGGAACATTTTGATTTTTCTACATAACTTACTACAAGCCAACAAAGCTCACGTACTCCACACAAAAAGCACCACTAAGTATCACACGACAAACCACCCCCCCAACAAAAACATGAAAGGTACATACTTCAAAATGGTGGCGACGGGTCCGAAAATTTCCTCTTTGGAGCATCTCATATCCATCGTCACGTCGTTCAGCAATGTCGGCAGGTAGAAGTTGTCTCCCTTGGCGTCGGGCTCTCCCCCTAGCACGACCGAGGCGCCATCTTTGACGGCGTCCTTGACCAGACTGTCCACCTGACCACAGCGTGACTTGCAGTTTGAAAAGTGGACTGGGGTCATCAGAGGTGTATATTATTGTTATGGGAACGTGAACTCCACTTGTTTGGTCCAGGGCATAATGAATAAACGGTCCGATTCTGAATGACTCGCATACACATACACACACAAATATGTGTAGGAGTGTAAACACACACACACATATACATACACAGTCTTATACACACAAACATACACACATATGCACGCATGCATCCATGCACACACACACATATAGAGTCTCTCTCTCTCTCTCCCTCTCACACACACACACACAAGGTACTACACCCACACCATACCAACCTATCCCAACACATACACTTCTCTCTCCTATCCACTACCCCACTCTTCCAACACACACACACACTCTCCCCTCTTCTCCAACATACACACATAATCCTCCCTCCCCATCCTCCCCCCCTCACACAAATGCTCACACACACACTACACATACACACACACTCTCCCTGCCTCTCCAACATACACACACATCCTCCACTCCCCACCTCCCTCCCCCCACCTCACACAAACGCTCACACACACACTTCTCCCCCTCCCTCTCCAACACACACACACATCCTCCCTCTCTCCCTCCCCCTCCCCCTCACACAAAACGCTCACACACACACACAAAACTTCTCCCCCTCCCTCTCCAACATACACACACATCCTCCCCCCCCTTCCCCCCCACATCCTCCCTCCCCCCCTCTCCCTCACGCAAACGCTCACACACACACACACACTTCTCCCCCTCCCTCTCCAACATACACACACATCCTCCCCCCCACTCCAGCCCCCTCCCTCCCCCACACCCCTCCACACAAACGCTCACACACACACACACACCTACACTTCTCCCCTCCAACTCTTCTCTGCAGTTTCCATACCTTCTCCACCGCGGCTCTGTTGATGAGGGGGCCCTGGGTGGTGGAGGGGTCCAGACCGTCGCCCACCTTCAGCTCACTCCTCATCACCTCCGCCAGACGCTTCACAAACTTCTCGTGGATCCCTTCCTGCACCAGGATGCGGTTGGCGCAGACGCACGTCTGCAAGGAAACAGAAAAACTGAGGTGACAGGAGGCTGAATTTCATGCTGAGGCTGCGGTTGAAAAGAGGTGTATGGTCGCCTACAATGCATCAATGGCATGCAATGCAGTACAATAAAAGGTAAAGATCTTCCCAAAACATGGTCACTGAGGAGTGAAGTGCCAGAGACCTCAGCTTCTCATGGGGCCAATATATTGAGGGCAGTGCCGATCTCCTCTCCCTTGCTGTGTTACCTTCCCTGTCCCTAAAGAGGGCAGGTACCCATTTAAAGTGAACTGGGGGACTGTACTGAAGCCAAGGCACACAAACGGTCACCCATCCAAGAGGTAACCATGTTCAATACTGCTTAACCTTAGCTTGGGGAGAGCGAGTGCTCTGACCAAGGAGCTATCCAGACCTCAGTACAATACAATACAATAAAATGCAGACCAGTACAATACAAAACAATACAATACAATGCAATACAATACAATACAATAAAGTACAGTGCAGTCAAGAGCAGTGCAGAACATGGCAGCACAGCTGAACACAGCACGGCACAGCTTGCTGCAATTCAGTACAATATGTTTTTAAAGTGGGATCTGAAACCAGCAAGTCTACGTAAACAGCAGCTGATATCTACCTACAATGAAACAGAGTAAAACAAATTATATCTGATTTCTTTTTTTTTGGGGGGGGGGGGGGGGTGGGGGGGGGGTTGCAGCATCACCTCCTGTGACACTTCTGACGGGCTACTTTCATGCCACTCATTTTAATTTCTCCGCCTCAGCCGAGGTTTATCCTGCCACATCCTCAGGATCAGAAGTCCACAGGAAGCTTATCGAGTCAGGCTGCTGTGAGGCCACCAGCCCGAGGGACCCTGCACTTCTACTGAATCCCTTGGTGATGTTCAGTGTTGCCTTTCCTGAGCTAACATACACAGGACACTACCTACTAAGCCCCATACTGATGATATTTGTAAGCTTCGTTGCAGAGATTGACTAAGCTGGGCTGGTGACCACCACAATGTCCCTCCAAAGATTTTCTCCAATGAATATTCAGCTTGGAGGGCCTTGACATGTAACTCATATCATAGATGAAGAAGTTTACAGGGAAAACCAAAACTGAAGTCACCATGAGACCAGAGTGACTGGGACCAGGCAATCAGAGACATTTTTCTCTTGTTGCAAGACGATCAACGGTGATGATGACAATGATACAATGACGACATTATGGAAAAGCACCAGCTTTGAGACTACGCGACAGGGCTGTTTTCTACACTTCCTATCATAAATTTCCATCAATCGGGCCTGAGAAGAGACACGAACAGAACACAACAGAACAGAACAGACTAGAATAAAACAGTACACTACCACACAACATAATACTCTCCCAATCCAAAGCAAGCCAAACTCACGACTAACTGCACCATCCCAAGAGAAAGGAAAAAAAGAAAAGATCCGTTTAGTTATCTACCTGTCCAGAACACCTGAACTTGGCAGACATTAACCCTGCAACAGCGGCGTTGACGTCGGCACTGTCGAAGACGATGAAGGGGGCATTACCGCCTAGCTCCATGGACATCTTCTTCACTGTGGAAGCTGACTGCTCCAGAAGGATCTGAAAAGTAGCGCAGAGCCAAAGGAAGAATTAGCAGTGAGTGTGTTGTGTGTGTGTGTGTGTGTGTGTGTGTGTGTGTGATGTGTGTGTATGAGTGTGTGTGTGATGTGTGTGTATGTGTGTGTGTATGTGTGTATGTGTGTGTGTATGTGTGTGTGTGATATGTGTGTGTGTGTATGTGTGTGTGTGCATGTGTGTGATGTGTGTGTATGTGCTTGTGTGTGTATGTGCGTATGTGCACACATGTGTGTATGTGCATGTGTGTGGTATGTGCATGTGCGTGTGCATTTGTGCGTGTGTGTGAGAGCAAAGATAAACAACAAAACTGCAAAATATTGGCAAAAGTACTGAACAACAATGAATTCAGACAACATTCCTTCTTTTAAGGAACATGTTTATCATTTAATAATAATAATAATAATGTATGGAATTTATATAGCACTGAATCTTGTAAAGCAACAAATCAAAGCGCTCGTTTACACTTGTGTTTTTTCCTTCAGCACAATGTTACTACTCACAACAGTGTTAGTGAATGGGTAAAATACCAACAACACCTATGATTAAAAAAACAGCCATGTCCTTAAAAATCACAAAATAGAAGCAAAATAGGGATGAGAATAAGAAAAAACCAAACTTAAACAGCAACAACAACAAAATACTATTCAAGAAAAATGCAAACAGACAGCCCCACCCCCCAAAAAAAACACTCCAACAACAAACCAACAACAAAAAAACCCAACAAACAAACTGAAACACCCTCCCCCCCCAGAAAAAAAAAAAAAAGAAAAGAAAAAGAAAAAACAAACAAACAAACAACAAAACACCCCAGAACACTTGAATCAACTTTAAACAAGGCATCAATACGGGACAGCCTAGTGGTTAGAACATTGCGCTCGCAATCTGACGACCCGGGTTCGATTCCCGTTCAAGGGGATATTTTCCTCTGGAGTTAACATCAGTGCAGACTCCACTCTCCCCAAAAGTCCTTCCAATGAGACTAAAAACCGAGGCCCCCGTGTGCGAACGCATGCAGAACATCTTGCGCACACGTTAAATCCTGTACCGCTTTTCCGAAGAGTAGGCCATTGTGTGCTGGTGGGAACAGATGACAGAGTTTACCAAAACCGCATACACATGGGGACTGGGTGTAAAAAAGCACATGAGTGCTTATTCCATTATTCTCGATATAAAAAATAAAATAAAATAAATAAATAAAATAAAAATACCTTGCCCGTATTGGTGGACCCGGTGAAAGAGATTTTCTTCACAATGGGGTTCTGACACAGCTCTTTGCCGACAGACGGCGTGTTGGCGCGCGAGGAAGTCACCACGTTCAACACGCCTGCCGGCAACCCTGCCTGCTTCGCCAGCTGCAAAACAAGGCTAAAGCTAGATAAAAAAACCACTAGAGATTTTATAGCAAAGTGGGGGTTGTTGGGGTTTTTTAAATGTAGCTTCTATCTTAAAAACAACAAAAAAAAACGTCTTTTCACATTAAGTGATATTAGACAAAATAGTGTGTGTGTATGTGTGTGTGTATGTGTGTATGTGTGTGAAGTGTGTGAGTGTGAGTATGTGTGTGAGAGAGGGAGAAAGAGGGGTGGGGGGGGAGCAAGATATACATACATCCATTATATATATATCTAGAGAGAGAGAGAGAGAGAGAGAGAGAGAGAAGAGAGAGAGAGAGAGAGAGAGAGAGAGAGAGAGAGAGAGAGAGAGAGAGAAGAGGAGAGAGCGAGAGAGAGAGAGAGTGAGAGAGCATGTGTGTGTCTGTATACATGTTTTGTGTTTGTGTCTCTTATAGTATGTGAGCGTGCCTAAGCGTGTATGCATGTGTGCGTGTATGTGTGTTATGTGTAAGGATTGTTGTTGTTCATGAGGGTTTGTTCCCTTGTTTCAGCATTTTAGGGGGTGTCACCCAGAATATGTTCTATGTCTCACTGAACACACCAATGAAAATCACCGTGAGTCTGTGAGTGTGTATACTACACTAGATGAAAAGTCTTATGTTCAACTATCTGGCCCATTCCAAAGTTGAAATGTGGCTACCTTCATGGCAGGCAAAAGTTGCTGCATAAGCAAAATCTGACCATTGGTCAACCTCGGAGCTGTAGCCGGGGAACGAAAACAAAATCTTGCCAAATAGGCACCCGTACTCTAACTTCATAGGGTTTTTCTCCTTAATGGAGAAGGAAGAATGATACGCTAGAAGTTCGTTATGGATAAAGACAATTTCACACTGACAGTTCAAAACATAACATCATTTTTTTGTGGTGTTGTTCGTTCCTTGGCAATAGCTCCAAGGTTCACCAAAGGTGAGATTTTGCATATGTGACCGTTTATGCCCACCACGAAGGTAGCTGTATTCCAGCTTCAGGGATATAACGACATTTAATGTTTGCTTTGGCACTTCGCTTTACACCAATGTCTGACAAAACTTCTGGCCTGAAGCCGAGCGTTTAAAGATAAAGTGGTTCTTCTTTCATTTTTGCCTCATACATTGCAATGTACAAACTTTGGAAGACATGAACATGATGCGGAATTTAATGACTAGGCATTCGCCAACATTTACCAAAAAAATGCACACATCCCCCCCCCCCACCCATAACAAAAAAAAGACAAAGAAATCTGGAATATACCATTATCTGTGCACTTCTTCCTTCCTTCTCTGCAGTATGCATCTCAAAACCAGCTTCCAGTCACACACGAAATAATACATAAGCAAAAAGACTATGTGGAACGTGGACATTCCAGAGCGCCACACACCTCACAGAGGGCCAGGGCAGAGAAAGGGGTGTCCTCTGCAGGCTTCAGCACCACCGTGCACCCTGCTGCAATGGCCGCACAGGCCTTGCGCGTGATCATGGCGTTGGGGAAATTCCACTGGAAAAAAAAAGAATATATATAATATATATGTATATATATATATATCTACACACACACATATAGGCAGACAAAGAAAGAGATGGGAGGACAACATTCGAGAGTGGATAGACATGGAGCTGAGAGACACCCTGAGGGCGGCTGAGAGACGAGAGGACTGGAGAAAGGTGGGTGACAAAGCTTCGAAGGCACCCCAAAGGATTTGGAATCTGAGGGATCGGTGACGATGATATATACATATATATATACTGAATAAATGAATCCATGATTCGTTTTTTTCTTTAGATTCAAACTTTTCTTTGTTTTGTTCCTCGGCTAGAGCTCTGAGGTTCACCAATGGTGGGATTTTTGCTTATGCGGCCATTTTTAACCTACCACTTTATAGTGGGCAAATGGCTGCATATGCATCATTGGTAATCTTCAGAGCGCTAGCCCAGGAATTAAAAAAGCAACAACCCAAAAACAAAAACTGGCAGGGCAGAGTGAGTTTATCTCCAAGTGCAAGAAAAAAACCCAGAAACAAAATCCACGATGCTCCACCAGAAAATGAGTTGCATTGCACCTCACCCCCTTTTCTGCTAGGAGCCATTTTAGGCAGGTGGGGGTGGGGGGTCAGGTTATTGATTTTTAGATTCTGATTGATTATAAAACAATAGTCAATCTGCTACCTTGTACTGGAGTATCAAGGCATAGTTTTGTTTCCTTTTGCTTTTGAAACATGTTTTAAAACACCCAGGCCCTCATTATGACCCCCCCCCCCCCTCCCAATCCCCTATTACGATGTAAAAACTTGTCCATTTCTCATTTTGTCAGTTTCTGCAGTCTTTTTAACAGGTTCCCCCCACCCCCCCCCCCCCCCACTTTCTGTAGTCTGTCATTTCAGTATACAAAAATTTTTCATAGAATTGTTTGATTTTTTTAAAATCATAGAATTGTTTGGAATTTTAATTTTTTTTAAAATTACCAAATAGCCTTTTTATTGCAAATTATCAACAGGTTAACAACTACAACTTGACCTCTGGTGCAATGCGACTCGTTATGTGGTGAAGCGTAATAAACGGTAACTCACTGGAGTTATCATGCCGCACACGCCAATGGGCTGTTTCATGACCATCATGCGCTTGTTTTTAGCGGGGGAGGGCACAATGTCTCCGTACGCTCGGCGAGCCTCCTCTCCAAACCAGTCAATGAAGGACGTCCCGTAGTTGATTTCTCCTTCAGCATCTTTCAGGGGTTTGCCCTGCAAAAAAAAAAAAAAAAAAGTTTGCATAATTATTATCTAACTATATATTTTGGTTGGTGTGTGTGTGTGTGTTTATTTTATTCTTTTATATCGAGGATAATGGAATAAGCACTTATGTGCTTTTTTACATCCAGTCCCTGTGTGTATGCGGTTTTGTAAATTCTGTCATCTGTTCCCACCGGCACACAATGGCCTACTCTTATGAAAAGTGTGTGTATGTGTGTGTGTGCGTGCATGCACACATCTGGCCAAGAAAGAAGGTGACAGGATGGTTTAGACATTCACCTGCCTAACAACTCTCAGGTTCTGGGTTCAATCCCCATCCTTGCCCTTTTTCTCTAGTTTGACGGGAAAATTGAATTGAATGTCAAGTTTTTTGGAGGAGACTCTAAACCAGTTAGACCAGTGCACTTCGAGACTTATGCACATCAAACAAACTTGCAACAGTTGAAAATCGGAAAGAGCTGGGTGGTACCTCCTGAGTGTCCTGGAAAAATTGGGAGGTTCAATTTCCAACTGCATCCCTGAAGTTGGAATGTGGCTACCTTACTTGTGGAGGGGAAAAAACGGCCACATATGCAAAAATCTCACCATGGCTTAACTTCAGAGTTCTAGTCGAGGAACAATCCCCCCAAAAAAAACCACAACAACAACAAAAGCCCTTCTGGCCAATGTGGCACTTGAGTCCCAGAAAAAATAATTTAAAAAAACAACAACTCATGTACTGTTCTGGAACAGCCTAAGCCAACTAAGAATTCTCAAGACAGTGGAGCTGTTCAACACGAGTCCAACAGTGTGTAAAATATGTATGCATGGTTTTTGTTTGTTTTAGCAATAACACAAACAAACACACAATCTCACCATTTCACAGGTCAGCAGTCTCGCCAGTTCCGACTTATGCTGTATGCACAAATCACTCCAGCGGCGTAAAATGCTGCATTTCTCCTGAAACATAAAATCCATTTCCTTTTAAGAGAAGTGTATACATAATGGACTATTAGCTGATGAAAAGGAGGAGATGAAGAAGAAAAGGGAGGAGGAGGAGGACGACGACGACGAGAAGAAAAAGAAAGAGAAGAAGAAGAAGACAAAAAAGGAAAAATGATTGATTGATTGAATCTTTACTGGGTAAAGAATTAGGCACAATAAAGGCCTTTTCACAATTCTGCATCACTCACTTCACATTCATGTTTATAGAAGAAGAAGACGAATGCAAAGAAGAAGAAGAATGCAAAGAAGAATGCAAAGAAAAAGAATGAGAAGAAGAAAAAGAAGAATGCAAAGAAGAATGCAAAGAAGAATGCAAAGAAGAAGAAGAAGACGAAGAAGAAGAAGAAGAAGAAGAAAAAGATGATGATGATGATGATGACAACGACAATGACAAACGACAACGACGATGATAAAATCCCCATTCTTCACCAGAAGCCTGGGATCTGCCTTTTGGGCTCTGCCCGCTGGCTGAGTGAGTGAGATGGAAGAAGGCCTTTGCTTCTTGGAACACCACAGTCCCCCCCTTAAAACCTCCGCTAGGACCACAGCGATAACAGTCTACAACCAGTCTACATGGCAGGCCTGGTCCCCTCTCTCCTCACCTTGGCAGTGACCTCCCTCCAGGACTGGTAGGCCTTGAAAGCCACCTCGATGGCATTGCGGGTGTCCGTGGCATCCATGTCTGGCACCTTGCCCAGAACTTCTCCCGTGGAGGGGTTGCTCACTGAAACCGTTAACAATTCATTTTATTTTATTTATTTTATTTTATTTTATTTTATTTTATTTATTTCATTTTATTTATTTATTTATTTATTTATTTATTTTATTTTATTTTATTTAATTTAATTTATTTATTTATTTATTTACTTATTTATACCACTTTAAGTCACGAGATTTCTCTGCATTAAATTCGGGGGCTGCTCTCCCTCCCCGGGGAGAGCACGGAGCCACAAGAGCAGCACGCCACCCTTTTTTTTTTTTGTGTGTGTGTGTCTGCAACTGTAGTTGTTTCCCTATCGGATTGGCTTTTTTCTAAGAATTTTGCCCGGGAGAAACTCTCTTGTTGCCGTGGGTTCTTTTACGTGCGCTGAATAATTTTGTGTAACACACAGGACCTCAGTTTATCGTCTCATCCGAAAGACTAGCGCCCAGACCACCACTCATGGTCTAATGGATGGTGGGGGGGGGGGGGGGGGGGGGGGGGAGTTTCGGGCCCAAAACGTGTTGTTGTCTGAGTGTTCGAAGAAGGAGACTGAAATCATTCAATGAACTTTGACATGAATGGTTTTTTAAATATTTTTGTTCCTTGGATAGAGCTCCAAGGTTCACCAATAGTGAGATTTTGCATATGCGACCATTTTTGCCCATCCTGCAGGTAGCTGCATTTGGACTTTGGGAATGCTGGGTATGTTTATTATCGGTCATTTTTAAGCAATGTTTATGTGTTGTGTTTTGTCACAGTTTAGTTATTTTCAATGGAGGTCAAGCGTTGTGCAAGGTTGTAGAGTTTTTGTGTGTACTGCTCTAAGTTGTGTTGTTTATCATACAGTTTACACATTTCATTTTGACAAATCTTGTACATCGTAATCAATCATAAGGACACACAGACTATTTATACATGTGTATTGTTATATTTTGTTTTGTATAGTGCCTTTTCTTGTCTCTGTCTAAAGTGGTATACTGTTTTGACTTGAATCTGTGTGTGTATGTGTGTGTGTGCCTGTGAGTGTGTGTGCATGTGTGTGTGTCTGTGCGTGCATGTGTACATGCATGCATTTGTGTCTGTGCATGCGCATGCATGCATATGTACATGTGTATGAACATATCTGTGCATGCATGTGTGCACATGCATGTATGCATGCGCAACACTGTTGGTGTCTACACACTTTATATAATAGCTGTGCATTTTTAACAGGAGACAGGATCACACAAACATGTATTATGACTTTCACCATCATACCACACAACACAAAAGCAACAAGTAAATAACGCAAACCTTCAAACGTTTTGCCAGATCTGGCAGGCACCCACTCGCCATCCACAAAAGCCTTCTGGAACATCAGGCTGCTGGAAAACCGCGTCTGCTGTGTCACCGCCATTCTGTGAACTACCGTGCGATGGTGAAGATGCAGTTTGGTCCTTGGAATCAACGATATCAACACCGACACCTGAAACAGATATCAGAGAGGCTGTTACTGTCCATACTGACAGCAGTGACTCTCTCTCTTTCTCTTCCCTTGTCTGTGTTTCCTTAGAGGGTAGGATGGTCTTATCTTGAGCTTGTAACCCTGCTGGAGTCTGCCTGCTTGTCCCAGCTGATACTTTCTGACTTCAGAGCAGCTCATTTTTTTGGTACAGGATGCATTCTGGGTATGTCTGTGTTTCTGTACCCCGCCAATAGTTGAAATGGATTAAGGGATCTTTAATGAACATTTGATCTTCTGAATGTGTATATATGCATCAAGGGAATTAAGGCTGTAGCAGGTCCGCACTTTTAAGTTGATCTGGGAGATCATAAAAATCCCAACCTTTTGTTTACCAGATGCCAGTGCTGGGATTCAAACTTATGACTTTATGGACTCATGAGAACGAAGTCAAACAGTCTTACCCACGCAGCTACAGTATCTGTCTGACAGCAGTGATCATGACAAAACCAAAACCTAGTCTTTGGGGCCCAGGCACAAAGTCTTTGTCAGTCAAGCGCTTTGATTTGTTGTTGTTTTTTTTATACACAATACAGCGCTATATAAATTCCATTTATTTATTTATTATTAATGATGTAAGCAACATGCCAAGGCTTACATGAAAATGTTGTCACACTCTGAAATATTATGCTGAGATCGAGAGCGTCTTCAGCCATGACAATACTGTGCATGCCTTCCACGCATGTTTAGAAAATACTCTTGTGTTGACTGACAACCTGTATTCTCCAACAGAGAAAAAAAAAATGCTTTGAAGTCAGAATACTGTTGCCTAATTGACGAGGTATTTGAAAATATCCATGCAGGCAAACTTCCCATCCAGTGCGTACTTACAGTCTCACAGTGATTCCCAGGTGGGGTGAGTGAGACAGACAGCATGTTCTGGGTGACTGGTGAGCCTCAGGGTGCTTCATTAAGCTGGGTATCTCTCACCATCGGAGCACTCGCTTTCCCCCAGCCAAGTTAAGCAGCGTCGAGCGTGGTTACCAGTTGGATGGGCGACCGTTTGCGCACCTTGGCTTCAGTACAGTTCCCCCAGTTCACCCAGCTGTAAATGGGTAACTGCCCTCTTTAGGGTCAGGGAAGGTAAAGCAGCGAGGGAGAGGAGATGGGCGCCGCCCTCAATATGCTGGCCCTAAAGAAGTGAGGTCTCTGACGCCTCGCTCCCCTACGACCTTATAGGTTATGGGACACCTTTACCTTTACCTTTATCTCTCACCACCATCATCACAAACATCATTTTTATCAAGATAGTCTAAATGTTTGTAAAACTTAAAGTGTAGTCATAATACTGTGCCTTCCACGCATGTTTAGAAAATACTCTTGTGTTAAGTTTCTCCTTGAATGAAGGTTTGATATAAATCCTTAGGTGCAGATAGGAGGCTTATGATCTTTTCCTGAAAATCTGATACTTACAATTTTCTTCTTTTTTATGCTGGTAGAAGCTTTCTTTTTTGTCTACATATCTGTTGTTATTTTCACATTCAAGAGTTTTATGTTTAAACTTCCTGTTTCTTGTCTCCCTTTCCTACTCTGCTTTCAAATACGAAATATATATATATATATATATATATATATATATATATATATATATATATATATATATATATAAAATATATATATATATATATATATATATATATATATATGCATGCCTGATTTAAATTCATACATTAAATCAAGTAGCAGATGAACACAGACACACACACATAAATGTTCTAAAGATAAAACCAATGTACATGTACTTAGATAACAATTTTGTTGTTTGTTTTTATTCTTCTGCTCTGAGGCCAGTATATTGTGTATGTACACTAATACTTAGATAAAACTATTATTTGCTTCTTTTTTCTTTCTTTTAAAAAAAAATCTGTTTCAAAGATGCTACAAGTACATCTCTACATAAAAACAAATCAAACACGTTCAGTTTGCAACTCACACACACACAGAGATGCACATGTGCGCGCACACACACATGTGCACACACACACGCATGCACGCACCGCACACACACACACACCACAGCATGCAAAATTAACTATTACGCACACACCACAGGCAATCTTAGTATTAAAACACTTTATTCTACAGATAAAGCCTTTGATATGTTCACAGACTATACTACCCAAATACTTTCAGCTTACAAATGACACAGCTACCACAAACAGCTTGCAAAATACACACACACACACACACACACACAGAAGCAACGTTTTAGTACCAGAACATTTTCTACACTCAAGTTATTCTAAAGTTAAAAGCAATGGTTTTATAGACACTATCCAAATAATTATGTCCAGCTTGCAAATGACACACACATACAGATCATAAGCAGCTTGAAACACTAAAAAGAAAAGCTTGAAAATTACTACACTAAACACACACTTACACACACACACACACACTCACACACACACACTCACACACACCAGTTTAGGCCTGCAAGATCAAAACTTTTCCCAAATTTTCAAACATGTTCAGCTTGCAAATGACACACACACACAGATGCTACAGGCAGTTTGACCCCCCCCCCCCCCCCCCCCAAAAAAAAAAAAAAAAAAAGCTTGAAAATTACTATATACACTACACACACACACACACAACCAAAGGCAGTCTTTAGGCCTGCAAGACTTTTCACAAATATTCAATGACACGCGCACAACACACACACAACACACACAGATGCTACAAGCAGTCTGACACACACACAAAAAGCTTGAAAGTTACTACACTACACACATACCAAAGGCAGTCTATAGGCTACACGACTTTCCAGAAATGTTCAAACTTACTCAGCTTGCAAATGACAACACACACACACACACACACACACACACCCCAACCAGCTTGACACAAACCACAAAAAACCTTGAAAGTTACTATACTACACACACTTACACCAAAGCCAAGTCTTTAGCCTGCAAAAACTTTTCACAATGTATGAAATTTTGCCGGTACTAGCCAGTACAAAGTACTCTCCACGTGTTCCACCCACCACCAGTATCACTGAGAAGTGCTGGTGGTTACTGGTGAAGACCTCAGAAGACACAGTGATAATC
>CM054142.1:26319550-26322050 GCA_028751875.1 Rapana venosa | reverse complement strand
GAGATTTGCGACAGCATTGTGAATAAGGAACAAGGTGTTGCTTTATCTTTTGTGTGACATAAAATAGGTCTTCATCAGCAGCTTTGTCTATAGATAGATGGCTTTTTGTTTCTGTCGTGGACCATGTGGTTTGATGCATTGTAGGCAGTGGCTGCTTCACTGTACACATAGTGAGGTAGTCTTATACTAGTAGTTATTTCATATACAGCCAAAAGTGATATAACTTGGTCTAACAACAGTCTCAAACATAACTTTTTTTCTGATCCATTCACCTGTACCTCAATACATGGACCTTTTTCAGACTTTATTTTGGGGGGTTGTTTTTTTTGTTTTTGTTTTTTTCTTTTGTTTTGTTTTTTCAGCTAAAGCTCTGAGGTTCACAAGTGGCGAGATTTTTGCATAAATTATGTTGAAGTTTTTGCTCACCATTAAAAGGTAGCTACATTCCAACTTCAGGAATGATCATAATGTCTAAACACAACACCAGCACTTGTAGTTGTATATATATATATATATATATATATATATATATATATATATATATATATATATATATGCGTTTAAACAAAACAATTATCCATTACCAGTTTACCACTTACCAGCACTCAATGACCTACTCTTCCGAAAGGCAAAATCGATTTGAACATGTGTGCAAGATATTCTGCATGCGTTCACACAAGGGACCTTGGTTTATAGTCTCACCCAAAGGAACTTTGGGGCAGTGAAGTCAGTATTGATGTTAACTACAGGGGAAAAATCCCCCTGAACGGTTTACCTCAGTGGCATCTCAAAAGTGGCGGTCAGATCACAGGCTCAATTCTCTAACCCCTTGGCTATCTCCCCCCCCACCCAACCAGTCTGTTGTACTTGCTGTGCAGTGCAGCGTTTGCTTTCAGTGCCCTTCGGAGAGTGACCAGTTCTTCCAGTGTCTTGTGTTTCAATTTACAAGTATAAAAGTATAGCATCATAATGGCTGAACAGTCCCTGGCTTTCCCTCAAGGGATATAAAAGAAAAGCAGCTGCATGTAATCTCTCTCTCTCACCCTCCACTGTGTTTGTTTGCCTGTCTCTTCCTTTATATATATGTGTATATTTACTCTGTATGAATGTCACTGTGTCACAGTGTGTGTGTGTGTGTGTGTGCGTGCGCATGTGTATGCATGCTTGAAAAAACAACAACAAAAAACCCTGAACACAACAACAAAAAGGATACTAAAACCAGTCCTGGTATGAAGCTGGGGTTTTCAAACTCAAACTCAAATTTTTTATTGAGGGTAAATGGATAAGCCAGAGACTTTTCTACTCCAGGCCCTCATTAAAAAAACAACCCAAACCAACGGCAAATGACCATGAAGAAATATATAACATAACATGCACAATAATGCAGCTAATAATAAACTTTATCACTTAGTTATTTATATAAATGCACTTTACCAGTAAATTGTAATTATATAATAAACCAACCAGTTCATACAAATTGACTAATTACATCTAAACACATCAAATTTTCCACATGATATACATAAGGATATATTCACACTATTGCCATTTACACAAACACAACCATGCATTTTAACAACCAAAACCAAGCAATCAGCCCAACTTTTTTTTAAGTCAGAGACAAAAAGAAAAATGGAAATGACTGATTTTCCAGTGCACACACACACACACACAAACACACACTTGCGCCCACACAGAAACACAGGTGTGCGTGTGCACGGCACACACTCACACAGTAACTAACACACACAAACACACCCAAGTGGGCATACACACACCCACATAGTGACACAGAGTAGCACACACATGCATTGACAAAGGGGACTAAAGCACAAGTATGCTATTTGACCCTTCAAAGAGATCAATCCTGTTAGAGTGAAGTTTGCCATTTTCATATTATTCATTCCATTTTCCTGTTATTAATAAATCATTACACACAGGCCTGCATGCATTGGTGGATACATCCCCCCAACCCCATGTGCACCCCCTGCACACACACTATAGGTGGCTTGATGGGGAAAAGCAAATGCATTGCTTATTAATAATTAATAACTCAATCCCTTCTTATTCTTATGTGTCATACTAATGTGACACTGAGGGCTCTATGCATTGGCTATGAGTGATCGGTCTTGTTGCACAGTGTTATGCAAGCATGTACTCTATGTAGCTACTCTTATCTCTGTATCTTTCATCTAATGATATGGTCTCTATTCACTGCTGGCATGAATACTGGCCTATAGTGAGAGTGCACACAACTTTGTTCGCTGGAACTCCGACTCCGAGGGACTCGGGAAGAAAACTTTCACGACCCCCCCCCCCCCCCATCGACTTACCCTCAAAGACGCCATCTGTAGCAGAACAGGGCCAGGCAAAACAGCGCAGACTGCTTATGATAAACTGGTTACAAGATCAGACAAACAATGCAATGTCTGTCGTTCTCGTAGCAGTTAAAAGAATGATAAAAGAGCGGCGTGCAAGGGTTGGATGATTCGATGGCTGC
>CM054142.1:26309550-26317050 GCA_028751875.1 Rapana venosa | reverse complement strand
AATATATACGGCTTAGTCTTTAGAGTGATCGACTATGACTCTTTGACCAGGAGGCTTGACTTGCACAGTCCTTATGTGCTGCAGCCCTGGGGGCTAGTTAGCCTTTGGAGAACATCTCCAACGCTGACTGTCCGTATGCCCTCTTGGCCGAGAGAGTAGGGATGTGCTGTGGGCAAGGCATCTCCACAATAATCAAATTACTGCCCACTTTACGAAACAGCAGCTGCCTCCTCTGCTGTTATGGAGGTCATCGTCGAACACACACACACACACACACACACACACACATATATATATATATATATATATATATATATATATATATATATATATATATATATATATATATATATATATATAGATTGATAGATTGATAGATATAAAGAAAACAAACAAACCAAACACTGGTGGCACCTGACTACCCAAAATGAGCATGCAGTATTTCATTTCTGCAGCCAATTAAAAACTATACAGACTCATTTATGAAAGAAAATGGCATCAATATAGCAACAATTCCAATTTTACAGGTTGTTCCCCCAAATTCCTCCTTGGGAACATATTTCAGCTAAATTTGGACATTGATTATTCAGGCTTAACAAAGAATGAAGATCAAAATCTTCTTACAGTTGATTTAAAAAGTCACTTTGAAACTAATTATTTGAATCATTTAAAAGTGTATACTAATGGATCTGTGTTAGAATCAGGCAAAAGTGGGGCAGCATGTGTGATTCCCGTTTTAAAAGCACAAAACTCATATCATCTAGGAGAACATTTTTCTATTTTTACGTCTGAATTATTTGCAATCCTTATGGCCTTGAACTTCTTGTCAGATGCTGCTATTGATGTCTATCAAATTCTATTTTGCGTTGACTCAAGGGCAGCATTAATAGCACTGAAGACTTGGCAGGGGAAAATAAGGAATGTATTGCAAGCAGAGGCATCAGAATAACTTTTTGCTGGATCCCTTCTCATTGCGGAATTTATTGGGATGAGATGGCTGATTCTTTGGCAAAGCAAGGTGCGTCTGAATGCAGTACTGAAGCGTTTGATTCCAATCTTGCAATGTCGTCCTATGAAATAAATTCTAAAATGATAAACTGTATGCATTCGAAAATGACAAAAAAGCACTTTGAAAACATTTCTTGCTCAAGAAAAATAGACATTTTAATACATAAAATGAGACTTAATGCCTGGAATACTAAATATATTGTAATGATATGACATGCTGTTGTTCTAGGCCCCTTTCAATCCACCATTTATTGTTTGATTGCCCAATTCTTCTTGACAAGTATATAAGGGGAGATTTATAAAAATTATTCAACTGTTCATGAAGTTTTATATGACTCCCAGCAGTTCATAATATTAGTTGCTGAAGTTATATATTCTTCTCCTATAAGACATTTAACTGATGCATCACTATGGGTTTCCACCAAAGTTCATCACCATCATCCAGCAGCTATACGAAGATGCCACCTGTCAAGTCATCCATGAAGGGAAACTGACGGAAGCCTTCTCCGTACAGACCGGTGTTCGTCAGGGCTGTCTGTTGTCGCCAACCATCTTCCTGTTGGTGGTTGACTGGATAATGCGGCAAGCCACAGCAGGCAGGAGAACCGGCATACAGTGGACCCTCATGAAGCAGCTGGAAGACCTGGACTTCGCAGATGACATCAGCCTTCTCTCCCACAGGCAACAAGACGCACAAGAGAAGCTTTGTCGTGTTGCTGACGAAGCTGAAAAGACTGGCCTCCAAATCAACATCGGGAAGACGGAGATCATGAGGGTGAACAACAAAACACATGACCCAGTGCGACTGCAGCAAGAAACCATCAAAGAAGTCAGCAAGTTTATTTACCTGGGCAGTGTCGTCAGTAAAGATGGGGAACAGATGAAGACATCAAGTGCCGAATCAACAAAGCCCGTCACGCCTTCAACACCCTTCGGCCAATTTGGAGGTCAACAGCCCTCTCATTTCAAAATAAGCTTCGGATCTACAATACCAATGTCAAATCGGTCCTACTTTATGGCTCAGAAACCTGGCGGGTAACAAAAACCAACACCCACAAACTCCAGTCTTTTACCAACAAATGCCTCAGGTACATCCTCAACATCAGGTGGCCGGAAGTCATATCCAACAAACAACTGTGGGACAGGACCAGACAAACCCCAATTGAGTCCACCATTAAACAAAGGAAGTGGGGATGGATCGGCCATACACTCCGCAAGCCTGCGTCAAATGTCACCAGACAGGCCCTTGACTGGAATCCACAAGGGAAGCGGAAAGTTGGTCGACCAAAGCAGACCTGGCGCAGAAGTGTTGACGAAGAAACAAAGGCAGCCGGAATGACATGGGCCGAGCTGAAGAGGATCTCCCAAAACCGAGTTCGTTGGAGGGGTGTTGTTGCAGCCCTATGTTCCCCAAGGAACCAAGAGGCATAAGTCAAGTCAAGTAAGTCAATAAGACATTTACTATAATAAGTTGTGGGATATATGCATGGATGTATTATGTATGTATACATGTATGTATGTTTGTTTTCTTAATATATATATATATATATATATATATATATATATATATATATATATATATATATATATATATATATATTAAGAGAGAGAGAGAGAGAGAGAGAGAGAGAGAGAGAGAGAGAGAGAGAGAGAGAGAGAGAGACAGAGACCGAGACAGAGAGAGAGATGAAGTGTGTATAGGAGTTGTGGTGTGACTGCGGGTGTGTCTAAATCACTAAGTAGTGAACAGACATAAAACAAAACAAAACAAAACACACAAAAAATGCCACGGCTACAGCCACATGTTCTCCCTGGTCCAAGAGAGCACCTTTGCTAAACTGCAGACCGACCGATCTGGATTCCAGACACACAAACATCTGCCACCATGGACAGGCTACTCATCATCATTGTGTTGTGACAACACAATAAAGCAATACAAATAAGACATAACGCAATGCAGCAGCAGCAGCAGCAGCAGCAGACACAGCAATAGCTAAGCTGAAAGACAATGCAACGTGAACCAGAAATCACATCGAAGAGTCACTGACTCTCCCTCCCACCTTAGGCCAAAGCCCGGCTTCTGCAGTCAAGCTGGGATGCCTAGTCTGGTGCTCAGAGCGTTGCGGGTTGCGCTCGAGATCTGATGGCTTGGGTTCGAGCCGAGGTTTGTACCACCGCCCAGACGCCCAATTAAGGGGATTTTCCCCCTAGAAGTTAACAACATCAGTGCCAACTCCACTCCCCCCTAAAAGTCCTTCGGATGAGACTATAAACTGAGCTCTCCATGTACGAACGCACGCACGCAGAACTTATTGTGCATACGTTAAAAACCTGTTCCGCATTTCGGAAGAGTAGGCTATTTGTGTGCTTGTGGGAACAGATGACAAAACTGACGAAACCCACATGCACATGTGGACTGGATTAAAAAAAAAAAAAGCACACGGGCGCTTATTCCATTAGTCCCTATGCCTATCCTTGAAATAAATAATGATTAAAAAAAACAACAACCAACAAAAACAATTAAAAAAGTGTCAATTTTAGTTTATACAGAAAGTGAATAAATAATTCTGTGACACTCGAAGGATACTCAGTAGTAAAGCTTATCATAAGAACTCTTCTTCGTTTGACAAGAGTATACAATTATATTTATCAGCTCAGCAAAGCCCGTTGGCCTCAGAGCAGAGAACTGGGTCTCCTCTTTCAGCGGCTAGAGCTCAACGTGTAGTGGAAGGGAGACAACTTTCTAAAGGAGAAAGGCACTAAATGTTTAAAAGATGTTATCTCCCGTACACCGCAAAGCCATGTTTCAAACGTTTGTTTATTTGTTTATTTATCTATTTATTCTTTATTTCGAGGATAATGGAATAAGCACTCACGTGCTTTTTTTAAAATCCAGTCCCTGTGTGTATGCGATTCTGTAAATTGTGTGTGTATGTGTGTGTGTGTGTGTGTGTGTGTGTGAGAAAGTCAAAGTCAAACTTTTATTTCCAGATGGTTCATTGAATAAGCAAAACACTTGCTTTTTTTTCGTCAAGCCATCTAAGTGTGTGTGTGTGTGTGTGTGTGTGTGTGTGTGCTGCCCAACTGGAGCTGTTGGCGAGATTGACGTAAAACAGGGAAGGGGAGGGAGATGGGGATGGGTGGGGGGGTGGAGGTGGGTGTGGGGATTGTAGTTCTAATAGCTTTGTCTTAATTAATTCCCCACTACCGAGGCAGTCACTGGAGCTAGCTTCCTTCCTTTCTTTCTATATGTACTTCTTTCATTATCATTTCTTCTTCTTCTTCTTCTTCTTGCTTTCTTTTGGCCTTTCTTTCTTTTGGTTCTTCTTTCTATCTTTCAGCTTTCCGTCATTCTCTCTTTTGTCCTTTCTCTTTTTCCTGTCTGTTTCGTCCCCCCTCCCTCCACAATTGCATTCTGGTAATCTACCAGTTAAGCTGTGCGTGCGTGCGTGCGTTCGTGCACGCACGCGCGCGTGTGTGTGTGTATGTGTGTGTCTGTCTCTGACTCTGTCTGCGTGCGCACACGTGTGTGTGTGTGTTAAATCTCTTAATGAAAGAAAAAACCTACAATAACAACAGCTTATTACCCGCATTACCCTACTTCGTGTTAGTTTCTTGAGCAATTAACATCATTTTTAATTGCTGCAGTACTGATGATAACAGCGTTAACTGCTTCTGGCTATCCAGCTCTTTTGCTTACCGCCCTCCCCCCCCCCTCCCCCCTGCCCTGCCCTTTCTTATATTATTATTTTTCTCTCAGTAACTGATCAGCACGTTTTGTTATATTATTGCGAATAATAGAATGCTTGACTGACTCGGGACATCGTTTATTTCTACGTCTTAGCCAACTACTCTGGGACACTTTCGTTTTTCTCTTGTCTTCTGCTGCTACTGCAGCTGTGCTGATGCTGTTGTTACTTTTTGTTATTTTTTCCCTGTAACTGCTGCTGCTGCTGCTACTACTCGTACTGCTACTGCTATTGCTACAACTGCTGCTGTGGTTGTTGTTGTTGCTGCTGCTGCTACTGTTGTTGTTGTTGTTACTGCTGCTGCTACAGTTGTTGTTGTTGCTGCTGTTATGTCTTGTACTGGTACTGCCATTGCTGTTGTTGCTACTACAACTGCTGCTGTTGTTGTTGCTGCTACTGCTGGTTGTTGTTGCAGCTGCCACCACTTCTTGCTGCTATTGCTGCTGTTGCCATTGCCATACTGCTGCTGCCGCTGCTGCTGCTGCTGCTACTACTGCTACTAGGCCTACTACTGCTTCCGCTGGTGCTGCTGGTGCTGCTGTTGCTGTTGTTGCTGCTGCGACCACTGATGCTGCTGGTACTGGTGCTATTACTGCTGCTCTTGCTGCAAATACCACCATCTCTGCACCATAATCACCACTTCTACTACCATTCTATTACTCCTGCTGCTGCTATTACTCCTGCTGCTGCTGCTGCTGCTGCTGCTGTTGTTACTGCCACTTCCACCGCTACTAACACCACTAATATAATAATTAATACTACTTCTATTACCGGCGACTACCATGTCATCTTCAATAACAGCATCCAAAACAAAATTACGAAGGAAATGGAATAAGTCGTGTGCAAAATAGAATATTTCACTTTTACACGAGTTACTACGGTGATAAAAACGATCACATCAAGGTTGACTGTGGCATACGCAAAATTCTCACCTACTGGTGACCCTTAGAGCTCTAGCCGAGGAACGAACGAGCAGAAAAGAAAAGAAAAAAAAAAGAAAGTGTGTGCATAAGGTGTGCGCTTTTTTGCACAAGGAATCCTTGGTTTACAATCTCATCCACACAACATGTAAGAGATTTATTTATTTATTTATTTTATTTTTTATTTTTATTTCGAGGATAATGGAATAATCACGCATATGCTTCCCCCCCCCCCCCCCCCCCCCCATCCAATCCCCGTGTGTATACAGTTTTGTCAATTTTGTCATCCGTTCCCACCGGCACGCAATGGCCTACTCTTCCGAAAAGCGGAGCGGGTTTTAACGTGTGCGCAAGATGTTCTTCCTGGGTTTGCACACAGGACCTCGGTTTATAGTCTCATCCAAAGGACTTTTGGGGAGAGTGGAGTCGGTACTGATGTTAACTCCAGAGGAAAAATCTTCTTGAACGAAAATCGAATCCGGGTCAGCAGATCACGAATACATCAGAGAGAGAGAGAGAGAGAGAGAGAGAGAGAGAGAGAGAGAGAGAGAGAGAGAGAGAGAGAGAGAGAGAGAGAGAGAAATCAAACTCGAAATCGAACTTGAGACTCAAGACATACAGAGACAGAGAGACAGAGAGAGGGATCTAGAACCTTAGAACTACGTTAATGCCATTGGGGGAAAAGAGCCCCTCAAATAGACGCTAAAGGACACGAACCCGTCCCCCCCTACGGTACTTCAGACCACGAAATGCAATGCTCTAATCCCTGAGCCAAAGTGCCAACCAGGGATGTGGCCACAACCACGCGTAAATTGTTGTTGCTGTTGTACTTATGTCCCAGCGGAGATTTCCGATTTAGGGACTGCGAGCGTGAGAAGGTGGCACCCATGTGCTTTTTTACATCCAGTCCTCGCCCTTAGGGATATATATGATAATAAAGTAAAATAAATCCCATAGCAATACACTCACACAGTATACGAAAAAAAATATCTACACAAAAATCCCCAAAGAGAGAGAGAAAAAAAAAAGTAGCAACAAGTAAGAAAGAAAGCAAAACAGAAAACACAGAAACAACCGAAAAAATAGCAAAGAAACCGAGAGCAAAACAAAAGCGGCAACAACAAGGGGAGAGGGGACAACCGAATAGTCCCCCCTCCCCCCCCCCCCCCCTCCCCCCAAAACCCAAACCAAAACAGAACGGACAGACAGACAGACAGACAGAATAAATGTATGAATGGATGAATGGCTGGCTGACTGACTGACTGACTGAATGAACGCTTTTCATTTTCAAGGTAATGAATGCTTTTCAAGGTTACTAAAAAACAAACAACCATTCACGATGTTTGTTTTTGTTTTTATCCAGCACTTGTAATAACAACAACAACAACAATAATAATAATAATAATAATAATAATAATAATAATAATAATAATAATAATAATAATAATAACGATAACAACAACAACAACAATCAAGCTATGATAAGACAAGCCATGATGTGTGAGAGAGAGAGAGAGAGAGAGAGAGAGAGAGAGAGAGAGAGAGAGAGAGAGAGAGAGAGAGAGAGACAGAGAGAGCAGAGAGAGAGAGAGAGAGAGAGAGAGAGAGAGACTCCAAAACCACGTGACGCCTTTGTTTTGCCACGTGACCTCGGCGTTGTCATGGCGAAGGCATACACAAGCCCTCACATGATCGACAAATCAGTCGGCCACACTCCACAGGCAGACCACATCGATTTATCTCCCTTGCACTGCTGTCACACCTACCAACCTCCTTTTTATATCCCCACCCCCCCCCCTCTCTCCTACGCTCGCCCTATCCTC
>CM054142.1:26289550-26299550 GCA_028751875.1 Rapana venosa | reverse complement strand
CGTGGGGTGCTATGAGCATATCCATGCTTGTAATGTCTGTGGAGTGTATTTAGTATTACACTTCATCTGTTGTTTAGAGTACTATCAGCATAACACTCAGCAGAATATACCAAATTCATGAGGCATCAACCTTCTCATTTCCCCCTGCCCCCCCCCGTACTCCCTCGCCATAAAACACTCATCAGACTTGTCTGAGAGTACTTCACAACACCCCCCCCTCATCCCTTTCCCCCCAAATAAAAAATAAGCCCACACAGATACTGATAACAAATACATAGAATGGTCAGTTGTCGTGGAGACATGGTATATGACCACATCATCAGGATTCTCGACTCTTATCCCATATCGACTACTCCCCCTCTCGTCTCCTCGTTAGTAGTTATAGCTATACCCTCATCATATTGCCTTTCTATCATATCTCCGTCATCCGATTCTGTGGAGTAGCTATAGCAGTCATGACCGACATCACAGATTTCTGTATGCTTTACAGTATACTCACACTTGTTTTTGAGTTATAATTGACGACGCTATTTTGTGTTATCGTTTGTTCTTTGTCGTTAGTGGTTCGTTCGCGTCTCATGTTTCTTCTCTCATCAGTATACCACTCTCTATTCTCTAGTATATCATATACCACTCTCATATTTCTGTTCTTCTTAACACTCTCTTCTTGTCTACATATCACATCATCATGATTCTGTGGGATTTCTAGATGAGTCTCTTTCTGTACATCAGATACTACGTCATCTGATCTTGGTCTCTGACATATCTCTCATCAGATGCTGTGGTAGTACGCATACCGCGTCCTGTGCTGTGGAGGTAGATGTAGAAATAGCTGACACATGTGGATTCCTGTGATAATGATGAGTGTGTGTCGTGTCGTGGTGTGTGTGTGTGTGTGTCCCCCGTCGTGCGTGTATGCGATGCTCCTGCGTCCCCGTGTGTCTGTTTTTCGACTCTGTTTCTTTCTCTTCTCTCCTCACTACACTTCTCTCTCACCTCCCCACTTCCCTCCCCCCCCCCCCCCCCCCCTCCCCCCCCCATCCCACACTTCTATTCTTCCACAACCCCCCCTCCACAAAAAAACTCCCAAACCTTTCTCTTGAACTTTTTCCTCCTCCTCCCTCTCACCCCTCCTTCCACCCTCCTCCTCCCCCCCTCCTCCTTCCCCCCTTCCTCCTCTTCCTTACTCCCTCCCCCCCCCTCCTCCCCCCCCCCCCTCCCCTCCCCTCTCCGCTTCCCTGTCCCCTTTTTTTTTTGCGACTTTTTGTTTCTTTCTTCTTCACTGGTTCTCTTTCTCCACTCACCCACTCTCTCCCTCCTCCACCTCTCCCTCTCTCTCTCCCTCCCTCTCTCTCCCTCTCCTCTCTCTCTCCTCTCTCTCATCCTCTCCTCTCTCTGTCTTTTCCTCTCTCTGTGTCTTGTGTCTTTCTGTCTGTCTCTTCTGTCTGTCTGTCTCTATCTCTCCGTCTCTGTCTCTGTCTCTCTCTCTCTCTCTCTCTCCTCTCTCCTCTCTCTCTCTCTCTCTCCGTGTGTGTGTGTTGTGTGTGTGTGAGTGTTGTGTTGTGTGTGTGTGAGTGTGTGTGTGTGTGTGTGTGTGTTGTGTGTGTGTATGTGTGTCTGTCTCCCTCTCTGTCTGTCCGCCTGTTTCTTTCTCTCTCTCTCTCTCACTTTCTCTCTACTTCCCTCCTACCCTCCCCCCCCTCTCTCTACTCCTCTCTTCTTCCCGCTCTCCATCTCCCTCCCTGTCTCTCTCTCTCCTTCTCTCTCTCTCTTCACTCTCTCTCCCCCTCTCTCTCCTCTCTCTCCTTCTCTCCTTCTCTTCCCCCCCCCCCACCTCTCTCTCGCTGCCCGTTTCTTTTGGTGTTTGTGTTTGACTTTTCTGCATTTGTGTGTCCTCTTTTGCACACACACACACACACACACACACACACACACACACACACACACACACACACACACACACACACACACACACACACACACACACACACAGAACACACACATACACAGAACACACACACACAGAAACACACACACACGCACGAGACACTACACACACACCACACACACGCACATACAAGCACACGCACACACACATACACACACACACACACACACACACACCACACACAAACACAACCACACACACACAGAGAACAACCACCAAAACACACACACACACACAAACACACAGACACCACACACAAAACACACACACCACACACACCACACACACACACACACACACACACACACACACACACACACACACACACACACACACACACACACACACACTGTACATAGAGAACATTCGTGTCTAAACAGCAATTGGAGCCACTGCTGCTTCTGCGCATGTTTCTGCAGAGGTTTCTGTGTCGCGGGTTTCTGCGTTTGTATGACTGCGTGTTTTGTCTGTCTGTCTGTCTGTTTGTCTGTACGTCGGTGTGTCTGTCCATAGTCTATGTGTATGTGCGTGCGTGCGTGCGTGCGTGTGTGTGTGTGTGTGTGTGTGTGTGTGTGTGTGTGTGTGCCTGTTTGTCTGCCTTTCTGATCGTGTCTGTCATTCTGTCTGTCTGCCTGTACGTTTGTATACATTGTATCTAGCGTCTGTCTCTCTCTGTGTACCTGTCTGTCTTTCTTCTGTCAGTCTGTCTGTCTGTCTGATTCTGTCTGTCTTTATGTTTGTATGTGTGTCCATGGTCTTTTTACGTGTTGAAGCTTCTTTGTCTTTCTCTCTCTTTGTCTGTCCACAATGTGTGTGCGTGTGCGTGGTGTGTGTGTGTGTGGGTTGTGTGTGTGTGTGTGTGTGTGTGAGTGTGTGAGTGTGTGTGTGTGTGCGTGGGTGCACGTGCGCGCGTGTGTGTTTGTGTGTTTGTTTGCACTGAAAGATGCTGATTAGAGCAAGAAAAAGAATCTAGATCTATTGTCTTTTCCTTTTTGGGTTGATAAAATGCAGACAGACAATACTTTACTTGGCACCAAATGCCGAAATTGAAGGGGAATTTAACACTGTGTCTTAATGCAACCATTTTCTTTTGTTGTTGTTGTCGTGGTGGTGGTGGTGGTAGTTGTGGTAAGTCTGTTGTCTTTTCATCAGTTTTGTTTTTTCTCTCCTCCTTCTAATGAAAATCGTTCATTGGTTTCGTTTTTGTTTGCTTTTGTTTTTGTTCTTTCCCTGTCTGCCCGTTTCTTTCAAAACAGAATCACCATGACTACTGTGGTTTTGTTAGTGAAACATTGACCTTATCCTTTATATGAGATGCGAATAGCTTTCGAAGACAAATGTTGTTATTATTATTATTATTATTATTATTATCATTATTATTATTATCATCGTTATCATCATCTTTCTTCTTCTTCTGCTACTACTGCTGCTGCCGCTGCTGCTGCTGCTGCTGCTGCTACTGATAAATGGAATTTGTATAGCGCTACATCTTGCACAGACAAATCAAAGCGCATCATCATCATCATCATCATCATCATCATCATCATCATCATCATCATCATCGTCTTTTGAATGAGACTATAAACCGAGGCCCTGTGTGCAAATGCACGCAGAACATCTTGTGCACACGTTAAAAAAACCCGTTCTACCTTTCGGAAGAGTAAGCCAGCCATTCGTACCGCCTGTAAGAACAGATAACACCAACAGAGAAAAAAGCAACAACAACAACAACAGCAACAACAGCAACAACAACAACAACAACAACAACAACAACAAGAAGCAACCAACCAACCAATAAAAACCTTGCACGCTGGTGTTAGTGTTTATACATCATTCCCGAAGTCGAAATGCAGCTGTCTTATGGATGGGAAAAAATAGTCGCATATGCAAAAACCTAATTGTGGGTGAACCTCGGTATAATGATAACAACAACAACAACAACAACAACAACAACAACAACAACAACAACAACAACAACAACAACAACAACAACAACAAAATAACGATAATAATAATAATAATAATGATAATAATAATAATAATGATAATAATAATAATAATAATAATAATAATAATAATAATAATAATAATAATGATGATGATGATGACGACGATAATAATAATAATGATAATAGTAATAGCAACAACAATAATAATAATTCTTCTTCTTCTTCTAACATTTATTGTCATCATCATTATCACTATTACAATCAGCTGACCAACACACACACACACACACACACGCACGCACGCACGCACGCACGCACGCACACGCACGCACACTTACACACACTTACAAAGAAGACAAAAATGAACGAATAAGAACTACATGAAAGGAAAGCTGTGGAAAGGCTTGACTGACAGACTGGCAGACAGCTAGACAGACTGATAGATAGCTTGACATACTGACAGACAGCTAGACAGACTTGTAGACAGACTGATAGACAGATAGACATACTGACAGACAGGTAGACAGACTGACAGGTAGACAGACTGATAGGTAGACAAACTGGTAAACAGGTAGACAGACAGGTAGACAGACTGACCGACAGGTAGACAGACTGACCGACAGGTAGACAGACTGACCGACAGGTAGACAGACAGGTAGACAGACTAATAGGTAGACAGACTGACAGGTAGGTAGACAGACTGATAGACAAGTAAAAGGACGTGGTGGAAAACCGCATCAGGTCATCAGAGAGCTAGAGATGAAAGCTGATGATATCACATGTCCATGCTGTCAGTGTCGTGAGAGACGTACTCAGGTCGTGTTCTGATGTACAGACATATGAGAGGAGACTTACTCATCAATGACAGGACAAAGATAAACAACCACAATCACCACAGGATATCTATCTACCTGTCTGTCTGTCTGTCTGTCTGTCTATCTATCTATCTATCTATCTATCTATCTATCTATCTATCTATCTATCTATCTATCTACCTACCTACCTACCTACCTACCTATCTACCTATCTACCTATCTATCTATCTATCTATCTATCTATCTATCTATCTATCTATCTATCTCTCTCTCTATCTATCTATCTATCTATCTATCTATCTATCTGTCTGTCTGTCTATCTCTGTCTGTCTGTCTGTCTATCTTTAATTGAGAAAATATAGTGTGGAATAACAAGTGCAGGTAACCAGTAACAACTTCATTCCCATCATAAAAATGATTTTTGTCCAAGGATCGAAAAAGAAATAAAAAAAGAGAAAATGTTCACTACAAGATACAACTTTGAAGGCAGCATTTGGGGAATTTTGCCCTGACCTGGTTTGGGTGGGTGGGTGGGGGGGGGGGGGGGGGGGGGTGGTGGTGTTTATTATATATCATTCATAACGCGCGGTCCTGGCCAAATTCTGCGTCAGTCATTGATGTATGATTATGCAAAGCATTGTACAAGTAAGACCTACATTAAATTATAATGATTTGACATGTTTGGAAATGCTTACGGTGAGATTTGTCTTCATCCGTAATAAATCAGTAGCGTAGAAACCTGTACTCTCTTTTACAGCCTACCCCCCACCCTCCCAAAGAAAAAAAGAAAAGAACCCCCCCCCCCCCCGAACCAAAAAAAAAACCCTACCCAAACAACCCCCCCCAAAAAAAAACCCCAACCAACCAAACAAACAAACCCCAAACAAAAACAACAACAACAACCCCAAACAAACAAAAGAAGCCACCCAAACAAAGAAGTCAGAGTATGGGCTGTTATCACTTCAAAACAGCCACACACGCACATTTCTCATCTAGTGTGATACGTGAGACAGAGTGTATATTACCCTCCACTGATCCCTAGGGTGTCAAGCTGGGGAACGCTCAACGACAGCATTCATTACATGAACAAACTGTTATCATAATAAGCGATAACAACATTTACATACCCTAGAAACAAAACATAACAGACAAGCATTCAGCACGAAGACTACAGAAACGAAACAATCATAATAAATGATAACAACAGGCAAGCAAATGTACTACATCATAAAGACTACACAAAGCAAAACAATCATAAGCGATAACAACATTTACATACTGCAGAAACACAACAGGCAAAGCAATCTACATCGTGAAGATTACAGAAACACAACAGACAAGCAATATTCATCATAGAGATTACAGAACCACAACAGACAAACAATATTCATCATAGAGATTACAGAACCACAACAGACAAGCAATATTCTTCATAGAGATTGCAGAACCACAACAGACAAGCAATATTCATCATAGAGATTGCAGAACCACAACAGACAAGCAATATTCATCATAGAGATTGCAGAACCACAACAGACAAGCAATATTCGTCATAGAGATTACAGAACCACAACAGACAAGCAATATTCATCATAGAGATTGCAGAACCACAACAGACAAGCAATATTCATCATAGAGATTGCAGAACCACAACAGACAAGCAATATTCATCATAGAGATTGCAGAACCACACAACAAGCAATATTCATCATAGAGATTGCAGAACCACAACAGACAAGCAATATTCATCATAGAGATTGCAGAACCACACAATAGACAAGCAATATTCATCATAGAGATTACAGAACCACAACAGACAAGCCATATTCATCATAGAGATTGCAGAACCACAACAGACAAGCAATATTCATCATAGAGATTGCAGAACCACAACAGACAAGCAATCTACATCATAGAGATTGCAGAACCACAACAGACAAGCAATATTCATCATAGAGATTACAGAAACACAACAAATCAGTGGCTTGTTGGTTAACCTGCAGCAAAAAAAAAAAAAATTCACACATTTCGACATCAACACTTACATGTTTGTAGTGGATTTTATAATCAATGATATTACTCAGAAAGTAGAACCAGCAGTATTTTCTCCATCACTTAGAAAATGATTTATAAAAAAATCATTCACTAAACTGAAGAAAAATTATAATTTTAACCTTGAATATAGTATCTGTCAATGACAGCAGTATAGGGATTTTTTTTTCCAGTAATGACTATGCTACTGGACTGACCCAACTTGAGTTTTTTCTTTTTCTCATTTTGTAAAATCATCTTAATTCAATGTTGTATATAGACACGTAATACACTTTCTGTGGCAAGCATAAAAAATCAAAAGACCATTAACACACTCCCATTCAAAAGTCCACGCACACTTTGACAAGTGAAAATTTTTAAAACTGGTGGATCGGTGGTCTAGAGGTAACGCGCCTTCCTAGAAAGCGAAAAGTCCGGGTCGGAAGTGTGCGATGGTTTGAATCTCGTTTGGTCCCCCAACCCCATTAGTGGTGGTAAGGGTGCTAGTCTTTCGGATGAGATGATAAACCGACGTCTCGTGTGATACACATATTTATTTAGCGCACGTAAAATAACCTACGGCAACAAGAGAGTTGTCCCTGGCATAATAACGTATAGTTAAAGAGCCACTCTCATAGGGAAACAAATACAGTTGCAAACCAGAAAAAGAAATTAAAGGGGTGACAGCGCTCTTGTGGCGACGTGCTTTTCCCCGGGGTGACAGCCCGAATTTCATGCAGCGAAATTTGCCGTGACGTAAAGTTGTTTAAATAGAGAGAAAACTGCAGTATAAAAAATAAGATGCTTAGCAACACAATAGACAATACGCAGTACGAGCCCCATCAGACAGCGCTGAGAGCTTCGTTCGTTATGTCGTGTTTTAAGTCTATTTTACACATCGTGTATATGAAGACTAGCTATAATAGGGGAATTAAAAGGAATAAAAGAAAGCTGGGAATAAACGGAGGACTTACGTCCACTAAGACCTTGACCATCGGTGGTACCTTACAGCAGTACCCTTTTCAGAATTTAGAAGTGTCAGTCGCACTCACAAGCATATTTGATACTCCTGTGGTCTATTGAAGCTGTTATCGAAAAATGATAATAGAAAGAGAAAGAAAATATGCTCAAAAGATATGTTCCAAAAACCCCCCAAACACCTGAATGAATATAGAACAAAAAAAATGCCTCTTTGTGCCTTATAGTGTGGGAGCCTAAAAGGATGCAAGGGAGGTCGTAAGGTTTGTATACAGCCATGTGGTCAGTCTTAGCTAGATAATAACCCAAATATTGCTATACACTTTACGTGTAAGCACAGGCAAGAGAAGCTACCCCCCCTCCCCACCCCCCAAAAAATCCCAAACCAAACCAAACAAAAATCCCCCCAAAATGGCCCACAGTTGGATCTACAAGAGATAATAATAATAATAATAATAATGTATGGAATTTATATAGCGCTGAATCTTGTAAAGCAACAAATCAAAGCGCTCAGATGACTTAAAAAAAAAATTATGCGTGTGTATGCCGTTTTTTAAATTTTGTCATCTGTTCCCACCGGCACACAATGGCCTACTCTTTCGAACAGCGGAACAGGATTTAACGTGTGTACAAGATGTTCTGCATGCGTTCGCACACCTGGCCTTGGTTTATAGTCTCATCCGAAGGACTTTGACATTCAGTTCGATTTTTTTGTCAAAACTGGGAAGAAAGGGCGAGGCTGGGATGTGAACCCAGAACCTCACGGTTAACTTGTTGGCAGGCAAACGTCTTAACCATCCTGCTACCTTCCTTCTCGATACAATCCCCCACTTGATAAAACGATACAAAAATTCGTAATTTTATCGTATGGCATGTTATAATCATTTGTGCGTGACCATGTGTATACGCACATGCCCTGTGTGTGTGTGTGTGTGTGTGTGTGTGTGTGTGTGTGTGTGTGTGCGCGTGTGCGTGCACGAGCGCGCGCATTCGCTAGTCATAATTTTTGTCCTGTTTGTTTTATTTATGTACGTCTTGCAACCCACTTGAATTTTGAGATGAAAATAAGTATTCGTATTCAAATTAGTACATCTACATCATCAACATTGCAGAACAAAATACTTGCATCACTCATGGCACGAACCACTTCTCCCATGATATTAAGTGACCTTAGCTATCAGCATCCTTGTGGTTCTGTTTTTTATTTTTATTTTTTATTTTATTCTTTTATATCGAGGATAATGGAATAAGCACTTATGTGTTTTTAAAAAAAATCCAGTCCCCGTGTGTATGCGGTTTTGTCAATTCTGTCATCTGTTCCCACCGGTACACAATGGCCTACTCTTATGAAAAGCGGAACAGGATTTAACTTGTTCGTAAGATGTTCTGCGTGCGTTCACACACGGGGCCTCGGTTTATAGTCTCATCCGAAGGACTTTTGGGGAGAGTGGAGTCTACACTGATGTTAACTCCAGGGGAAAAATCCCCTTGAACGGGAATCGAACCCGGGTCGTCAGATTGCGAGCGCAATGTTCTGACCACTAGGCTATCCCGTCTCCCGTCTGTGGTCAGAAGGTAACCCACCTAGGTGCCTAGATAGCACATAAGAAGTCGCGGGTTCAATCAGTCCCAGTGTGAACCCAAACTCTCCCCCTCCCCCATGCACTTGACCTTGAGTGGTGGTCTGGGAGCTAGTCTTGCAGATGAGACACACTAAACCTAGGTCCCCGTGTGCAACATACATTTAACGCTCATCAAAGAACCCAAGGCAACAAGACTGTTGTTGTCTCTGGTAGCATCCTGTAGAAAAAATAACCCACTTCCACAGAGAAACAACAACAAAGAACCCAATAACTCAAAAAAACAAACAAACCCATAATACGCGCTGGAAGAAGAAAAAAAAAATCACGGGTGGCACTGTTCTTGTGGCGACGCGCCCTCCTCATCCCCAAGGAGAGCAGCCCGAATGTCATGCAGAGAAATCCTGAAACGACAAAATGGTATTCAATTCAATTCAATCCGGTTCTGTTCAATTTAACTCAGAATTCCATTCAATGTAATTGTTTAAGAACAAAACCAAATCTGCCGTGACTAAAAATATAATACTCAATTCAATCCAATCCATCCCTGACGTCGGAATGCGGCTACCTTAACTGCGGGGCGGGAACATTTAAAACGGTCACAATCACACACACAAAAAATCTCACCATAGGCAGTGAACCTCGGAGCTGTACCCGAAGAACGGTAAATAAAAAAGAAAAAAAACCCCATCCCATCCC
>CM054142.1:26279550-26282050 GCA_028751875.1 Rapana venosa | reverse complement strand
CAACCCCCTTTGTTTGTACTCAGTCTTCCAAGTGGGAAAACATATTAACGAACAAGCGATGAAACCGAAAAACCCAACAGTCCAAAAAGAGTAGTATGGAATATCTTGTTCAGTACTTGTGTTACGTATGTGTGAGATGTGTCACTGGCTTGACATTTATCAGTTTGAAAACAGTTATCATATCATTGTCAACAAACTATGAAGTCTTTTAAGGTATATATTACTCGTTGGCCCCCCAAATGCATAATTAACGAATGTATCAGTTACAGAGCGCATGTATGTAAAATTTTACATTCAAGGGTAGGACTGCAGCGTTTGTCATACAAATGTCATTGTCAATCAGCGTTCATAGCACACAATCTAGCATGCAGGTAGGTCTATGCATGAAATTCGTTTCCAATTTAGGCCTATGTGTTATAGTGAATTTCATTAACATATATCTTTTCTTCTTCTTCTTTCTTCTTCTTTGTCTTCTCCTTCTTCTTCTTCTTCTTCTTCTTCTTCTTTCTTCTTCTTCTTTCTTCTTCTTTCTTCTTCTCTTCCTTCTTCTTCTCTCTTCTCTCCTTCTCTCTCCTCTTCTTCTTCTTCTTCTTTCTTCTTCTTCTTCTCTTCTTCTCCTTCTCCTCCTTCTTCTTCTCTTCTTCTTCTTCTTCTTCTTCTTCTTCTTCTCTCTTCTCTTCTTCTTCTTCCTTCTCCTCCTTCTCTCTCCTTCTTCCTTCTTCTTCTTCTCTTCTCCTCTCCTCTTCTTCCTCTTCTCTCCTCTCCTCTCTCTCCTCTCCCTTCTCCTTCTTCTCTCTCCTCTCCTCCTCCTCTTCTTCTCTCCTCTTCTTCTCTTCTTCTTCTTCCTTCTTCTTCTTCTTCTTCTTCTTCTTCTCTCTCCTCCTTCTCCTTCTCTCCTCCTCTCCTTCTTCTTCTTCTTGCAGATCTCCAGGTCACCAAAGGTGAGCTTTTGCGTCAGCAACCGCTTTTGCATCATTAAGGTCGCACATTCCTACTCAGAATGACCGGTATATAATTCATTCATGTCACAACAAAAGAGCTTTATGAACCTGATTTTTTTTCTCACGAAAGGTCAAGCCACTATCTTCTCTCCTGGCAGAAATAGTTACAGCAAAATGGATAGTGTCTCGAGTACAACAAAGCATCCATGGCTGTGTCATTAGTTCAGGCCAGTTGAATCAAGCAGCATTATTATGAATGTTGACCTTTCATTTCACCCCTAACATGGGGCTGTTTGCTCAGCGTAACTTGTTTTCCCCCCCTTCTGCCTTTGTTTGACTTATTTGTTGCCGCTCCAGCGCGAATATGTCCATCAAATTTGCATTGTACTGTGGCGGCCATGTTTGCTCGCCATCACCGTGTTGACCTTTGCTGGTTTGGTCCATTTGGTCAACCCTGTATGACGTGTTTCCGTTTCCGATTGATCATTCCGGGTTTTTTCTTTTTTTTTCTTTCTTCTTTTACCCACTGTGTGTGTGTGTGTGTGTGTAATGATAAAAAGGGTTCATGCCCCCGGCGTACAGAAGAGAAAAAGAAATGAGGCTGAGGGAAAACAGCATACACATATGTAGGGTTGATGCCCCTGTACACACACATTCACAAGCATAAATGAGGGTACTTAGACTGTTTTCATTCGACAGTCGATCCAGTAATATAGAATATTGCTTTGAAATTAGGGACGTAACGAAAACAAAACAAAACTATCCTAACCATAACAAAATGACTCTTACTGATCAAAGACATGTGCCTTAATGTTCTTGTGCAGAGACATCTATATTGATATTGTCAAAAACATCAAAAAATATTTTCGACCTAAAAATAGCAGTATGCGAGATATTTAAAACTTAATTTTCAGCTTGAAGATATCCTGATACAGACATTCGAAAGTACAACAGGAGCAAGAGTCCATTTGTTTCAAACGATTTATTACAGACCTGTATGTAGTCAGCTCTTCTTGAGTGTTTCCTCTTAATATTGGCTATTTACTTTGCATAGAGATCCCACAGAATCTCATAATTACTTTTGTCAGACAACTGCAGAATCTTTACATAAAATTTTAATGGTCTATTATTATTATTATTATTATTTTTTTTTTTATAAAAGAAAGGTTAACTCCAGTTATTTCCTCAGCATCTGACCCGATCGGATGGATGCTATGACCTTCAGCATAGGTCACTTCCTCAGTTCGCTCCTAAGCTACACCGCCTGGGCCCCGAACCCGGATATTCCGTATCCTCTGGCTGTAATGCATAGCTGCATTCAAGTTCATGTAGTTATAACTGTGAAGTGCAATAATGAGAGAACTTTGTGATTTTCTCCACATCTTTAAGACACAAAGAATTATGTAGCCAAGTGGATGTTTTTTTCGGGTTTCAAGAAAGAGACAAGCCTTTGATTATTGTGTGGAAAGATGGAAAGAATCGTGATCTGAAGATCGCTTGTGTTCCTTACGCTGGGGGAATCCAATGAGGGCAGATTGTGGTTAAAGAGTAGTTTAATG
>CM054142.1:26224550-26267050 GCA_028751875.1 Rapana venosa | reverse complement strand
CAAACCAAACAAAACCAAACAAAACCGATCTAAACCAAAGGGATGGGAGTGGTGAGGGTGAGGGTAAGAGCCAACGAGGAGTGAGGAGGGAGCAAGCAAGCAAGCATGTTTGTGAGGAATGAAACCTGCCTTGAAGAGATGAGGGGGGGGGGGGGGGGGGGGGGGTGCAAGGAGAGGGGGAGGGGGGGGGAGGGAGGGGGGAGGGGGATGGGGAGGAGGAGGGAAGAGGCGGGCTGGCAATAATGAGAAGAAGAAAAAAAAACATAGTGAGAGGGAGGAGGGAGAAGATTTAGAAAACCAAAACAAAACAGCAACCAAAAAAAAAGAAAAGAATGGAGGATCGATAATTTTGAGCCCTGGGGTTTTAAAACAAGGAGGTTGAGGAGATAGGGAGTGGCAAGGGAGGAGAAGGAGGAGGAGGAGGCGAGGGGGGGGGGGGTGGGGGGTGGGGGGGTCAGGTTTGAGGGGTGGGGGTGGGGAAGGGGGAGTTTGGATGGGGGAGGGGGAAGGGAGGGAAAGGGTGGGGATGGGGTGGTGGGGGCTGAGAGCAGAAGGTCATAGACCTGTTGTGTGAGCTGATCGTGAGGAAGGGGGGGTAGGGTGGGGGTGGGGGGTGGGGGTTAGATTGGAAAGGGGGAGGGTGAGGAGTGGGGTAGGGTTTCTTTTTGTGTGTGTGTTTTTTTTTTTAAAGGGAGGGAGTGTTGTCTGTACGTGTTGCTGTAATCGTCATAATATGTATATCACCCTTCCCTCAGTCTATTTTCCTGCCATGAATACCATACAGCCATACAGCAGTTACGCACGCGGCTATTACCCTGGCACAACACCGACGCTTACAGCCGAGTGGTTAAGACTCTTCGACTTCGATCCCATGGCTCTATGAAGTCGTGGGTTTGATTCTCGGTTGGTGAATCAAGTGTTGGGGATTTTAAAAAAAACACCCGATTTTCCAGGTCAACTTCAAGTGCAGGCCTGCCAGTGCCTGAATTCTCTTTTGTATAGGTAGCTGGGTGCTTGCTAGTTATGTTCGTGTCATCCATCTCACCGATCATAGCTGGTCTACTCTTTTTTTAAAGAATGATAGATGAGGTTTAAAATTTCTTTCTTCTCTCATTCGCGTTTTTACACAGTTAGATGTGTTTGGGAGCAGTAGAGTGGCAAGTCCTTTCCAGCTCCTCTCGTGGGCCGTACAACTTGGTTTGCAGGGCTATCTCCGTGGGCCACACAATCTTCCTCAGGTCGCTGAATAGCGTGCATCTCTGAAGGATGTGCTCGCCAGTCTGGTTTTCTTTGCCACAGACTCACATCAAGGGAGAGGGAACGAGTTTCAGCTTTGTGGACATGTGGTGATTTAGCCTTGGGTTTTTTTTTGGTGCCAAGTACGGAGTCTTAGAAGACACCGAGGTTTGAAATGAGTGTGCAAGATGTTCTGCATGCGCTCGCGCACACAGGACCTAAGTTGGGGACTGGATGTAAAAAAAAAAGCACATGGGTGCTTATTCATTATCCTCGAAATAAAATTGAAAAAAAGAATTTGTCAGTTGATAGTGGTGGACTTTTGGGGGCAGTGAAGTTTGTACCAATAGCAACTTGCTAGGGAGGAAAAAAAAATCGCAAACGGATACCATTAGTGAAGATTCGAACTCGTGCCTTTATTTAACCCTCAGATCACGAGTTCAGGGCTCTAACCACAAGTCCTGTTTGGTCCCCAAGAGGTGCGTGAACACCTTCAATATGGGCTTTGGACTTGATGAGGAAGTGTCTGCCTTTGTGGTCCTGTGCCTATGGGTTTTTTGGTTTGTGTTTGTTTGTGTGTTTTTGTTTAGGCTGTCTGTTGTTGAGCTTGCGTGTACTTCCTTACAGTTACCTGCCTTTGTTTGGTTCTCTATACGGAAAGAGCAGAAGAGTCGCTCTTTCTTCTTGCAGAAACTTGTTTGTTTTCCTCCTAAGTTTCCTGTTTGTGTTTCTGGCAGGAAACTGCAATGTCAGAGAACTTTTGGAAGACAATGATTTGTGATATCTCTCTCTCTCTCTCTCTCTCTCTCTCTCTCTCTCTCTCTCTCTCTCTCTCTCTCTCTCTCTCTCTCTATATATATATATATATATATATGCGCATCTGTATGATGTTATGACAAGTTATGAGAAATATTCAGAGGGGAACTAAGTTAAAGATAAATATGTAGAATGCAAAACATAGTTCATTTTTTGTTTTGGTAAACAAATCTATACAAATGCATTTTTTTTGCCAGTGTGTATTTCAACAGTTAACAAACTATGGTCAGATCTGTGTCCAAAGTGATGGGACAATAGTCTAAATTATATATATATATATATATATATATATATATATATATATATATATATAATATATATATATATATATATATATATATATATATATATAAAATTAATGTGGAAAATAGCATGAGAAAAAAAAGCCCAACAGCAACAAAGCAAAGAAAGAACCCAAACCAAGCAACCCCCCACCCCCTCACCCCCACCCCCCTAAAAAAAAGCCAAACAAACAAACAAACAAAAAACCAACCCGAAACAAAACAAAACCGAACAAAAAACCCAAAACCGAAACAAAACAAAATAAGACAAAACAAAACTCCCACCTCCGGGCAATTTAGCGATTTTTGTCAGCTTAAGAACACAACAGGGACTATATTACCGCCATTACTGCGTCCATTGCTGAAGACACTATCAGTATCTGGCCAGTGGCTAGTGAGTGGATAGTGTATGTGGCAAGAAGAAGAGAGGAGGAGGAGAGGAGGAGGGGGGAGGGGGGGGGGGGGGGGAGTGAGGGGGGAGGGAGGGGGAAGGGGGAGGGGGGGTCAGGGGTTGGGGGGAGGGGGGGGGGGAGAAGGGACAGCAGTAAGTACACCCCCCCCCCTCCCCTTCCAGGGTTGCCATGATCCTTCTCTGTTCCGTCAGTTTTCTTCTTCTGCTTCCTCTTGTTCCCTTGGCTTGCTTTGCATTATTTTCTCCTTCATTTTCTCCCTCCATCCTCTTCCTCTCTCCCTATTCTCTCTCCCCTCCTCTCTCTCTCTCTTCTCGTCTGTCTGTCTGTCTCTCTCTCTTTCTCTCTCCTCTCCCTCTGTCTGTCTGTCCTTCTGTCTCTCTATCTGTCTGTCTCTCCTCCCTCTCTCTGTCTGTCTGTCTCTCCCTCTGTCTCTCTCTCTTCTCGTCTCTCCTCTGTCGTCTTCTCTCTCTCTTTTTCTCCTCTCCCTCTGTCTGTCTGTCTGTCTGTCGTCTCCTCTCCCTCTGTCTGTCTCTCTTTCTTCTGTCTCCTCTCTCCTCTGTCTGTCTGTCTCTCTTTCTCTCCCTCTCCCTCTTCTGTCTCTCCTTTCTCTCCTCTCCCTCTTGTCTGTCTCTCTCCCTCTGTTTCTGTCTGTCTCTCTCTTTCTCTCCCTTCTCTTCCCCTCTCCCTCATCTCTCTCTCTCCCTCCTCCCTCTATCTCTCTCTCTCTCCCTCTCTCTCTCTCCCTCTGTCTCTGTCTGTCTGTCTTTCTGTCTCTGTCTCTTTGTGTCTTCTTCCCCTGTCTCTCTCCTCTCTCCTCTCTCTCTCCTCTCTCTTCTCTCTCTCTTCTCTTCTCTCTCCTCTCCCTATGTCTGTCTCGTTGTCTGTCTTGTCTGTTCTGTCTTTGTCTTTCTGTCTGTCTTCTTTCTCTCCTCTTCTCTTCTCTTCTCTCACTTCTTCTTCGCCCTTCTGTATCTTTTTGAGTCTTGGGATAGCATCGATGTCATTCTTGTGTGCTTTATGGTCTTTTTGGTGGTTTTTGTTTATCTACTTGTCTCTTTTTTAAAAGAAAGAAGAAGAATTTGGAGGTAGGGGTTGGGAGGTGAGGGTGGTAGGTGGGGGGGTCCTTGTTATTGTTTGTTGCTTTTGTTGTTGGTGTTTTTGTTGTTTATTTTTTTTTCTTTTCCATTTAAAAGGGAAAGGGGGGGGGGGAGGGTTGTGGTGTGTGTGTGTGTGTGTGTGGGGGGGGGGGGGGGGGGGGGGGGATCCTGGTTTTCCGTGTGCTACGTTTCTCCTGCTTTGTACTTATTGCAGCGGGTTTTCTCTCTTTGATATTGTAGTTGTTGCTGATGTTGTTGTTGTTGTTGTTGCTGCGGCTGTTGTTGTTGTTGTTGTTTTCTCTTATTTCTTTTTGCAGTATTTTTTGTTTCTTTCTCTCTGCAGTCCTTTGCTTATCTATGCTCTATATTTGGATATTTTTGGAGTCTGTCGTGGGGGTTGGTTTTGTGTCCGTATTTCTCTCTCTCTTTCTCTGTCTGTCTGTCTTTCTGACTCTCTGTGTCTGTCTGTTCTCTCTCTCTCTACGATGACGCTTTTAGTGGTATGTTATGTGTTTGAAGAATGTGTTGCATCACTAGACTAGTATATAGAAAATGTTTTCCTGATTATTATTACTCTTTCCTATCATCCCCTTCACTTGTATTGTGGCCCAAGGCCGAAGTACAATGAAAAATATTCAGAGTTCTCTCTGTGTGTCTGTCTGTGCGTCTGTCTGTGTGTCTGTCTGTGTGTGTGTGTGTGTCTGTCTGTCTGTCTGTCTCTCTCTCTCTGTCTCTCTCTCTCCCTGTGCGTGTGAGTGTGAGTGTGCGTTCGTGCATGCGTGAGCACAACATGGTTGGGAATCAAAGGGGTTCCTTTTTCTCTGTCCTGTGAGATACAAAGCCACGTTGCCCTTCCCTAAGGTCTGCCATGAAGAACATTAGACAAACCCTGAGTGGGGGAGGTGGGGGAGATGGGGGAGGTGGGGGTTAAGAACGGAGGAGGGCGGTGGTGGTGGTGGCGGAGGTCGTCGTATGTCATATTGCCATCACCTTTAACATGCATGATCGATAAACAGAGATACTTTCTGTTAAGTTGTCATATTATTTCTTTCCCCCCCCCCTTGAAGCGTGCAAAGACACTGACAGACTGCAAAGAGGGGAACCCGAGTACTCACACGTAGAAAGAGAAGCTTAGGAAATTAATTATACATTGAGGGGAGAAACCAGGTATTCTAGATATATATTTTTTGGACTCCCAGATATCTTGCAGGCGACGTCTCCATCAGGTCAGGGGAAATCAGAGGCTGGCTTGATCTCCCGATGTGGGCAAGTCCTTTCTGGAGAAATGTATTCACGGAAAGTTCTGTGATTTCAGATTTTTAAAATATTATTGTTCCTGATCGAGTGTGGATATAATTATTTTATCCCTGTAGATTCCTGTTCATTGGTTGTTATAATAATAATAATAATAATAATAGATGAAATTTATATAGCGCTATATCTTGCAAAGACAAGTTGTTATGCGTGTCTTACGTTCCTTGTTTGACTACAATATCGATTACGCTTCCTGTTAGACTGTAATATGTATAGATATATAGATATAGATATATATCTTGCAATCGCATTTGATAAAAAATTTCCCCCCTAAAATGAGAAAGAAAGTCGTGTGCAGGTTGTTGTTAATATGTTAATGTTCTATTAAAAGTCTGTTTATTTTATAAGTCGTAGTTGGACGATTGTCATAGCAATGAAAACTGTGAGTAGATCACTATTTCTGCAGGAGTTCCACAAGGTTCGTGGTTGAGTCCATGTTTATTTCGTACTCATTACAATTATTTCGTGCAGAGCACTGACACAGCAATGTAATGGCTTGTAAATGAATCTAGCCTCCCCCAAACCACAAGATAACCCAAAATGGCTGTGCAGAAATATTTACTTAACTCTTGGAAAAAGAAAGGTTGGGAGCTAAGCCCTGAAAAATCCAAATTTCAGTGAAGAAAACACTAAAGCGTTAATCTCTATTCGAGGATGAAACTCCATTTTACCACTGTTTTTACAGACATACTATTGCAGAATAAATAGTGTAATAAATATGGTGCTATTTTGCAGACTGTTTGAAATATAGGGTAACCCTTTCCCTCTATACCACACACCACAGGGTTACAGCAGCATACAAATGTGCACAGCGCACGTGTACTGGGAAAGAAGGAGTTCTCTCCCTTAACGTAGGGATAACGTGACACCAGCACTTTTGATTCTGCAGTCTGTGCTGACACACAGCCACATTGTCTCTACAAAACTTGCACCTAGAAACACGAAGGATTATTGTTGGAATTACTGGTGTCACCAGTCAAAATGCAAACTACACAGACAGCCAGGTCTTGGTCTGGTTAAAAAAAAAAACGAAAAAAAAGAAGAAAAAACCCACAAATGGCTTATGTGTTTTTGTACATGTTCTACGAAAAAAACCACGATAAACCTTGCAAATACTGCTTCAAAATGTACAAGTTTTTAAATATCAAAGAGGAATTTGGCCACTAAATCAGCTGGCGGTCCTTTTTTTTAAAAAGTCTTTCGTCCACTCGCTGTTGTTTTTAGGAAAGAGTGAGGTTTGTTGGGTGATCCCTGTTTATGTGAGGAGTGTTAGGGGTTGGGAGAGAAAAGAAGAAGAACGCTGTGTTTCGTCTCCATAGTGTTCTATGTGAGACAAGAGTTGTAAAATCTCGCTGCGTGGCGAGTTGAGGAGGAGGTGTGGAAAGGGTTAACTGCCTGGAAAAGGGTTAACTGTCCTGAAAAGGGTTAAGTGTTTGACTATCTATGTTCGTCCTTTTCTTCTTTTGTTGTTTAGGTGTACACACACCTTGAAGAGTCAAAAGGGTGCTATGTAATTCCGCCCCCCCCCTCCCCCCCTACCTTTTTTGAGTCTTTGTGTATAAGTTTGTTTTAGTGGTGTTTTCATGTGAAGAAAAAGTCGTTCCATTTTGTTTGTCAGCTTTGTGATGAAATTTAACCGCCAGAACTCTTTTCGCCAGTATGTGTGTGTATGTGTGTGCGTGTGTTGTGTTGTGTACGTGTGTGTATGTGTTGTGTAGTGTGTGTTGTGTTGTGCTGTGTGTGTGTTTGTGTGTGTATGTATGTGTGTCTGTGGTGTTGTGTTTTGTGTGTGTAGTGTGTGTGTGTGTGTGCGCGCGCGCGCACGCACGCGTATGCGTGGTAAGGTGTGCTGTGCTAGGATGTAGTGTGTGTATGAGAGAGAGAGAGAGAGCGTCCATAGATCTTCGTTTCAACCAAGTAAGACTGGCATTTTTGTTTCCCGCGAAATGCAAATAAGATCATGACTATGCATTTAGCGAGGTCTCTGATCCGGAACGGAATCTGGGTCACGCAGGTGTTCTGGTATTCGCGTGCGCACGCGCGAACGCGCACGCGCGCGCGCGTGCGTGTGTGTGCGCGCGCGCGCGTGTGTGTGTGTGTGTGAGAGAGAGAGAGAGAGAGAGTGTGAGAGGATGTTGCTGTGTCCTAAAAGTGGTTATTGTCTTTAAGTGAACACGCTCAACGGAGATAAACTCCCCAGGTCTAGAGACTGTCTGTGGAAACTTCACCTTCTCTTTTCTTTCTTTCTTTCTTTTATTCTTTTATATCGAGGATGATGTTAACTCCAGGGGAAAATATCCCCCCTTGAACGGGAATCGAACCCGGGTCGTCAGATTGCGAGCACAATGTTCTGACCACTGGGCTATCCCGTCCCCGTTCCTTCACCAGGTGGGCTGCCAGTGCAATGCACAAACATGCAAATCGCAAGACCAACGATTCCAAAATCTGACAATAATTCCTATTGTCGCTGTGAGCGTGGACAATTGGCAGTTTAGCAGATTTTTCCCCCAAGAAAAAATGTGTACTCCTTGTATGTTAGTTGGCTCGACTTATTTTTTTGGTTTGTTTTTTGTTTTTATGTAATATCTTTTTTATTCCCATTATTTTGAGCTGGTATTTTCATGAGTGTCTATATAATTATAAAACGATGTCATAAACTGTTAAAAAAATATATATATATTTGCCAAGTTCGTTTAGAACCACGTTCGCGCAGATGACTGTCTTTAAAAAATCCAGTTAACGACAAGCAAACCGTTTAACGACACCATAGAGGAGGCAACAGGCTAAAGGGAAGTACAGAGAAGAAGAGGAGGAGGAGGAGGAAAGACGAAATGGGAGGAGAGGGAGAGGGAGGAAGGAGGTAGGAGGAAGAGGACTGGGGGTGGGGGTCTGTGGGGGTCTGGGGAGGGGTGGGAGGGGTGGGAGAAGTACCCAGGAAGGGTGCCAGGATCTGGGAATGGCGTGTGTAGTCCCAGAAGACTACCCGGAGTTGATTGGTACCCTTCCTTCCATTGCAAAGACCTCCCTCCCCTCTCTCTGTACTCCGGCCATGGTTAAGCAGTGGACTGCAAGTTTTCAAGGGGAGGGGGTAGGGAGGGGAAGGGGAAGGAGGAGGAGAAGGGGGTGGGAGGGGAGGGGAGGGACCAGCCTGAGGGCGCCAGAGGCTTTGGTCCCTCGGGGGTGGGGGGGGGGGGGGGGGGGGGGGGGGGGGGGTAAGTGGTGCAAGCCAACGTCGTCCCTCCGTCCGTTTCCTATTACTGGCTACAATACCACTAAAGGATGCGCTGGTTAGGTTAGATGCTGAATGCTCGTTCCTGTTGTGGGTCGTGGCAGGGTTGAGGGGTTAGGGTGAAGGGGGGTGGGTGGGATGTGGATGGGTGGGTAGGGGTGGGGGTGTGGTGCTGGTGTTGGGGGCGGGAGGGGGGGGGGGAGTGCTGCTTATGTTAGTTTTTCTTTTTTGGAATCGTCTTCAGAAGGGAAGTAAAGAGCAGGTTGGGTTTTTTCCCTCTTTTCTTTTTCTCCAGAATCTTGTAACTAGCAATTGAAAGTTTGACTTGACTGATTTTCTTTCTTTAGATTCTTACCAGAAATTACAAGTTTGACTTGAATTGACTTGGCTGATTTTCTCTCTCTCTCTCTCTCTCTCTCTCTCTCTCTCTCTCTCTCTCTCTCTCTCTCTCTCTCTCTCTCTCTCTCTCCTCCAGATATTTTTTTTTTACCAGCAAGTCAACAAATTTGACTTTGAAAATGGACTTGACTTGACTGACTTGAGATTCTTACCGGCACTGGGAAGTTTGTCTGGTATTGCCTTTGTCTTGTAACTTTTTAAAAGGAGTCCTCCTGTTTACTGCTCGGTCTGTATTGGGACACGTTTGACCTGGTGGAACCCATGAACCCCCCTCCTCAGTGTAGTGGACAGGTATCACCGCAATGACCAGTGTCCATCACAGACGGGACATAAGACAGTTTTGTCAACCGACAGCAGTGTGTTCTGCCTCCCGAATGGTCTCTGTCACTTGAACGTGTATTAGTTAAAAGTGTATCTATCTATCTATCTATCTATCTATCTATCTATCTATCTATCTATCTATCTATCTATCTATCTATCTATCTATCTATCTATCTATCTATCTATCTGTCTATCTATCTATCTATCTGTCTATTTATCTATCTATCTATCTATCTATCTATCTATCTATCTATCTATCTATCTATCTATCTATCTATCTATATTTATGGGGACAGGATAGCTTAGCTCAGTGGTCAGAGCATTCACTTTTAAGGTTAAGCAGCATCGAGCGTGGGTTAAAAGTTGGATGGGTGACCGTTTGCGCGCCTTGGCTTCAGTACAGTTTCCTCCCAGTTCACCCAGCTGTAACTGGGTACCTGTCCTCTTTAGGGTCAGGGAAGGTAAAGCAGCGAGGGAGAGGAGATGGGCGCCGCCCTCAATATGCTGGAACCTGGAGAAGTTGAGGTCTCTGACGCCTCGCTCCCCTATGACCACATAGGTTATGGGGCACCTTTACCTTACATTATATATTATATATATTATATATATATATATAATATATGAATACGTTCATAAGGATACACGCACACACACACACACACATACACACACACTATATATATTATATATATATATATATATATATATATATATTATATATATCTCGTCTAATATCGCTAAATGTGAACAGACTGTAAACTTACAACAACAACATTAACAACAACAACAGCAAACACACAACCCCATCACACACACGTGCACCCACACCCCTACAACGTGCGCACACACATTCACACACACACACACACAGAGGTAACCTCCCACCCCCCTCCCCACACACACACACACACACGTACACCACCCCCTCACTCACACACACCATGCAACAACAAAAAGAACTTCCCATACTTGCACACGTCACTCACTTCACTCAACTCTCTGTCATAAAAGGTGTCAGTCAGTCAGTCAAGCCTCTGAATCAATTCTCTCTCTCTCTCTCTCTCTCTCTCTTCTCTCTCTCTCTCTCTCTCTCTCTCTCTCTCTTCTCTCCCCCCCCCCTCCTCTCTCTGTCTCTGTCTCTCTGTCTCTCTCTCTGTCTCTCTCTCTCTCTCTCTCTCTCTCTCTCTCTCTCTCTCTCTCTCTCTTGGCGCCTATTAATTCCAGCAGCAGGGTACCTCAAACTAACTCCTCCACCTCCACCTCCACCCCTACCTCCTTCACCCCTTGCTACTGATGATGCACCGTTTTTCATCAAACAATAGTCTTCTTCTTTCTTTCTTTTCTTTTTTTTTTTTCTTCTTTTCTGTACCTCCTCCACCTTTTAAACACAAGCGACAACTACTAACTAACGCTGCAGCGCTAAAGAGGTCCTCCTCAAGGCTGATGACAGGGTTGTAAAACTGCCTGTCCTAGTAGTATCGGGGCCAACAAGTCTTTGGCTATAGTAGTGTTTAACATAACAAGATGGGGACTAGTACAAGTTTTTTTTTTGTTTTGGCTGCCGTCATTAATTTTGCTCGTAAAGTAAAGTAGAGGAAAGGTAGTAAGGAAAGGAACCTGGCTGGATCTTCCTTCCCCCAGCTCAACCTCCCCCCCCCCCCCCCCCCGCCTTTCCCCACTCCCCCCCTTTCTATTCTATTCTATTCTATTTACTGCTTGGATGGGGGATGGGTGGATATATGTGTTTGTACTCTCTCTCGCTCTCCTTCTCTCTCTTTAAGTCTGGTAGCGTGGAAAGAGAGGGAGAGAGAGAGAGAGAGAGAGAGAGAGAGGAGGAGAGAGAGAGGAGAGAGAGAGAGGGGAGAGAGAGATGAGAGAGAGAGAGAGAGAGAGAAGGAGAGAGTGAGAGAGAGAGAGAGGAGAGAGAGAGAGAGAGAGAGAGAGAGAGAGGAGAGAGAGAGAGAGAGGGGAGATGAGGAGAGAGGGAGGGAGAGAGAGAGAGAGAGGGAGGAGAGAGAGAGAGAGAGGAGGAGAGAGAGGAGGAGAGAGGAGAGGAGAGAGTGAGAGAAGAGAGAGAGAGAGAGAAGGAGAGAGGGAGAAAAGAGGGAGAGAGGAGGAGAGAGGAGAGAGATGAGAGAATGAACAATGAAAAATTTATTTAAGAGGGTTTTAGAATAAAGCATAACAATAGCTTTTTTAATCAGTATGTGTTGAAATAGGGCACTATTAAAACTTAAGTACAGAGGCAAGTCAATAAAGTATTGAAATATTAAATATGAATCCTTCATAGGATATACTATGACTATAAGCAGGACGATAAAAGGTGATGAGAGAGAGAGACAGTAGACAGAGAGAGAGAGAGAGAGATAGACAGGGAGAGAGGGAGAGAGAGGGAGAGAGAGTCATGGTATTTATGGACGATAAAACCAAAAATCTGCCTTAGAAAGGAATGAGAGAGATACGTATTGTGTAATGATGATGATAATGATGATGATGATGGTGATTATGATTTAGGTAATAATGATAATGATGATGCTAATAATAATAATAATAATAATGGTGATGATGATGATGATAATAACAACAATAACAGTAATAATAATACAATGATAATAATAATGAGTATGATAAAAATGCCTTAAAGACATTCAAGGAATACGTTTTACGTTATGATGATGGTGGTGATGGTAATGATGATGATAGATAATAATACCAACAACATCACCAATAAGGATAATAATTGTCATAATGATGATAAAACTACTACTACTACTACTACTACTACTACTACTACTACTACTACTACTACTACTACTACTACTACTACTACTGATGATGATGCTGATGATGACGGTGCTTATAACAATGATAATAAAGATAAAATTCAAAGACCTGGCGCATAAGTGTTCACTTTTTGGGGGGGTGGGTGGGTGGGTGGGGGTAATATTCTGAGATGTCATCTAGAACTAGGTCGTTGTGTTGGAGAGATGTTATTGCTGCTCTGTTGTTGTTGTTGTTGAGAATTGAGCGTGACCCTTACTTCAACACCCTCCTTAGGGGTCACCCACAATAGTTATACACTCTGACTCCCTCATCAACACCTGGAAATCACCGTGAGACCGAAAAGTACACACTGGACGAACATTTTCTTGTATGAGGGTCTTGGAGTTGGCAGCCGTACTTCACCTTCAGAGGACTTCATCATTAGAACAGGACCCTCACTGTCCCTGTAGCTTTTAAATTAATTTTTTTTTTCAAATAAGAACTTATGCATCTTTCTACGAAAAAAAGCTTGAGAACCTAGAGGAGTGGAGGAAGCTGGTTGCAACATCTTCAGTGTTGCCCCGGTGGTGTAAAAGACTACAGAATAGGTGAGGTGAGGTGATGTATTAGTCCATGTAAAATGGAGACAAATGGTGGATTAAGAGCTTGGCAGTGTTACTGAATGGGTACGGGATAGCTCAGTGGTCAGAGCACTCGCTTTCCCCCCAGCCAATGCTAAGCAGCATCGAGCATGGTTAGCACTTGGATGGGTGACCGTTTGCGAGTCTTGGCTTTAGTACAGTTCCCCATTTCATCCAGCTGTAAATGGGTACCTGCCTCTTTAGGATCAGGGAAGGTAAAGCAGCGAGGGAGAGGAGATGGGCGCCGCCCTCAATATGCTGGCCCCTGGTGAAGTTGAGGCCTCTGACACCTCGCTCCCCTACGACCACATAGGTTATGAGACACCTTTACCTTTTACTTTTAGTGACGATTTTCCAGGTCAACTCATATGCAGACCTGCCAAATCTTGTAACATTTTTGTTTTTCTTTTCACGCCAAGTGATATTAACATTTTCGTGTGTGTATGCTAGAGTGTAGAAGATCAAAAGTATGAGTTTGTGATCGATTGTATAATTCATATCATATTTTTATGTGGATTTGGGTGAGACAAATTTAATCGGCAGGCACATGTGGATAGACGTATATATTCGCGCTTGTGTGTGTTGTGTGTGTGTGTGTGTGGGGGGGGGGGGGGGGGGCGGGGCGTGTATGTGCATGTGTTTGTGAGCGCGCACACATATACCCATGCACACCCTCTCTCTGTGTTTCTCTATGTTTGTCTCTGTCTCTCTTCCTGTGTTGTGTATAATGTGTGTGTGTGTGTGGAGTGTGTGTGTGTGTGTATGCGCGCGCGCGTGTGTGTAAGTGTGTGAATATGTGTGTGTGCATGTTTGTGTATGTGTGTGTGATGTCTGTATGTGTATGTAATGTGTGTATAATGCGTATGTGTATGTGTGTAGGTGTATATATGTGTGTAGTGTGTGTTTGTGCGTGTATGTTTGGGTTGTATGTGTGGGCATATGTGTGTATTTGTGTGTGTATTGTGTGTGTGCGTTATGTTGGTGTATGCGCTTGTGTGTTTGTGTGTTGTGTGTATATGTGTGTATGTGTGTGTGTATGTGTGTGTGTGTGTATGTGCGCGTGCGCGCGCGCGCGTGTGTATGTGTGTTGATGGATGGTTGGCAAACAGTTAAAAGACCGGCTGTCTGTCAGATCAAAGACACACAGACACCACCACCACCCCCACTCCCAAACCACCACCCCTTTCCCCACCACCACCGTCACCACCACCACCACCACCTCCACCACACAGCCCTCATTCCACAAACACACACATACCACCACGAAGAGCCTCAGGCTAGTTCCTGCTCTGTGTGTGTGTGTGTGTGTGTGTGTGTGTGTGTGTGTGTTTGTGTGTGTGTGAATGTGTTTGTGTATGTGTGTGTGTTTATGTGTGTGTGTGTGTTTATGTGTGTGTGTGTTTATGTGTGTGTGTATGTATGTGCCGTAGTAGTAATAGTAATAGTAGTAGTAGTAGTAGTAGTAGTAGTAGTAGTATTTAGTAGTGGTTCTGTCTGTCTGTCTCTCTCTTCTCCGTCTGCCTGTCTGCCTGCCTGCATGTCTATCTGTTTGTCTGTCTGTCAGTCTGTCTGTCTCTCTATCTCTTTCACTCTGTCTTTGTCTCTCTCTATGTGTGTCTCTGCCTGTCTTTATTTAAGAGTCTTTCTTTTATATCTGTCTGTCTGCCTGTCTGTACTTTGATTTTTTATTTTTTCCCCCAGTTGTTTTTTTCTTCATCACGTATAATTCTGTTTCCTGATCTAAAAGTGTTTTCTCCCAATCTCACTATCTTTCTTTTTTCCCTTCTCTCTCACTACTAACCTCCCCCGTGCTCCACACACAGACTTACACACACACACACACACCATACACACACACACACACACACACACACACACACACACACACACACACACACACACACACACACACACACACACACCACATACAACACACACACACACACACACACACACACAACACGACACACACACACACATACACACACACACACACACACACACACACACACACACACACACACACACACACACACACACACACACACACACACACACACACAACAACAACACACACACACACACACACACCACCACCACACACACAAACACGACACACACAACACAACACATACACACATCACAACACAACACACAACACACACACACTCTCTCACCCCCCCCCCCCCTCACCCCCAGTCCCCCTTCCTCCTCTAACCCTCCCCCCCCACACCTCCCACTCCCCCTCCTCCATACCCCCACCCCCCTCACCCTCTCCATCCCCACCCACACCAGCTTTATCCTCTTCCCATTTTTTGTGTTTTGTTTTTGCATTCCTCACTCCTCCTCCTCCTTCTCCCCAGCCTCCTCCTCCGTCTCCTCCTCATCCTCCTCCTCCTCCTCCTCCTTCTTCTGCCTCTTCCTCCTGTGTATGACTTGCATATTTTCCTCCCTGTCCTGCCCCCTAACCCCTTATAAATACCCTGTGCCTTGTGCCCTCCCTGTCCCCCAGCATAGTTTTTTAAATGTATTTTATTTTATCTTATTCTTTTATATCGAGGATAATGGAATAAACACTTATGTGCTTTTTTTTTATTTTTTTAAAAACATCCAGTCCCCGTGTGTATGCGGGTTTTGTCAATTCTGTCATCTGTTCCCAGCGGCACACAATAGCCTACTCTTTACGAAAAGAATTCATATATTGGTGTATGGTGTGGGTGTGCGTGGGCGTGTTCGCACACACACGTACGTGCGTGTGTACGTGCTGCGTATATGCGTGCGTAAAAATAAGTTTTTATGTCTTCTAGTCAATGGGTTTAAAATTGTGTTCACAATTGATGTGTGTGCGTGCGTGCGGGTGTTTGTGTGTGTGTGTGCGCATGCGCGCGTGTGTGTTGGTGTGTGTGTGTGTGTTCGTGACATTTTATTTGAAAACCAATATGAAATATAGCTTTTGTGTCTTTGATATATTTGATGTGTATCAATCTGCCTGTCAGTATTGTAATTGCCCTTCATGGGATGATTAAAGTGTTTTTGACTTGACTTGACGACTTGAAATCGGAACAGGATTTTAACGTGCGCGCAAGATGTTCTGCGTGCGTGCGTGCGTTCGTACACGGGACCTCGGTTTATAGTCTCATCCGAAGGACTTTTTGGGGGAGAGGGGCGTCTGCACTGAAGTTAGTTAACTCCAGGGGGAGAATATCCCCCTTGAACGGGAATCGAACCCGGGTCGTCAGATTGCGAGCGCAAGGTTCTGACCACTAGGCTATCCCGTCCCCGCCCCGTACAGTATACACACTTTTTTTTTTCAATCCTCACCCCTCCTCCTCCTCCGTCTCCTCCTCCTCCTCCTCCGCCTCCTCCTTCTGCCTCTTCCTCCACGCATACAGTACAGTAGCCTAGCTCCTGATAGAGACAACAGGACTGATGATGCGCTAGTGGCCGGCTCACACTCACACTAGACTGCTTGCTACCCTCCGACAGCTAGCTAGCTGTGTCCTGATAATATTTTAGTATGAATAAATCATCTGGTAGGCTAGTTCGAGTCCGTGTTGTTGGTTGGCTGCGTGGTTGGCTGGTTGGCTGGTTGGTTGGCTGGTTGGCTGGTTGATTGGTTGGCTGGTTGGTTGGTTGGTTGGTTGGTTGGATGGTTGGTTGGTTGGTTAAGTGGTTGGTTGGCTGGTTGGTTTGTTGGTTGGTTGAGTGGTTGGTTGGTTGGCTGGTTTGTTGGCTGGTTTGTTGGCTGTGTGGCTGGCTGGTTGGCTGGCTGGTTGGCCGTCTCTTTGTCTGTCTGTCTCTGTCTGTCTGTCTGTCTTTCTCTCTCACCTCCCTCTGTTGTGTGTGTGTGTGTGTGTGTGTGTGTGCAGGTGCGTGCGTGCGCGCGTGTGTGTATTTGAAGAGGGGGGAGGTAGGGGGGGGGGGGGGGGGGGACAGTTTGCACCTTTGAGTTTACAAGCAAGGGACAAGAGACAATCGAACAACCAACAACCAGACAAATAGAGCACGACAACCGGGCGTAATATTCTAAAAGAATACAACAAAATAAAAATAAAAAACCCACACAAACACGAACCACCTAGAAGAGAGCGAGAGAGAGAGAGAGAGAGAGAGGAGAGAGAGAGAGAGAAATGGAGGTAGATCTAGATAGATAGATAGAATAGACAGATAGATAGATAGAGAAAGACAGAGACAGAGAGAGACTGAGACAGAGAAAGACGGACGGACAGACAGACAAAGACAGATTGATATGATGACATATTTCTTTTTTCTTTTTTTTTCTTTTATTCTTTTATATCGAGGATAATTGAATAAGCACTTATGTGCTTTTTTTTTTTACATCCAGTCCCCGTGTATATGCGGTTTTGTAGATTCTGTCATCTGTTCCCACCGGCACACAAATGACCTACTCTTGCGAAAAGCGGAACAGGATTTTAACGTGTGCGTAAGATGTTCTGCGTGCGTTCGTACACGGGACCTCGGTTTATAGTCTCGTCCGAAGGACTATTGGGGAGAGTGGAGTCTGCATTGATGCTAACTCTAGGGGAAAATATCCCCTTGAACGGGAATCGAACCCGGTCGTCAGATTGCGAGCGCAATGTTCTAACCCCTAGGCTATCCCGTCCCCACTTACATAAGTAAGATGTTCGGTTCATATGCACTGCACTGCACTACACTGCTGTTTTGGGTGCGACGTTTCTTTGAAGGAAGTAGCTAGATACGAGACAGTGATTGGTACGAAAGGGCGGTTACCTGGGGGAAAGATGGAGGAGGGGGGGGGGGGGGGGGGGGGTAGGGGGGGAGGGAGTGGGGGGGGGGGCAGGAGGGGTGTCGGAGACTGGGTGGGGAAGCAGGGGTGTGGGGGGAGGGGGGGGGGGAGAAAGAGGGATGGGAGGTTAGGGAGAAGGTGTAGGGAGAGGGGGGAAAAGATAGTTTAGGTACAGATTTACTGAGAAATCGAAATTTCTCTGCGTCTTATCTGTCTCTGTCTCTGTCTCTCTCCCTATCTCTACGCCCTCTCTTTCTTTCTTTCTTTCTTATCTCTCCTACATACACGCGCGCACGTGTACACGCGCAAGCACACATACACAGACACACAACACACAACACACATACACATACACACACCTAGATTATCAGCATAAGTGGACTTTAACCCCCGAAACGAAACGAAAACAAGAGAGAAGTTTGATCATTTAAAAGAAAAAGACAGGGGGAGAGGGGAGTGGGGAGGGAGGAAGGGAAGAAAGTGGAGATCTGCAACTAGAAAATAAAGTAAAGAAAGACAGAAAGAAAGAAGGAAGGAAGGAAAGAAAGAAAGAAAGAAAGAAAGAAGGAAAAAAAGAAAGAAAGAAAAGAAATCATGAACCTGACAAGGTGATAGGAAAAGAAAAGGATGGAGTTGAAATTGCCAGTACAAAAGTTGCAACAGGGAAGGGAGGGGATGAAGAAGAGAAGGGGAGGGGGAAGGGCAAAGGTGGCGGTGGTGGGGGGGGGGGGGTAAGGGGGGGGAGGGGGGGGGGGGCGAGGAGGGAAGAAGAGGAGAAGAGTTAGAAAAAGAAGGCAGAGGGAATTAGGATAGACAGTAAAGAGAAATTAAGTGGAGAGAGAGAGAGAGGGGGGGGGGGGGGGGGGGGGGGGGGGGGGGGGGAGGGGAGGGGGGAGGGAGGGAAAGGGGGGAGAGAGGGGAGGGAGGGAGGGAGTTAAGGGAGAAGGAGGGAGGAGAAGAGAGGGGAGAGAGAGGAGAGAGAGAGAGAGAGAGAGAGAGAGAGAGAGAGAGAGAGAGAGAGAGATAGATCGGAAAAGAAGCTAACGTAATGGAATGAGTGTGAAAAAATGGATGGAGAGAGAGAGTGTGTGTGTTGAGAGAGAGAGAGAGAGAGAGAAGAGAGAGAGAGAGAGAGAGGGGAGAGAGAAGAGAGAGATGAGAGAGGAGAGAGAGAAAGAGGGGAGAGAGAGAGAGAAAGAAAGAGAAAGAGAGAGAGGGAGAGAGGGAGAGAGAGAGAGAGAGAGGGGAGAGAGAGTAGAGGGAGAGAGAGAGAGAGGAGAGAGAGGGTGGGGAAGGGGGTCAAAAGAAACTAACAGAATAGAATGAGCGTAGAAAAAAATGGATGTAAAGAGAGAGTGAGAGAGAGAGAAGAAAGAGAGAGAGAGAAGGAGAGAGTGGGAGAGAGAGAGAGAGAGGGGAGAGAGAGAGAGAGAGAGTGGGAGATAGGAGAGAGAAAGAGAGTGATTGAGATAGATAGATAGATAGAGAGAGAGAGAGAGAGAGGAGAGGGAGAGAGAAGAGAGAGAGAGAGAGAGGAGAGAGAGAGAAAGAGAGACAGAGACAGACAGAGACAGAGAGATAGAGATAGCGAGAGAGAGAGAGAGAGAGAGAGAGAGAGAGAGAGAGTGACAGAGACACACACACACACACACACACAGAGAGAGAGAGAGAGAGAGAGAGAGAGAGAGAGAGAGAGAGAGAGAGAGAGAGAGAGGAGAGGAAGCCTTACCGACTTTTTTCAGCAGCAGCAGCAGTAGCTTGCAACATAACACCGTAGTCGTTAGATTTCTCCCCTCTTCACTCTCCCTCTTGTCCCTCTTAGTCCCTCCTTCTCCTCTTTCGTCCCCCCCCCCCCCATGCCCCCCCCCCCCCCACCCCCTACTGTTCGTTCTCTGGTCTTCCTTATCACCTTCCTGTCGTAGTGCCTTTCTTTCTTTCTGCTTTTTCTGTCTTTCTATCTTTCTGTTTTTCTTCTTTCTGTTTTTCTGTCTGTCTGTCTTCCTTCTTTCTTGCTTGCTTTCTAGCTTTCTTTCTTTCTTTCTTTCTTTCTTTCTTTTTCTGTCTTTCTTTGTTTCTTTGTTTCTTTGTTTCTTTCCTTCCTTCCTTTCTTTCTTCCTTTCTTTCTTTCCTTCTTCCTTTCTTTTTTCTTCCTTCCTTCCTTCCTTCCTTTCTTTCTTTCTTCCTTCCTTCCTTCCTTCCTTTCTTTCTTTCTTTCTTTCTTTCTTTCTTTCTTTCTTTCTCTCCTGAATCATCTCAATTAGCGCGCGAAACCCTGCACAGGAAAGAAAGTGAGGAGACATGAGAGTCAGACATCCTGCAAAAATGTATTTACAGATGAGAGAGAGAGAGAGACGGAGAGAGGGAGGGAAGAGAGGACAGAGAAAGAGAGAGAGGCAGAGGGTGAGAGAGGGAGAAGATGGAGAAGGGAGAGGAGAGGGAGAGAGAGAGAGGAAAGAGAGAGAGAGGAGAGAGAGAGAGAGAGAGAGAAGAAGAGGAGAGAAGGGGAGAGAGAGAGAGAGGGAGAGAGAGATCGGAAAAAAGTGAGTGTTAAAGAAAGGGAGAAGGGGAAGGGGTAAGGAATCTTTTCAAAAAGGAAAAAAAAAAAAAAAAAGAAAAGTGTGAACAAGTTGGACAGATGTGCATGCATATACTTTTTAACGTATGGGCATGCATGCATACATACACACACAGACACACACACAGACACACACACACACAAACACACACACACACACACATACATACTTGAAAGCCTGTCGAATTATTTAAAGGCTGTTTTGATGTTTTCTTTGTCTTTTTGAAAATCTTTTTTTTCTAAGTTTTCTTGATCTGATATTGATGTTGTTGTTGCTGTTGTTTATATTCCTTTTCTTTATCGGCTGGAGCTCCCGTTCTGACTGACCAATGGTGAGATGTTGCGTATGCGACCATTTTACCCACCGTTCATTAAGGCAGCTGCATTCTGGCTTCGGGGCTAGTTTTGATGTTCATGATTAATTTATTGTAATAATCTTTTCTTGTTTTATTGAAGCATTTTCACTTCTTACTTAGGTGTGTTTTTGTGTGTGTTTTTGGTGTGTGTTTTTTTTACAGAAAGCAGGATAAAATTTTTGTTGTTGTTGTTGTTCGTCTTGTTGTTGTTTTGTTATTGTTATTGTTATTGTTGTTTTGTTGTTGTTGTTGTTGTTGTTGTTGTTTTCTTGTTTCTTCTTCTTCTTCTTCTTCTTCTTCTTCTTCTTCTTCTTCTTCTTTTCTTCTTCTTCTTCTTCTTCTTCTTCTTCTAATCTTCTTCGAACACTCAGTCACAACTATTGTGGTCTGTCATATGAGCGAAAATGCGTTACGCTGCCATTAAGCACCTGACAAGTCAGGCCCAGCGCTTCCGACTTCGGCATGACAGACAAAAAAAAATTATGTGTGTGTGTGTTGTTTTTTCCCTTCATTTTTCAAGCTGGCACCTTTTGCAGGGTGAAATATCCCATCATGTTACACCATACTCCCCCAGTCCCCCCTCCCCTTACCCCCCCACCCCCCCCCCCCCCCCTGCAACAAAAACAATTCGCTTCACGTAAACTCACCAACTTGCGTAACGTGATACGCTTACAAAGTCTCAGAGAAGGTAGGTAGGTAGGTACACTGACTTTGGTAAAAATGTTCAGTACATAATATGAAGTCTGGTCGCTATTTTGAATTGGACTTTTACACTTTCAATCAATGTGGAGGAAAAGTTCGGATACCAGACAGAGATTGGTACGAAAAAGGGGGTTGTTTGGGGTGGGGAGGTGTGGAGGTAGGAAATTTGGGGGGGGTGGGTGATGTGGGGGTGGGGGGGGGGGGAGGTGGGGATCATGTGGGGGGTTTGGAAATTGGGATTGAGAGTTGGAGGGTGGGGGTGGGTACAGGGTGGGGAGTGTAGAAGAGTGTAAGGAAAAAAAGCATCAGTTTGTTGAAATTCAGTGACGTCCGGAGTTCTGTCTTATCCTTTATAGCTTTTCCCCTTCCCTACTCTTTTTTTTTTTTCTCATTGTGAGTAAAGGGGGTATGTAAAGAAAAACATAGTATTTGAATACTGTCATTAATAATCTAGGGTTTTTGTTTTGTTTTACCATCAATCTGTATTTTCTTCCTTTTTTTCCTCTCTCTTTCTTTTTCTTTTCTTTGTTTGTTTGTTTTTTTTCTTTCTTTCTTTCTTTCTTCTTCATCTTTTTTCTTCCTTCTTCATTCCTTCAATCCTTCCTTCCTTCCTTTCTTTCTTTCTTTCTTTCTTTCTTTCTTTCTTTCTTTCTTTTTTCGTTCCTTCCTTTCCTTCCTTCCTTTCCTCCTTCCTTCCTTTCCTCCTTCCTTCAATCCTTCCTTCTTTTCTTCCTTCCCTCCTTTCTTTCTTTCTTTCTTCCTTTCTTTCTTTTCTCTCTTTCTTTCTTTCGTTCTTTCTTTCTATCTATCTTCCTACCTTCCTTCTTCAATCCTTCCTTCCTTCAATCCATCCTTCCCTCCTTCCTTCAATCCTTCCTTCAATCCTTCCTTCCTTCCATCCTTCCTTTCTTTCTTTCTCTTTTACCTTATCAAGGTTTCTACCGTTGTCATCATCAGTCAAGTGGCACAACACAGTGATGTGGAATGGTACTGACTGGCATAGTGATGGGTGTACACCACAGTGTCAGGTCAGTATGAACACAGAGACAGGGAGGTAAGGGGTTAATTGGTTAATTGGTTTGTATGTATGTATGTGGAACAAGCTGAGCTCCATAGAGGCTTGCATGTGTCCTGGTGCGGATATGTACACATTATACAAATATATATACAAATAAATGCATGTATGCATGCATGCACATGTGTATGTACACATACATACGCACATATAGACAAATACACGCGCACATTCACGTAAACATGCATGGGCATACAAAAAACCGTACACATACACATGAATACATGTGTATGTATGCACATATGCGCGCACACACACACACACACACACGCGCGCGCGCGCGCGCGCGCGTGCACACACACACTACACACACAACACACACACCACACACACACACACACACACACACACACACGCGCGCGCGCGCACAACTACACACACACACACACACACCACACATACACTCACACACACACACACACACACATACACACACACACACACACACACACACAACACACAACACACAAAACACACACACACAACACACACACACACACACACACACACACACACACACACGCATACTACACACACACACCACACATACACACACAAAACACACACACATACCACACATACACACACACACACACACACACACACTATAACACACACACACACACACACACACACACACTATACACACACCATACCACACATACACATACACACACACACACACACACACATTTCCTTCCAGATTCGAATTTCAGAATAACAGAATGATAGACAGAAAGAAAAAAAAGACAAGGAAGGAGGAGAAGAAAAATCTGAGCCCCCCAAAAAAAATCAAGAGAGAGAGAGAGAGAGGAGAGAGAGGAGAGAGAGAGAGGAGAGAGAGAGAGAGAGAGAGAGTGAGAGATGAGATGGAGAGAGAGAGAGAGAGATGAGGAGAGAGAGAGAGATGAGAGAGAGAGAGAGTGAGAGAGACAATGACAAATGACAATGACAATGACAAATTCTTTTATTTCGAGGATAATGAATAAGCACACATGTGCTTTTTTACATCCAGTCCCCGCCCGTTAGGGATACATCTTAATAATAATAACCCAATACTTATACAGTCTCGCAATAAAAACAAGGGGAAATAACCCTTTTCAAAACAGCTCCCCCCCAACAACCCTCCCCCCCCCCCCCCCAAAGCAAGCAATTAAAAGAAAATCCTAAGAATACCCCACCCTACCCCCACCCCCCAAAAAACCCTAACCAAAACAAACAAACAAACAAAAGAGAAGGAAAAACCAAACCAACAAAGATGATAAAAAAGAGAAAAACAGACAAACAACAACAACAAGAACAAGAGCAACAACAAAGCCAAGAAAAATAACACAAACCAAACTTAATAAGTCATAAAGATAAACATCTACACATTGTCAAATGGTACACATACTTGTTACACATAAATTATAAGATATTGAAATAGGGCACTCATTAAAACTTAAGTACAGAGGCAAGTCCAATAAAGTATTGAAAAATATAAAAATATGAATCCTTCATCAGGATTTACTATGACTATAGCAGGACGATAAAAGGTGAGAGAGAGACAGAGACAGAGAGTGTGTGTGTGTGTTGTATTTCAGAGATAATATCCAATATATAAATCCCAAAACAGTATGCGATCCCATCAACACTCATTTTAGATTATACTCGTTTCAAATTATATGTCATGATAATGAAATAAATTTAATACCCATACATCCACACAATAAAAAACAAGAAAACAAACCAAGAAGAAATTTAAAAACTATACAGTCGTTTAGGGAGAGAATTATGGGTGGTGGAGTGAGTGAGTGTGTGTGTGTATGTGTGTGTGTGTGTGTGTGTGGTTTGAGCGCGCGCGCGCGCCGCCGCGTCGTGTGTTTTGTGTGTATGTGTGTGTTTGAGTGTGTGGGGGTGGGGGGTGGGGTGGGGGGGTGTTTTCAGGGATAATACTAAATATGTAATACTCACATAGCACACGATCAACACAAAACACTTTTTAATTATGTTCATGCAAATTGAATGTCATGGTAATAAAATAAGTGCAATACCCATACACTCTCATAATAAAGAGGGGGGAAAAGCCAATAAAGTCATAAAAAGAACATCTTACAACATTGTAAGTAATAGAAACAAATTCTTTTTATCCAGGATAATGAATAAGTATTCATGTTCTTTTTTACATCCAGTCCCCGCCATGGGGTCACATTTAAAAATGCACTCAGTACTCATCTTTCAAGCAGAAGAAGCAAAGGGAAAAAACTTTTTTTAAAGAAAAAGAGAGAAGAGAAGAAATACAATACAAAAAACAAACAACCCCAGACGAGCAAAAGACAAACATACCCAGACCCCCCCCCCCAAAAAATAAAAAAAAAAAAAAAACAAGCAAACAAACAAAACAAACAAACAAACAAGAAAAAAACACACAAAAAAAAAACAAATCAAAACAACAACAACACAACAACACAAAAAACAGACAACATAAAACACACCTTCCAATAAAAAACAAAAAACAAGAAGAAAAACAACATAAACAAACAAATGAGAAAGAGAGAGGAGAGAGACATGACAATGACAAATTCTTTATTTCGAGGATAATGAATAAGCACAAGTGTTTTTAATACAGAGAGAGAGAGAGAGAGAGAGAGAGATGAGGAGAGAGAGATGAGAGAGAGAGAGAGATGAGAGAGGATGAGAGAGAGAGAGAGGAGAGAGAGAGAGAGAGAGAAAGGAGATATTTGAGAACGGACACAAGGCAAAAAGAAAAAGAAAAGAAGAAAAAGACAAAATTCTCCCCGCCCCCCTCAAAAAAAAGAAAAGAAAGAAAGAAATGATGGGTGCGAGAGCGAGAGAGAGAGAGAGAGAGAGAGATGAGAGGAGAGAGAGAGAGAGAGAGAGAGAGAGAGAGAGAGAGAGAGAGACAGAAGACAGACAGACAGACAGACAGAGACAGAGACAGAGATAAAAGTTGAAAATAGTTAGCAGGATAGTTTCAAAGAAAAGGTAGGGGACAGGGGAGGAGGAGGGGAGGATGAGGGTGGGGGGGTGGGGGGTGGGGATGTAGAGAACGAGGAGGAAGTGGGGGGTGGGGGGTGGGAGGGGAGGAATGGGAGGTGGTGGTGGTGGTGGTGGTGGGGGGAGGGGGGGGGCTGAAGAAGAGAAACCGAAGCCATACTCACACTTCCAGCAGTAGTAGTAGCTTGCGACACCTTGGCAGGCAAGATTATCTCCCCTTCTTTAAATTTTTTTTTTTTTAAGAATCTCATCCTGACCCCTTGTCCTTCTCCTCATCCTCACCCCCCCCCCTCCTCCACCTGCTACCCCCCTCCCTACCCCTACCACCATCACCACCTTCACCTCCCAACCTCTTGCTCTGTCTTCTCTTTCTTCTCTTCACATCCCTACCCTACACTACTCTAAAAATGCCTCTTTTCTTCACACCCTACCCCCCCACCCCCCTCCCCTCCGATCCCCACTCTGCTCTCTGTCTCCCACCACCGCCACCTCCACTTCCACCCTCCTTCATCATCTCAATTAGCCCGCGAAACCCTGCACAGGAAAGAAAGCGAGGAGACATGAGAGTCAGACAAAATGTATTTACAGATGAGAGAGAGAGATGGAGGAAGGGAGAGAGAGAGGGGGAGAGGGAGAGAGAGAGGGGGGAGAGGGAGAGAGAGGGAGTTAGGGGGAGGGAGAGAGAGAGATGGGGGAAGGGAGAGAAAGGGAGAAAAGAAGAGAGAGAGAGAGAGAGAGAGAGAGGGAGGGAGAAAAGAAGAGAGAGGAGAGAGAGAGAGAGAGAGAGAGGGAGGGGGAGAGAGAGGGATATATATATATTATATATAATTATATATATATATATATATTATATATTATATATATATATATATATATTATTATTATATATATATATATAGAGGAGAGAGAGAGAGAGAGGAGAGAGAGCAAGACACAGAGACACAGAGACACAAATGGGAGGGATATATATATATATATATATAATATATATGTATATATATACAGTAGATAGATAGATAGAAGAGAGAGAGAGAGAGAGAGAAGAGAGAGAGAGAGAGAGAGAGAGAGGAGAGAGAGAGAGAGGAGAGAGAGAGAGAGAGACAGACAGACAGACAGAGACGGAGAGAGAGAGAGACAGACAGAAAGACAGAGCAGCCAACCAGCTAGCCAGCCAGAGAGAGAGAGAGAGACAGTGAGACAGACAGACAGAGAGACAGACAGAGAGATACAGATACATAGTGACAGAGAAGGGAGATAAGCCTGTCTGTAGCGTGCTTTGTTGTGTCCATTAAACCTGTCTTGTGATATCTGATGGTTAGCCCTTTGGATGTGGGATGGTGGGGGGGGGGGGGGGGGGGGGGGAAGAAGAGAAGCTAATAAGATAAAATACATAGATAAGACTCCAGGGAAAAAGTCGGAAAGAGGGTTTCTGGATTATAATCTCAGCTCACCCACTCACTCACTCATTCACTCACTCATTCACTCACTCTTTAACTCACTCACTGTCTGTCTCCTGACCGATTTGGTCGTCAGAGGGTCTCCACGTCTTGCAGAGCCGACTTTGCCAGGAATATCCGTCCCCATTTTTTGCTGGGTGGCTGCAAGCAAGTCTGGAATGTCTATGAAATAAAACATAATAGTGTGATGTAAATAAAGTACAGATGTAAAAAAAATGAAATAAAGAAAGAGAAATGGTTTGTATCAAACACAGCATTTCTTATTAAGATTAGGTCAAAACGTTTTTTCTTGGTTTTTTTTTTTTTAATGATGAAAGAAAATGGTATTGTGTAAATGGGATATATAGAATCACTTTGGCTCTTTGTTCATCGGTTGACATGAATTTTTATTGCATTGTTTATCAATAAAATTTTGTATAATTTTTTTAAAAGTCTGGAATGTCGAGTCGTGTCCGTCCATGTCTTGACATTCTGGTGAATCGGTGGTGTAGAGGTAACGCATCTGCCTAGAAAGCGAAAAGTTGGATTCAATCCCGGTCCGTGTCTGATCCCCGTTTGTACCCGAAACTTACACCCCCATTCCATCCACTCGACCGTGAGTTGTTGTCTGGGTGCTAGTCTTTCGGATGAGACGATATAAATCGAGGTCTCGTGTGAAACACATTTAGCGCAATTGAAAAAAACACCCACGGCATCAAGAAAATTGTCCCTGGCAAAGTTCTGTAGGGAAGAAAAGGCACTTTCATAGGGAAACAAAATAAGTATACAGACAGGAAAATGAAAAAAAAAAGATGGGTGGCGCTGCTCTTGTGGCGACACGCTCTCCCGATCCCCCCCCCTGGAGAGAGCAACCTGAACTTCACGCAGAGAAATCTGCCGTGACTGAGAAAGGTATAAAATACATCTGCAGCAGACTTCCTGAGGGTTCTTTATTCGCTTCCCATCTCTTTGCTGGGTGGTGGTGGGCATGCAAGCAAGTCCGGCACCTCGAGTCTTGTCGTGCCCTTCCATCCAGTCCTTGATGACATTAAGTCGGTGATCCAGTTCTTCCGTGGAGGTTTTGGTGATTGAATCCTTCAAGAGTACCCTGAAGGATTATCTTAGACAGAGGGTGCTGTGGGGGTGGGGGTGGGGTCACCTGTCATCCTAACCTCAGTAGCTTCTTCCTCTTCTATTGTTCGCTTTTTCTAATATCACTAAGAGTGAACAGACGTTAAATTGAAATTGAATTGTTCGCTTTTTACACCGTCAGTTGTGTTGGGGAAAAATACTGTTTAAGTCCTTTCTAGCTCCTCTCGTGGGCCATACAGCTGGGTTTGCAGGGTTATCTCTCCGTCGGCCACACAATCTTCCTCAGGTCGCTGAATAGCGTGCACCTCTGAAGGATGTGCTCGCCAGTCTGGTTTTCTTTGCCACAGACACACAGGGGAGAAGGAAAGAGATTCAGCTTTGTGGACATGTGGTGATTTAGCCTGTTGTGCCTAGTGGGGAAGTCTTAGAATGATGACTTGTTCTTCTCTTTTGAGATAGGGATAGTCGTCCTTCTCTACTCTGGGTCGGACCATTGATTTGATGATTGTCTTCTTTTCATTGAAGGTGGGGCTGCTTTCCCACTGTTCTTTCTGTGCTGCTCCCTGTTTCGCAAATTCATCATCAGCCTGTTCGTTGCCAGGTATACCACAGTGGGCAGGGATCCATTGCAGCGATACACGTTTGTTTTGTGTAAGGAGCTGTACTTCCCTTTGGAGTTCTGTTTCACAGTAGCAAAGAAAGGAGTTTTTGAGGCGCGCTTCCAACAAGGGACAACACTTTTACTCCTCTCTGTGTCTTAGGGCTTACTTACTTAGGCCCATCACTCCCCCTGGAGCATAGGCCGCCGACAACAGTCCGCCAGAGTCCTCTGTCCTGGGCTATTCTCTCCAGCTGTCTCCAGGTATATCCCATCTTCCTGGTTTCTGCCTCAAGGTCGCGTCGCCAGGTGTTTCTTGGCTTTCCTCTTTTTCGTTTTCCCTGGGGGTTCCATGATAGTGTCTGCCTTGTGATGTTGCTGGCTGGCTTTCTCAGGGTGTGCCCGATCCATCCTCATCTCCTGCGCCGGATTTCATTCTCGGCTGGCAGCTGGTTGGTACGTTGCCACAGGTCTGCGTTGCTGATCTTAGGGCTTGCAATAAAAAAAAATTATTGGATAAGAGTTTCCTTATCATATGTGTGTATGTGTGTGTGTATGTGTGAGTGTGTGTGGTCAAAAATCCGGATGATCTTCTTCAGTGTTTGTCAGCTGTGTTGTGTTCAGGTCGCACGCCCATAGAGCAGGATGAACACTCGTGGCGGTGATTATTTTCTAAAACCCTTGTACCTGCTATAGAAGCTGTTGATGGCTCTGCACTAGATTCTGTCCAGTTTGGCCATTGCAGCCATTGCTGCGCCAAAATCCTGCCTAATGCCCACTTCCGCTGCGCAGCTTCCGGCTCAGCTGTCATAATCTTTTCGAAAAAAAAGAAGATGAAAAGAAATTAACGAAACTGTGGTTATATAGATATGCCTGTACGTACACGTGCATGCATATACGTGTGTGTGTGTGTGTGTGTGTGTGTGTGAGAGAGGAGAGAGAGAGAGAGAGAGAGAGAGAGAGAGAGAGAGAGAGAGAGAGGCTTTGACGCTTTGACCAATTTATTGTCATTGCCCAATGTGGCCTATTGACAAGGGGGTTTATACACGACTTTCTTTTGTAAATACAAGAAAAATCACATGATGCATTTAACGTAATGAAAAAAAACCAAACCAAAAAAGAGCTCTCTATGAACGGATACGACTTTAAGCTCTGGCGTAAACTCAGTTTCAAACACAAAGGGAAAGAGAAAAAGAAAGAGAAAGAGAAAGAAGAGAGAAGAGAGAAGGAGAAAGAGAAGAGAGAGAGAGAGAGAGAGAGAGAGAGAGAGAGAGAGAGAGAGAGAGAGAGAGAGAGGAGAGAGAGGAGAGAGAGAGAGCTCGAACTGGATATCGAAACTCGAATGTTTTATTGAGGATATATGGATAAGCCAGAGGTTTCTTTACACTAGGCCCTCATGACAAAAAACAAAACAAAACAACAACAAAAAAACAGAGAGAGGGAGAGAGAGAGAGAGAGAGAGAAGAGAGAAGAGAGAGAGAGGATGGGAGGTAAGGAGGGGAGGAGAGAGAGAGAGATGAGAGAGAAGAGAGAGAGGGAGAGAAACAAAAGTTAAATCGTTCAGTGCATGTATACTATACTATACTGTCGATTCGTGTTAGCCTGTCAGTCAATCATTGGGAAATTGCTTGCACCAGACGAGGATTAGTACAAAAATGGAAAGGGAGGGAGTGGGGGGTGGGGTAGGGGGGAAGGTGACTGGGTGGGTGAGCGGGAGGTGGTGGATGGGGGGGGGGGGGGGGGAGGAGAGAGAGAGAGGTAGACAGGAGGTTGGTAGATAGTAGGGAGAGAGGAAAGCTTTGGTACAGATTTACTGAGGTCGTAAACTGTCATTGTTGTTGTTGTTGTTGCTGTTGCTGTTTTTGTGTTCTTTTGTTTTTAAGTTGCCGATTCATACTGTCATTCATGACGTGAGAGTCTTTCTCAGTTTAAAAAAAAAAATCATTATCTTCTTCTCATCTTCAGCACTCTCCATCATTTTTGTCCCTAAGCTTTCGAGCGATGAAATCGTGATGGCTTGCACAGTGACAATAATGTATGCAAGGAATTAATTATCAGATTTTTGTGTGCGAAAAGCGAAAAACACAGCGGTAATGATCATGCGAATGCCATATACTTCTTGCTGATCCCCGAAGTCGGAATGCAGCTACCTAAGTGGTGTGCCAAAAATCCGGTTACACACGAAAAAAAAAATCTCACCATTGATGAATCTCACAGCTCTAGCAGAAGAACGGAAACAACAAATAAGCAAATAGACAGAAAGACAGACAAACAAACAAACAAACAATCAAGCAAACAAACAAGCAAGCAAGCAAACAAACTACAAGGCACTTGCTAGTGTACACTCAGTCACTCACGCACGCACGTACGCGCACACGCACACTCATACGCACGCAGCAGAATCGTAATGACACACAGACACATTCACAGACAAATAGACAGACAGACAGCTTGGCAAAACACACACACACACGCACTGAGGCAAGGTACACTTGCATACAGTGCACATGCACATACGCACATACACAGCTGCCGTTACAGGTAGTTCACAAGTGTTCGTTTTCCAAGTTTAGAGGGTTTTTTTTCAATTGTTCTGTGTTTTTGTTAACGTTTTGTGTTTCTTTACCATGTTTTTGCAACATATTGTTTATATATAGTTTGGAATAATCTTTAAATGTGCATTAATACAAACACGCATCTCTTATTTAAAGCTCTGATTTCATTATGCACCGCCCCCACTCCCCCTCCGCGCCTCCATCATCTAATATCACTTTTAAGTGAACACACGTAAAATCAAAGACACACATACACACTTGTATGTAGGTACACGTTGCATGTATGATGCAGATGCATTCTCACGCTCACATACACAGACACTTTATTTAAGTGTGTGTGTGTGTGTGTGTGTGTGTGTGTGTGTGTGTGTGTGTGTGTGTGTGTGTGTGTGTGTGTGTACGCGTGCGCGAACGCGCGCAGGTGTGTATGAGTATGTGTGTGCGTGTGTATGTATATGTGGGTAATTTGTATTTTCCAATGTATTATCTTGTCGATTTTCCTCTTTTTACTGGTTTAATTTATTGGTAAAGGTTGCAATAATGTAGTATTTCAGTATAATCATTAAGAAATTTGTTCTTAGATAGATGGCTTGATGGGAAAAAAAAAGCAAATGCATTGCTTATTCAATGTACCGCCTGGAAATAAAAATGTGACTTGACTTGACTTGACACTGTGTGTCTGGGCACATGTTGGCACGCACCCCCCACCACTCCCCACCCCCTCACACACACATATAAGGACAGAAATGTGCACACAGTCATAAACACACATACACACTTACACACACACGCGCATGTACACTTCATACGAAGCTTCAGGGCAAAAAGAAACAACAAAAACTTGAGTGGAATTAAAATTATTTTACAAACCACACAGAGAGAGAGAGAGAGGAGAGAGAGAGAGAGAGAGAGAGAGAGAGAGAGGAAGAGAGAAGAGAGAGAGAGAGAGAGAGAGAGAGAGATTACAATAAGTAATAGATAAATGAATAAATAAATGAATAAATAAATAAACAAATAAAAACCACATCTGATTTCGAGAGAAAAACACCCACACGAGATGGTGTACAGCAAGAATGGAGTAATAAAAGAAACCAAAAAGAAGTAAGAAGAATATTGCACTGAGGAAATGAAGGGAGGGAGGAAGGGAGGGGGGAGGGGTAGTTCGTGGTTTGACGGAAGAAAGAGGGAAGGTAGGGGGAAAAGTGGGGGAAGCGGGGAAGGAGGAGGGGGAGAGAGAGGGATGGGGAAGGGGGGTGGGGTGTGGAGAAGTGGGGGAAGGGGGTGAGAGAAGGAAGCCATACCGACATTTCTAGCAGTAGCTTGCGACACTGTGCAAGATTATCTCCCTTTCCTGTCTCATCCTGTCCCCTTGTCCTCCTCCTCCTCCTTCCCTCCCACTGTCTCTTCCCTCCCCTCAATCTCTCTCTCTCTCTCTCTCTCTCTCTCTCTCTCTCTCTCTCTCTCTCTCTCTCTCTCTTTTCTCTCTCTCTCTCTCTCTCTCTCTCTCTCTCTCTCCTCTCTCTCTCTCTCTCTCTCTCTCTCTCCTCTGTCGCTCTCCGTTGTGTCTTTTTGTTCGTTTTTACTTTTTTGCTCCTGATTCTTCTCAATTAGCCCGCGAAACCCTGCACAGGAAAGAAAGCGAGGAGACATGAGAGTCAGACAAAATTACAGATATCTGGAGTGTGTGTGTGTGTGTTCGTGTGTGTGTTGTGTGTGTGTGTGTGTGTGTGTGTGTGTGTGTGTGTGTGTGTTGTGTGTGTGTTCGTGTGTGTGTGTGTGTGAGTTGTGTGTGTTGTGTGTGTTGTGTGAGTTGTGTGTGTTGTGTGAGTTGTGTGTGTGTTGTGTGTGTGTGTGTGTGTGTGTGTGTGTGTGTGTTGTGTGTGTGTTGTGGTGAGTTGTGGTGTGTGTTGTGTTGTGTTTGTGTTTGTGTTTGTGTGTTGTGTGTGTGTGTGTGTTCGTGTTGTTCGTGTGTGTGTGTGTGTGTGCATGTGTGTGTGTAAGTGTGTATAAGTGTGTGTGTTGTGTGTGTGTGTGTGTGTGTGTGTGTGTGTGTGTGTGTGTGTGTGTGTGTGTTGTTGTTGTCTTCAATTTAACGTCTGTTCACTCTAAGTGATATTAGACGAGGGAAATAGAAAGTGTAGTGGAAGTTAAAGAAGGAAGAAGAAAGAGTGGAAGGAGAAAAGGTTAAGAAATAGCATCAGTGTTGGTTGAAAAACCCCCAATAATAATTAAAAAAAAAAAAAAGAAAAAGCAACCCCCTCCCCCCCGAAAAAAAAATCCCTAGAAAAGTAATGATAATACTTTTAAACAGGAGCAAAATATAAACTCAACAATGTGGAAACATGAAATAACAATAATGTAACTACAATAAATATTCAAGTGGACTATGCAATAAACATCTGGCAATGGCAAAGGCTAGCTTTGAATTTTCAAATACATTTTCCAGAGACTGTTCAAAAAATGTAGGTAAAAAAGGTTTTACAATAGGGCAATCAAATATGATATGAGTATTGGAAATATGATCCCCACATAGACATCTAACATGTTTACAAAATTTTGTAAGGAATGCATTTAACTTCATTCTAAAATATAGTGAATTAACCCTTCTCACGGTCATAAAACGCGAATCTATTTGAGAAGGAGCCATATAACAAGAAATATGGGCAGTGGTCAGACAACTTTTTAAATATCGTTCCTTGAATTGATCAGATTCTTTAAACTTAACCCATGAAGTTTGTTCTAATATACGGTATCCTTCCTGTAGAGATAAGGGAACATCCAGTTCTATCGATTCCATATTATGTCTTGCCCCCTTTTTTGCAGCTCTGTCAGCCCACTCATGTGTGTGTGTGTGTGTGTGGTGTTGTGTGTGTGTGTGTGTGCTGTATTGTGTTGTGTTGTGTTGTGTTTTGTGTGTGTTAGATATTTCGTGCGCACTACAATATATGTGTACGAAACGCATCGGAGCTGGAAATATCTGCAACAATAGACAACGAGACACTACAAAACATCCCCTAAAACAACAACCCCCCCAAAAAACAAAAAAACAACAACAATCAACGCAGTTAAGGATTGATGTGTGACATTAACATAAGAAGATAGGTGGAAAATTCTTGCACAAATTGACATCTAGACACTACCCCCCAACAAAGCAAAAACAAAACAAAAAACAACAGCAAAAACCCAAACAAAAAATCCAACAACTCCCCTCCCCCCCCCCAAAAAAAAAAGCAAGCAACTAAACAAACAACCTCCCGCACCCCCCTCAAACAAAAACAACAACAACCAACATCAACAGAAAAAAGCATGTTTTTTTTCTTAATTTATTAATTTTATTCTTTTATATCGAGGATAATGGAATAAGCACTTATGTGCTTTTTTTTTACATCCAGTCCCCGTGTGTATGCGGATTTGTGAAATCTGTCATCTGTTCCCACCGGCACACAATGGCCTACTCTTACGAAAAGCGGAACAGGATTTAACGTGTGCGGAGGATGTTCTGCGTGCGTTCGCACACGGTGCCTCGGTTTATAGTCTCATCCGAAGGACTTTTGGGGAGAGTGGGGTCTGCACTGATGTCAACTCCAGGGGAAAATATTACCTTGAACGGGAATCGAACCCGGGTCGTCAGATTGCGAACGTAATGTTCTGACCACTAGGCTATCCCGCCCCACCGTAAGTATGGATGTGTGTGTGACTTTTAACACCAGAGGATGAGTTTTCAGTGTGCTTGTTGACTGGACAGACCGACTGTTAAATTAATTACTGCAGTGATCAATCTCTTGCATCGCTTTTGATATGACAATGTGCTGAGTCCCTCAAAAGTTTGTGTTGTTTCTTTTGGTTTAAACACAATTTTTATTAGTTTAAAACAACATAGCACCCAACACATGAAATGAGAACAACAAGCAAAACATTTCAAACAAATTTATTTCATGCTTATTTGTTTTGTTTTATTTTGTTTTGATGTGTTTTGTTGTACTCATCATTTGTCTGAAGTTTATTTACAACAACAAATCAGGCATGTTAATATTCTGATTTTTTTCTTTCGGACATTCTTCTCCTCCATGGGGATAGCCGGGGGCATATCAGTAGAAATACCATCCCCACGTTTTGGAAATTCTGTGCTAGGAATTCCCTCTCTTTTCTATCCCTCTCTCTGTTTCTGCCTTGTTCCTTTTTTTTTCTTCCTGTCACCTCCTTCTCATCTATTTTTGCCTTCTTAGTCCATTCTCCTGGCTTTTTTCCTCCTGAAAGACTTAAAAGATAACAATTATCTCTGACGCCGAACAAAGTCGGATGCGCTGGGCCTGACTTGTCAGGAGCTTTAAGGCAGAGCAACGCATTTTCGCTCACAAGAATAAAAACAGTTTGTCTGTCGTGTTCGACAATGACCACCGAAACAGCAGAGGAGGCAGCTGCTGTTTCGGAAACTGGGCAGCACTTTGATTATAGTGGAGATGCCTTGCCCACAGCGCATCCCCACTCTCTCGGCCAAGTGGGCATAAGGACAGTCACCGTTGGAGATGCTCTCCAAAGGCCAACCAGCCCCCAGGGCTGCAGCACGTATTAAGGACTGCTTAAGTCAAGCCTTCTTGTCAGAGAGCCATAGTCGATCACTAAAAAAAGACTAAGCTGTAAAGCGGAATTCCGTGAGTAGGAAAGCCACTGATCATACAGCCTCTGTCTCACTTTGGTGTTGCCCCCAGTGTCAATGGTTTAATCAAGAACTGTGATAAAACCCAGGCGCTGAAGGCGAGGCAGGAGTTCTTGTTTAAGCGTTGGACGACGACGACGACGACGACGACGAAGAAGAAGAAGAAGAAGAAGAAGAAGAAGAAGAAGAAGAAGAACAACAACAACAACAACAAGAAGGAGGAGGACATCATGTCGTCTCTTCTAGCTGTAGTCTGTGTTCCCTTTAAACCCACTTTCCCACCACTCTGGCCTGATTCTGTCATGGCCAGTTCTTGCATCAGCGTTTTCATGACGTTTTATTATTTATTATTTATCATTATTATTCTTATCTCTGTCTCAGTTTTTATCTGCATGCCTTCCCAGCCTCCCTCTCCCTGTGTGTTTATTTTTTAAAATATTTTTTAAAATTTTATTTTATTCTTTTATATCAAGGATAATGGAATAAGCGCTTATGTGCTTTTTTTTTACATCAAGTCCCCGTGTGTATGCGGTTTTATGAATTCAGTCATCTGTTCCCACCGGCACACAATGGCCTACTCTTACGAAAAGTGGAACAGGATTTTAACGTGTGCGCAAGATGTTCTGCGTGCGTTCGCACACGGGGCCTCGGTTTATAGTCTCATCCGAAGGATGTGTGTGTGTGTGTGTGTGTGTGTGTGTGTGTGTGTGTGTGTGTGTGTGTGTGTGTGTGTGTGTGTGTGTGTGTGTGAGTAGTGTGTCTGTCTGTCGCGTTGTCTGTCTGTCTCTGTTTCTCTCTGACTCTGCCTGTCTGTCTCTGTCCCTGTCTCTGTCTCTCTTTCTCTTCCCCTCTGTCTTCCTTCCTGTCTCGCACTCTCTTAAACCTTGTTACTCTGTCTCTCTGAGTCTGTCTCTCTGTCTCTGTCTTTCTTTCTGTTGCTGAGTCTATCTATCTGTCTGTCTTTCTGCCTCTGTCTGTCTGTTTGTCTGCTTGCCTGCCTGCCTCTGTATCTGTGTGTGTGTGTGTGTGTGTGTGTGTGTGTGTGTGTGTGTGTGTGTGTGTGTGTGTTTGTGTCTTTGTCTCTCTCTCTCTCCCTCCCTGTCTCTCTCCCTCCCTCCCTGTCTCTCTCCCTCCCTCCCTCCTCTCTCTCTCTCTCTCTCTCTCTCTCTCTCTCTCTCTCTCTCTCTCTCTCTCTCTCTCTCTCTTCTCTCTCTCTCTCTCTCTCCCCCTCTCTCTTTAGTCTTATCAGCAAGATCTTTTGAACAAGTTTATGAAGAACATTATTTTCGACAGATATAGCCAAACCATATATTTCTTTATTTTATTTCTGTTTTTCTTCCTTTTCTTCTTTATGGGCGAGGAGAAAGGGATTTTTGAAACGTATGTATTTTTTATGGAAAGACGAAGAAAAACTTCTTGCAATACTTGACTCATACACCTACCTGCAACGCTAGCTATGAAATAATCTCCTGTGATGTGTGTGTGTGTGTGCGCGCGCGCGCGCGCGCGCATGTGTGTGTGTGCATGTGTGTGTTTGGAAAGTCTATCATCTGTTCCCACCGGCACGCAATAGTCTACTCTTATGAAAAGCGGAACAGGATTTAACGTGTGCTCAAGATGTTCTGCTTGCGTTCGCACACGGGGCCTCGGTTTATAGTCTCATCCGAAAAAGGCTTTTGGGGAGAGAGGACTCTGCACTGATGTTAACTCCAGCGGAAAATATGCCCTTGAACGGGAATCGAACCCGGGTGGTCAGATTGCGAGCGCAATGTCCTAATCACTAGGCTATCCCGTCCCCCTTTTGTTATAAAGAGTGTGTATATGTTTGTGTGTGTATAAAGTGTGTGTGTATGTGTGTGTATGCGCGCGCGCGTGCGTGTGCGCTCGTGTACCTGTGTACACATTTTATCTCACAGTATTGCTGTTCTTGCTTGTTTGGTGCTGTCAAAATTTTGCGGCTGCTTTTTTGTGTTCTTCCTTTTTTGTTGTGTGTTGTTGTACTTTTGTTTTGTGTTTGTTTCTTTTGTTATTTGTTTTGTGTTTGTATCTGTGTTATATTTAGTTTAGTTGGGTTTAAAAAAAACATCTGAGTTTTTCCTTTCAGACATTACCTGCTTAGATGAAGGGGTGGTGGGTGTTGGGTGGGTCCCTGGTGGGTGTGTCCCTGGGTGGGTTTTGTCCCTGGGTGGGTGTCCCTGTGTGGGTGTCCCTGGGGGTGTGGTGGGGTCCCTGTGGGGTGTCCTGGGTGGGTGTCCCTGTGGTGGGTGTTCCCTGTGTGGGTGTCCCTGGGTGGGTGTCCCTGTGTGGGTGTCCCTGTGTGGGTGTCCCTGGGTGGGTGTCCCTGGGTGGGTGGGTGTGCCTGGGTGGTTGTCCCTGGGTGGTTGTCCCTGGGTGGTTGTCCCTGGGTGGTTGTCCCTGGGTGGGTGTCCCTGGGTGGATGTCTTTGGGTGGATGTCTCTAGGTGGGTGTCCCTGGGTCGGTGGGTGTCCCTGTGTGGGTGTCCCTGTGTGTGTCCCTGGATGGGTGTCTCTCGGTGGGTGTCCCTGTGTGTGTCCCTGGATGGGTGTCCCTCGGTGGGTGTCCCTGAGTGAGTGTCCCTTTGTGTGTGTCCCTGGGTGGGTGTTCCTGGGTGGGTGTCCCTGGGTGGGTGTTCCTGGGTGGGTGTTCCTGGGTGGATGTCCCTGTGTGGGTGTTCCTGGGTGGGTGTCCCTGTGTGGGTGTTCCTGGGTGGGTGTCCCTGTGTGGGTGTTCCTGGGTGGGTGTCCCTGAGTGGGTGTCCCTGTGTGGGTGTTCCTGGGTGGGTGTCCCTGTGTGGGTGTTCCTGGGTGGGTGTCCCTGGGTGGGTGTCCCTGGGTGGGTGTCCCATACCTGACCATTGTCGCGGTTTTGTCATTTGACATTCATTAAGATGATCAATCTTTGTTATTTGACAAGACGAACGTTCTGTTCTTTGTATGAACCCCCATCTGTGTGCGTCTTGTTTGTCTGGGTGGGCGCTTGTGTAATTCTGGTGGTTTTTGTTTTGTTTGTTAGTTCTTTTAAATTCTTTTTAAATCTTTGTCTTTCGTTTCCTTCTTGAGTTTCCAGCCTTTTCTTGTAGTCTTTAAGTTATTTTCTGTTCTGTTCTGTTCTTTCTTACTTTGTTTGTTTGTTTGTTTCTTTCTTTCTTGCTTGCTTGTTTTCCCTTACTTTCTTGCTTTATTTGTTTTTTTGTTTGTTTTTCTTTCTTTTCTTTCTTTCTTTTTTCTGTCTGTCTGTCTGTCTGTCTGTATGTATGTCATTCATTCTTTCTTTCAATTCTTTCTTGCTTGCTTTGTTTCTTAAGTGGTTTTTCTTTAAGTTCTTTCTTTCTTTCTTTCTTTCTTTCTTTCTTTCTACCCTTTAATTTTTTTTTTCGTTGTTTCGTTTGTTTTTGTTTTTGTTTTGTTTCTTTTTTCTTCCTGACTTTTTTTTCTCTCTGTTTCACGTTTTTTTTCCCATTTCCTTAAAAAAAGTCTCACCTATCTTTTCGTTCATTCCTTTCTGTCTTCCTTCATTGACTTATCCATTCCTTCATTCCTTCAGTATATTCATTCATGTTTCATTTCAATTGCTTACTCATTCATTTTTTTCAATTTTTCCGTCTGTTTGTCTCTGCCTCTGTCTCTGTCTGTCCTGCCTGCCTGTCTGTCTCTCTGTCTGTTTGTATCTGTCTGCCTCTGTCTCTTTCTCTTTGTCTCTGCTTCTGTTGTTCCTCTCTCTCCCCCCCCCCCCTCTCTCTTTGCCACACCTTCCCGCTCTTTCTTTAATGGACTGTATTTCCTGACATTGATTTCGTTGTGTTTGGGCAATCTGTGTGTGTGTGCGCGCGCGCGCGCGCGCGCGTGTGTGTGTTGTTTATGTGTTCATCCATGCATGTGTACCTGTGTGTGTTTTGTGTGTGTGTGTGTGCGTGTATATGTGTGCGCGCACCCGCGCGCGCCCGCGCACGGGCATGCGGGCTTGCGTCCATGTACGCATGCATGCATGCATACATTTTGTACCTGTACGTTTTGCAGACGCTTTTTCTTCTTCAATCAACCCCCAACCCTAACCCCCACCCCACCCCCCACCCCGTCCCTCCCACTCCTCCTGCCAATCGTCTCATCTCCCCCCCCCCCCCACCCACCATGCCCCCACCCTCAATCCCCACCCCCCCCTTCTTCCCTGACCCCACTCAGGCACTCTCCCCCCCCACCCACCCAACCCTCACCCCTTTAACCCCTACCCTCTCTCCCCCTAGCACTCTCCCTCCATCCCCCCTATCACCCTTAACCCCCCCACCCACCACACCCAACCTGGCCACCCTCTCTCTCCCTCCCTCCCTCCCCCATCCCCCTCCCTCCCCCTCCCACCTTCCACCCTCCCACCCTCTCCCATCCCTCTCTCCAACCCCCCCCCCCTCCACCCCCCCCCCTCCCGCCCCACCACACACACACTCACCCCTGCTATCTCTCCTAGTCTTCTCTTCTCTACTCTTCTCTTATTGCAAGCCTTCTCAGTCAGTATCGGAATTCATTTTGCGTGTTGTGTGCGTGTAAGCTGGCTTTAAATCAAGGGGACCGACTGGAAACAGCGAGACACTTCGTTAGCCCTTTTGAGGGTTTTTGCTTTTTTTTTTCTTTTCTTGTTTTTTTTTGTGGTTTTTGTTTTTTGTGGTGTTTTTTTTTTTGTTGGCGTGCGGGTCTGAATAGGCTGGGATCCGACGGGTGTCGTTTACAGCTCTGTCTGTCTGTCCTGTCTGGCTGTCTGGGTGGGTGGATGGGTGGGTGGGTGGATGGGGGGTGGCTGGCTGGTGGATGGATGGGTGGGTGGGTAGGTCGTGGAGTGGTGGGTGGGTGTGGGTTTGGATGTGGGTGTGTGGTGGGTGTGGTTGGGTGGGTGGGGTGGTAGGGTGGTGTGGTTGAGTGGGTGGGTGGGTAGGGTGGGGTGGTGGTTGGTGGGTGGTTGAGTGGTGGGGTTGGGGTGGGTAGGGTGGTGTGGTGGTTGGGTGTACATGGTGGGTAGGTGGTTGGGTGTGTGGGGTGTGTGGGGGGGTAGGTGGGGTGGGTGGTTGGGTGTACATGGTGGGTAGGTGGTTGGGTGGGTGGGATGTGTGGGGTGGTAGGTGGGGTGGGTAGGGTGGTGTGGTTGGGTGGGTGGGGTGGTTAGGGTGGTTGGATGGGGTGGTGGGGTCGGTGGATGTTGGTGGTTGGGTGGTGGGTAGGTGGTTGGTGGGTGGGGTGGTGGGGTGTCTGGTGTAGTGGCTGGGTGTGTGTGTGTGTGGGGTGGGGGTGGGTGTGGGGTAAGTGTGTGTGCGTGTGTGCGTGCGTATGTGTGTGTATGTGTGTGTATGTGTGTATGAATGTGTGTGTATGTGTGTGTATGCGTGTGTGGAGGGTGGGTGGGGGTATGTGTGTGTTTGTGTGTGAATAGGGATTGTGGTTTAATTCTCCTTCTACGTGCCTGTTTGTCTGTCTGTTTGTCTGTCTCTCTATCTGGTTGTTTGGTTGTCTGTGTGTTCGGCTGACTTTCTCTTCTTCTTCTTCTTCTTCTTCTTCTTTTCTTCTTCTTCTCTCTTCTTCTTCTTCTTCTTCTTCTTCTTCTTCTTCTTCTTTCTATCATTCTTCTTCTTCTTCTTTAAATTCTTTCCTTCCTCTCCTTTGTGATGTGATATTGAGTCCACCTCTCTTTATCTCTGTGTGTCTGGCGTCTCTATCTCTCTTTGTCTCTCTGTTTCTCTGTCTGTCTGTCTGTCTGTGTCACTGTCTCTCAGTCTGTGTCTGTCTCTGTCGTCTGTCTCTGTCTGTGTCACTCTCTCTCAGTCTGTGTCTGTCTGTCTCTCTCTGTCTCTGTCTGTCTGTTTGTCTCTGTCTATTTGTGTCTATCCCTGTATCTGTCTGTCTGTCTCTCTCTGTCCTTCTGCTTGCTCTGTTGTGTCTCCTGTAAACTTGCTGTCTTGCGTGCTGTAATGCGCATAGCAGTAAAATGTTGTCGTTGTCGTTGTCACTGTCTATCCGTCCGTTCGTCATCCGTCCGTCAGCCGCTGTCTTTGTCTGGTCCCCTTTTCCTTCTTCTTCCTTCTTTTTCCTCCCCCTCTCTCTCTCTCCCCCCACTCTCCTCTCTCTCTTTTTTCCTCCCGCTACCCCAACCCCCCCCCACCCCGGCCACACACACATAAACCCCGAAAAAAGGTGTGTGTTGGGGTTGGGGCGCGCGCCATGTGCGTGCGTGTGCATGTAGCTTGCGTCACGCGCGCATGTGCGTGCGTGTGCATGAGCTTGCTGCACCGCGCATGGCGTGCGTGTGCAGTAGGGGGATGACGTGTGGTATGTGTATGTGCGTATTTGTATGTGTGGTGCGTGTGAGTGCGCGCGCGTGCGCTGATACCATCCAGGACCTTGGGGGTTTTTATAGAAAATTTAGATTCGGACGTGGGGAGGTGGGGCCTTGGATGGATGGTGCTTTTTTGAAAGAAAAAAAAGAAGACAAAATCCAGACGAATCTATCTTTTCTGTTGATCCGTCCATCTTCTTTTTGGTGTCGTCTGTCTGTGTGCTGTTTTTTTTTCTGCTGTCTATCTCCTGTGTTTCCTGTTCTGTCTGTCTCTCTGTCTGTTTCAGTCTATCCCTTTCCCCCACCCCCCCCTCTTTTCTCCTTTTCACTCTTTTTTTTTTCTTTTTCTCTCTTTCTTTTTTCTCTCTCTCTCTTTCTCTCTCCTCCTCTCCCCTCCTCTCTCTCCCTCTCTCCTCCTTCTCTCTCTCTCTCTCTCTTTCTCTCTCTCTCTCCCCTCTCCCCTCCTCTCTCTCACCCCCCTCTCTCTCCCTTTTCCTCTTTCTCTCTTTCCCCCTCTCCCTCTCTCTCTCTCCTCCCCCCCCCCTCTTTCTCCCTCCTCTCTCCCCCCCTCCTCTCTCTCTCTCTCTCTCTCTCTCTCCCTCCTCCTCTCCCCCCCCCCCTCCTCCCTCTCTCTCCCTCCCCCCCCCTCTCTCTCTCTCTCTCTCTCCCCTCCCCCCCCCCCCTCTCTTTTTTTTCTCTTCCTTTCTCTCTTCCTCTCTCTCCTCTCTCTCTCTCTCAATCAGTCTGATCCTATTGGTCACACCATCACTTAGAATCGAGACTCGTCTGCAGTCTAGTGGATGAATGGGTGGGGGGTGGGGGTGGGGGGAAATTTACGATGTTCCA